>JPKY01000012.1:0-337104 GCA_000769265.1 Hapsidospora chrysogenum ATCC 11550
GGGGCGGTTGGTCGAATTCAGCTTATCACGGCACCGGGAGGTGTGATGATGAACAGCAGCGTTATGGGAAACAAAAAAAGGCTGGTGGCCCAACTCATACGCGGGGCAAACTGTTGGTCGAGCAACTTTTAGTAGGATACGAAGGGTTGTGTACCAAGTAAGCCAGGCCCAAATGACAAAGGGAGTACCATGGGAATAGGAAAAGCAACCATGGCATTAACGCAAAAATCATAATCTAGATACATACTACCAGCATCAGTCTATCCGTCAAGTTGGGTATCCCGTAACCATAACCCATCCAAGCATGTAAGTAGGAAACAACCTCATATCCAGCGTTGCACCATATCCATGTGTCCCTTGGGCCCCATTTTTTCCTCCTCTTAACGTCTCAAGTATCATGTATCAAAATGGACTCGCCGGTCTATACTTAATCGCTCTCCTAATAGTAATCGTAGAAGTAGTAATCAGTGGCTACTCGCACGTCTTTCCGCATGTGTATCAGCTTGTCATCTTCCAACCTCGGCGGTCGGCGGCGGCGGAGGATGCGGCGCCGTCGTACCGGCCTCTTCTACCGAGGAGGGAGTGCTGGACCGCTTGTCCGCGATGTGGCTCGTCTGCCTCTGCTTCCGCTTGCGCCGCAGCCTGACGAGGAACCAGACGAGGAGGCCGATGAGCACCGCGCCGGCAATGGAGCCGACGACGAGGCCGGCGATGGAGCCGCCGAGCCTATACCAGACGTCATCCTTGTTGTAGGACGGCGTGGTCGCCTCGTTGGTTTCCTCGTTACGGAGGGCGAGGGTAGGGGTGTCGTACGCGATGGTCTGTGTCGGGATCGTACCGGCGCCGAAGGCGTCGTCTACCTCGGGGATGAAGGGAGGCATGATGGGTTGGTTCCTCTAGGGGTAGATCTTTTCTGGCTCCCAATGTTTGAAGCGAGAACTTCTCGAGGTGTATATACCGCTGGGGCAAGAGAGACGGTCTTTTCTGAGTTGACTTGATTTGGAAACGAGACTTTAGAGTTAGAAGACTGAGCAATGTTGAGGGATTCTCTGAACGATTTATAAAATTCTGACACTGATTCTGAAGCAGGAGCTTATGCCCCGTACACACAGCACCAGATAGATATTCTACGACGAGGAGGTTTCTGTATTTGGTCAAGGCCCAGCCGTACTGTACGCTGCTGTCGTCATGGGCCAAAGATCCGAGGCCGACCGACGGGGTGTGTGTTGTCCAGTGTAAGTTCGCCTGATACGGTAATATCATGGCTCCGAAAGGGGGCAAATGAAAAAAAAAAAAAAAAAAAAAAAAAAAAAAAAAAAAAAACCCTCCAGTGGCCCCCAACTCGACGATGGTGTAAGTGTGATGTGAGTTGACTCAGCTGGAAGGGGGAAAGGTATTTCACATGCAAGCGAAGCGGACCCGGAAGGCGACGGAAAACATCATCCCCGACTCTGGGATTCTCTCCTCTTTCTCTTCATCTCCTTTTCTTCTCCTTTAAAGGCTGATGGAGATGACGTCTTTCCGATATCAGTTCAAGATGTGTAGACGATGACGGGGGATTTGTCCCTAGTCTGGTAAAAGACTCTCTTGACACACCGACAGATGTGACCGAGTGCCGAGGTCAATGGCACAGAGACCGGCCTTGCCACCCACGTCGTCCTCATTCTAGAATCTCTCGATCAACAAAAAGCGAAAAGGGAAAAATGAGGTGAAACTTGAAGATCGACGATCGGATCTCGCCATATGCATGATGGCATCAAGTTGCCATCAACCACGATTTTCGTACAGTCTGTAGTATGTACCTGACGGGTCTTGTGGAGCACCCCGGCCTCGCAAGGTAGGCCCATATGGATTCATCAGTGGGCGGCGTCTCACATCGGACTCGTGCGTGGATAAGCCACGCCAAGAGGATGGACAGGGAGTCCGTCTGTCTGTGGGAGACGTACTTATGCTATGTACAAAACTATGATACAAACCTCGGCACTTTGGAGACAAAGTATGCAATCATGGCATCCAAAACACAACACGATTGTCTACGCGAAATATTTACGACTTAGACGTCGCGTTGCATGTAAAATAGAGTGCGATACGTTGGGACAAGTACAGCAGACTAATAATGCTCGTATTCGCTTCTGCTCCGCCCCGCCAGTGGGACGGACGGACGGACGGACCAACCTTGAGCTCCGCCCTCCGGACCCACTGGCGCCCCCGGCGCGGCCGGATAAGTGGGTCTCACTCCCGGGGGCGGGGGTTGGTTTTAACAAGGTAGGTATCCTTACTCCGCCGGACACGGCTTCGCCTCGGTCGGCGGAATGCCGTGGATATCGGAGAACGGATCATCGTCCCACGCCCGGGGCTCGTGCTCAATGATTCCCGCCACGCGGTTCTTCTCGTCGGCGCCCCAGTACGTCTCGATGAAGGCAAAGACGAGGTCCAGCGCCGACGTGACCTAATGAAGTTCCCCAAGTCAGCTCAGCACCACCACCCGCAATGGTTTGGAGAGACAGGCGAGAGGGGGGAGAAGAAGGAGAAGGGAGTAGAAGACGCACCCCGGAGGACGACCAGATATTCCCGTCCATGACATATCGCGCCGGCGACACCCACTGCACACCCGTCCCAAACTCGGTCATGGTATCCCAGGCCTTCTTGTTAGTGGTAGCCAGCCGGCCATCCAGCACCCCGGCCCTGGCCGCCAGCCCCGCGCCGGTGCACACGGTGAGCATGAGCTTGACGCGCGGGTACGTCCTCTTGATGAACTCCTCGGCGGCCTGCAGGCTGGGGTTGCGCACGCCGGGCCCGCCGGGGACGATGAGCACGTCGAGGTCGAGCTCGTCGGCGCTCTCAAAGGTGTCCGTGACGGGGAAGACTGGCCAGAAGGTCGAGTTGTAGGGGTTCATTTTGGCGGGCTCCGTGGTGATGGGGTCGAGGGTCTCGGCGATGAGGTGCAGGCGCATCTGCTGCGTGGAGAGGGACATGAGCTGGAGGGGGTCCAGCGTGCCAAAGACGTCGACCATGTCGATGCCGCGGAACATGACGACGCCGAAGCTGCGAAAGTCGGAGCCCTCGAGGTCCGGGATGGGCCGCGGGGAGATGCAGCTGTCGTTGTTGTTGCTGCTGCTGCCGTGAAGGGGCGAGGCCGAGACTCCGGGTCCGAGTCCAGCCTGTAGGAGGAGGACGAGCGAGGCGCTCAGTGCCGAGATGGAGAACTTCATGGTGCTTGCTATAGAAGTGGTGGACGCGGCAATATCAGTTGAATTCATGAGATTGCAAGACCAACCCAAAACCAAAAAGACCGAAGACATGCGTGCATGATATATATATATATATATATGATGTCTCACACATGTAAACGTGCGTATACATGCTCGACCGCCCTTAATCAACGCTTCATGCCCTCTCCGCAGATCGTTTCTGAATCACAGATAAAACCAAACACAGGGTAACATCTTGTAAGCCCAACGTAACCTTGATCCCTCCGACCTCGCACTTCCACGTATCGTACACAAGGTAGACCAATTGGTGCCAATTCATCCCCCCTCCTGCTGCACCTCCTCCCATTTAAGGCTGAGCGAAACAAAACAAAAAAAAGGATCCCCCCGGAGTCCGAAACTGCCGCAAACCAGCGCATTAATAACCTGCATCCTTTCGCAGGGGCCTTGGATTGGACACCGCCGCACCCGCTTCGCCAAATGCGTACGTTGCCAAGGGCCCCAGCGTCATTGTACGAGTACAATTCACCGGTCAATCACCAATAATAATAGCACAATCGCTGAATCAGTCCCCCCCCCCCCCCCCCCCCCCCGCCCAGGATTTTCCCCCAGGATCCTCACCTAAGAATGGCGTTTTGCTCTGCCACAAGGTGGCATGTTTCACGCCCCTTCTCTTCTCTTGTGCATGTCACTGGATGTTTCAAGCGAGAGGATGCAACAACTATGCTGTCCCCTCATCAAGGCATCCGTATCCTACATGTAGTAATAGCCAATTATTACACTGATGATTAACTGTTGGTGAGGCGCCCTAAGGATTGACGTGTAGCAGCCATCATTTCGTCATCAATCATGCTTCAAGCTCGGATAGCCTGCCTGCCGGCTCTCTATTTGTTACTCGTGGCCTGGTCGTCTAAGGATGCATTAGCCACTATTACTAACAGTAATTACTTTCCGCGCCCCCCCCTTACTTCGATCTTTCATACAACAAACCCCCAACTAGTACCTATACACCGTTGTCGTCGGTCGCCTTGTGTGGCGTATCCCTACCTATTTACCAAAAAGTCCACAGACCCAAGAACTCCGCTATAACCCGTCGTCATGAACCCGCACTATCATTTAGCTGTTTTGCGAGAGCCTCGTTGCCCTGTAGCAGTTCATCCAGCCACTCCGAGGCTATCGTGAGCATCGTGCTCTTGCTGAACCCGCCACCTCTCAGCGCCGGCACCAGGTCGGAGATGTCATTGAACCCCTCCTTGATGAGGGTGCGCCGCTTCTGCTCGCTCTTGATGTGGTTCTCCCTCTTCTGCTCCTCCGAGAGGTTCTCCCTCGGGGGCTTAGCCGCGCTGGAGGCCCCTCTCTTCTTCTTGCCGCCGCCCGAGACGCCCTTTGCTGGTGGCGACGCTTCACCCGCCAGCCCTACCTTGTATTTTATCGGCCTGCCTAGCTTGGCAGGGCTCGCCTGCTGTTCGCCCCCGTCTCCCTGCTCCTGGCTTCTGTCCAGGCTGATCCTACTCTTCCTCCGCTTCCGCGGCGGCGCCTCCGTGTCCTCCGGGGCCTTTGGAAGTGCCGCCTGTTGTCGCGTGTCATTATCCGCGGGTGGCGGTGGGCCCTGTGCGTTGACGGGGCTGCTCGGCCGTGTGTTGTTGGCGCTCTTGCTGACCTCGAGAGAGTCCAGCAGCCGGAGCTGCTCCCTCTGCATGGCCTCGACCGTATCCTTTTGGGCGCCCGGAGTGTAGCCCTGGGCCGTGCTGAAGTTCGAATCTGATCCCCACTGGAAGGTTGTTGGTACCGTGTCTCTCGCCGTCCGCCGTGACTGGGGTGAATACATCCAGTCAGGGGCGGCTCCGGGGTTCGAGGGACTCTGCGCAGACGCTCGTATCGCATCGTCCCGGAAGTCCTCTAGCGGTTGATGTCGTAGATGGCCCACGGGCGGGCCCATCGCCTGTCGCGGGAGGCCAGGTTCGGAGGCACCTGTCGGTCCCCCGCGTGGAGACGGGTTATTACGTAGCAGCGTCGCCGCAGCGTTGAGGACATCGTTCGAATGCGGATGTGAAGATTGCGGCGGCTGTTGCGACTGCGACTGTTGCGGCCGATGCTGCGGAAAATACGGCGAGACATGCGGAGAGGAAGAAGACGCCACCGGCGGCGGCGGCGGCGGCGGCGGCGGCGGCCCCATCATGTGCGAGCCTGGCGGCATCCCTGGGAAGCTGGCAGCGTCGCTGAGCATGCTCGGAGCCGGCGAGGATGCGAGAGGATCCCCAGCCTGCGGCCCAAAGGACGTCGCCGTTCCCATGAGCTGGGGCGGTAGGTCGCGCCAGTTCCAGGCATCGCTAAAGTTGAGCCCTTCACCAAACGTTATGCTGTTGTACTGGTTGGCGGTGACGGCTTCGAAGAAGTGGTCGAGATTCCTAGTATCTGTCTCCGTCAGAAGGGGTTCGCCTGACGGAGGCTCGGGAGGCGGTTCCGTCGGAGGCTCTTGGTTCCAATCGAACCAGTCTACACAGTAACAATATCTTGTCAGTCCAAGGCCAAGGGAAAAGAGTAGAAACCCTGCTGCGGAGTCTCACGAGGAGACTGGCGCCGGGATAGGCAGAGAGAGGGGAGGGAAGGGGCGTGGTGACGTACAGCCAAACGGATTCGCATCCTCCGGCGGCGTCCTGTCTGAAGCCATTATGGGAGCGCGCTGTAGGACGAGCATGAGTGCGTCTTTGGAGGTTGTTGGAGTCGGGAGTTCCTTGCGGGCTCAAATCTTGAATATTGACGGAATGGATGTTGACAGCTAGCCATATACAACGGGAGGGCCAAGCCCCAGGGCGACAAACCCGTGAAGAAGTCCAAAATAAAACCAAAAAAAAAAAAAAAAGACGNGAAAAAAAAAAAAAAAAAAAAAAAAAAAAGACGTGAAGATGGGGGTGGTGACGCTCTTCAGCATGTGATTTCGAGGGGTGACAGCGGGACAGTGGGACAGCGGGACAAGAGCCCGTCACAAATCAGGTCGCTGAGATCGTGCAGGAGAAGTCGGGGTCCGGGTACGGGCAGGTTCGTCCCCTGACACACCACCACACCTTTGAGGCTTGGCGATGACGGGGAAGGAGGGAACGAGGGGTGACCAAGCGGCTCAACGGCTACGCATATGCAGAAGGAAGTCGTAGGCCGCGCTGTGCAGGGTCGGGGCGGGAGGCAGGCGGCGTGCGCGGAGGGCAGCACCAAGGTCCCTAGGGGTAGTCGCGGCGGGGATATATTATCGACAGTCGTCCGAGTCGGGATGCGCCCGATGAGAGAGAAGCAGCCAGGCAGGCTTGCCGTGCCTCGTTGGCCGCGAGGGACAGCCCGTGGGATGCAGGAATAGGCGATCACCGGCGCGTGGACCAGGGTGGTTCTGGCTTCTGGCGTCTTTGCGGGGTCGGACGGAGAAGCTGGAGGGCGGTCGCGTGGGCGCGAGTGCGTGGCGGACTGACGGATAGGTTCGGAGGGAGAGTTGAAAACACGGGGAGGAATGCTGGAGTTGGGTCAAGGCCCGTCTACTAGCCCTTTGTGGGGTAGATGGGGCGCCCGGCCGTGTCAGTCACCGCCGAAGGTGGTGGTGGTGGTGTACTCGTATGCTGGCGGCGGTGCGGTGCCTGTCGATCCAGGAGGTGTGCCGAGGTGTGGAGGTGGCAGGTCAAGGAGCCAAGACCAAGGCTGAGTGATGCGGCCAGTGCCACTGCGGTGCGACTGGATCGGGAGAATGGCCCGGGGACTAGTGGCACTGGCAGCCAGTCCCCTGCGGCGGCGGGTCCCGGATAGTCGTAGGACTGTTATTAGGTGGTGTTTCTCTCGTGAGGTCGACGCCGCAGACATCAGGGCTGTGGTTGACGGACGAGGGGAGGGGAGGGGAGGGGAGGGGAGGGGAGGGGAGGAGAGGACAGAAGAGGACAGGAGAGGACAGGAGAGTGGGACGCAAAGCGCAAAGCGGTGCGGAACTGCAGAGCGTCGTTGCAGTTATCGTCGTTCTCGGCGGTGCAGCTCTGCCCAGTTTTCCAAGCTCACCAGTGCTGTGCTGGGTGCTTGCCAAGAGATTGGATGCTTGTTCTCACTTGGGCCACTTCCCACCTCAGGCAAAGTCGTGTCCTGCTTGTACCTACCTTATGTAGGACGACCCTTGGGGGTATTTACAGTCGTCAGTCCTTCTGCACGGATTGGTAGGTAGACTGGCCTAAATGCAAGCCCCACCTACCTATAGACTACCATCGATATACCGGGGGGTTGGGGGAGGGGGGTTCTGGCAGCTCCAGCGTTTCCCCCTTTCAGCCAGCTTTGCCAGTCCTGATTCGTCCACTGCCCTTCTAACCTCTCTACTCGCATAACGTTTTTGCAACAAGCATAATCACATGCTTGCGCCGCGCAACTCACTCTTACGTTCATCCTTCTTCAAAATTGTTAACACAAAAGAACTCGACTCCTCCCACTTACATAAAACAAGGTGGACGCCTTCCCGGTCACCACTGGTCATCCATGTAAATGAAGAATTATATCCCATCGTTCGATGATTTGTCGGGACCCCTCCCCCACCAAGGTTCTGGGCATGTCTTCTTGGTCAAGGATGATTTCATGTTTACAGTATTCCCGCTGTCTTGTTACCAGTGGATGTGAGGGAGTAAGTGATATTGGTATGGACCTTATATAACTAGTATTACCTTACTCGGAGCTCGTACTCAACAGAACACTTTCCTCGGTTTCTGGAAACTCTCGTCTTCTCGACATGTGAGCATTCTCTCTGCTTGCATCCGTGGTCAGTCCCTTTTCATACCCACTTACTGAGGTAGTAATAGCAAGGCACCCGATTTCGCTCGCCAACCCAAAATACGCTTATAATGATTGGGCAGGTAACCCCCTCCTTCCCTGGTCCCTGCAGTCTCACCTACATCCCTCCTAACAGCACTTACCAAGTACATCCTTAGCACTATGATTATGCAGTACTGGTAGGTACTAGTAGGAGTAAATCATGGGACGTAACAGCCACCAACACGCACCTTACACACGATCCTTAACCCCTGTATCTGCCAGACGCGGCGACGGCCATCCCCATCGTCATCATCAACAAACCCTGCTGCGCATCACTTGGCGTCACCCTCTCGGCTGTGCCTACTCGTACAGTTAGTTCCCTGAGGCGATAGCCGCGCCTGGGCCATCCCGCAGGTAAGCGAGCATGAACTAGTAGTCCCCGTCCTGGTTACCTACTAGTGCGTGGTACGTCTGTAGATTATTATAATACCGCCAAATAAGGTAATTCGTACATGGAGCAACCCCAGAGGCGCATAAACCAAATCCCAAACCTAGAACGCCCTTAATGCTCGCTAAGTATCATTTGTAAAGCATCCAGGCCTCACCCTTCTACTCTACCACCCCCCTCATATGGATTAAGGATATGCCATCAGCCCCCAACTCCCCGTCCGAAACGACTGCTTCATGACGCCTCCGATCTTCGCAAGTACGGATCTTCACCTCCGCCAGCGAGAGAAGAAAAAAAAAAAAAAAGGCTTACGACGCCCCCAAGATTCTAGAATACGCATCCTCCACCTCCCCAGCCAGTTCCAGAAGCGAGACAATGACAATCTGGTGCGTCAGATTCGGCAGCCTGTCCCTGTGGAGTCCGATCCATTCGAGGGGAGGCGTCGCCTCCCCCATGTCCCGCAGCTGCGGCGTCTCGATCACGGCCGGCTCCAGAGGCAGGTAGTTGTACTTGGACTGGGGCACATTCACCTCGGCCGTGATCTTCTGCTGCCCCCCGTCCCGGTGCTCCCCTTCCGACTCCGGCACTCCAGTGATCTTCACGGCCGCCATCGGCAGCTCCCGGCCCCACGTCTGCTCCAGCGACTTGGAGTGTTTCGCCCACATCCCCCGGATGTAGCTGATTCGGGAGTAGTTCCACCCGACCTCGACCTTGCCTTCGAACGCGCTCTTGAATATGTAGTCGATCGTGTTGCTGTCCGGTGTCTGCCACGTCTCCATCACAGCCGAGACTTGCGGCACCTTGAGGATGGTGCCCCCGCGTGAACCTGTGGCTCGCTGGACCACATCGTCCACCGAGATCTCGCTCAGTGTTTTGGGCGCCTCGACGTTCCGGACCCCCGCCAGCCCGATCCGCAGCTGTCCGAGGTTCATCTTCAGGATGCTGTGGATGCGCCCGTGCTCTATACTCGCCGCGAACCTGGCATGGGCGTTGAGCGCCTCCATCTTGAATACCTGGTGGTCCGAGAACGTGCTGGGGAACACGCCCAGGTTGAGTGCCTTGAGCGTCACCATCACGTCGGTATCCAACGAGATGGGCGATTTGGCGAGACTCGCCTGCTCCGGCGATGTGGGCGGATCCGATGGCTGCGACGCGTACCTGGTCGACGATGACTTGCGTCTCATGAACTTCTCAATCTCTTTGAGAGAAGATTGGAAATTCTCTCTCCTCTCCTGGATCAGCTTCTTGATGGCCTGGTACAGCGCAATAGACTGCGAGGTGGATGTCGTAGTCCCAAACACCTGGACAGCCTCGCCGTCAAAGATGGCAACCAGACGGTCTCCGCGCCCAGCGCTGTTGTCGCGCACGTTGTACATGAGGAATTCCAGTGTCGTTATGTCCGCCACCAGGAACGCCTGGTGATCAAAGGCAGCCTTGAGGCGGAATGCCTTGAAGCCTAGTGACGCCTGGACAAGCGGCGTCTCATTCAGCGCCTCCTCACGTTGCGGCCACTGTATCGACGTTCGTAGTTTGAAATCCTGCAGGGCCACAAACCCGCTCAGCCGACCGGTGCAGTCCACGCCGATCTTGCGAAACCCGAGGCACAGGTTCTGCTCCCAGTCGGATGTTTTCTTCGACAACACCCAGAAATCTGCGATTTGGAATAAAGACTTTCCGATCGCCGGTCCCAGGTCGACCCCGACGTCGAGCGCCGCAATAGATATCGTGGCCGTCCAAGGAAATGCGGCCGTGGCCGCGACCTGCTGGTAGCGTTGGACGAGGACCCCCTGGGACGTCTCGGTGACGAGCTTCGCAACGGGAGCCGTGTTCCTCTGGCGGAGCTCCGCTGGATACCAGATCTCGTGGAACAGGAGGAAGTCCTGGACCTGCCTGGCATTCACGAACACTTTCATGGGGCTGATGTTGAGGATGGCGGACACTCCGCTCGTCCCACTGACGTGTTTGCTGTTCATGAAGGAAAGCGTCACATTCTCAATCTCGAAACTGCCCGTCGACTCCCGGGAGTAGACGTGCTGCACCGACGCGTGGAGGTTCGTAAACGTGCCCGAAATGGCAAAGAAGTTCCCGTGCTCAGCGGATGACACCGTGTTGGCTGTGAAGTAGATGCCGTCAAAGCATGCCGTCGCAGCCACGCGAGCGATGGGCTGGCAGCTCAGGGAGAATTCCTGTCTGCAGATACGCATTCCCAGGTTCAACTTTGTCCTTCCCAGAACAGTGGTTGGATCGGCCGTGAGAATGTTGCTCTCTTCCCCGGTCTTTTCCGGCTGCAGCGTGGGAGGTTTGGGCTCGGACTGTGCTTTGCTGGCATCATCGCTAACAACTACCTGGACGCTCGACACGATATCGAGGACAAGAGGCACCACCGATGGGTACAAGATGTTGCTCGACGCGTCGATATTTATCTCGCCAGACAGCGTTGGATCATCCTGTCCGTTGTCAGTGAACTCGACTTTCCAGGCCAGACCCGGGCTCTGTAGAACAGCTCCGCTGCCAGAGTCGTCTGCGTTGAACTGGCCATATTTTCCGGCTAGGGAGGGTCGACTGAATTTCGAAGCTCGAGCTGTGGCGCTAAAGTCTCTCTTGCTGGACACGTGGACCACTGCCCCCGCAAAGTCGGCGTCGATGAGCAAGCTCTCTAGGCGTTTTTTGCCGAATAGGTTCCATGTGCGTTCCGGGGCAGGTGTTTTGTCCTGCTTCACTGACGCATCTCCCGACGTAACCCAACCTGAAGAGACGTCCTTGATATTCTTGATGGATAGAGATATAGACTCTACAAGGTTCGCAGCGGGTACAATGAAACCCGACGTCAATCTGAGATCAAGCGACTGGCCCACTGCCTGGAAACCCATCCGACGGGCGTTCGGTGTAGACACGTAAGCGATGTTGAATATGATCTCCGGGAGAAGAGCTGAGTGCAGGGACCTCAGGCTTCGGTCCTGACCAGGCGGTACCGTCTGTAGTTGAAAGCTCTCGATTGTCAGCCGAGCAGATTTTTTGGTCCTCGTGCCGAATTGAATCATCTTGATCGACAACGCAAGGTCTTCTTGGGTATTGGTCTGGCTGTCGCCTTCGTTGGCAATATTCCAGGCAGCCCGGATGTTCTGAAGCTCGAAGTTGTACACAAGCGCAGACAGAACCGAGTGCAGGATGTCGGAATCATCCTCCTCCATGTCCTGGTCGCTGCTGACCGTTATGCGAGGCTTGGACTGCTTTAATCTTCGCAGATAATCCAGCTCGCGTGAGGCGTCGAGATCCATAATCCTCTCCCTGAGATACGCGAGCACCACCACTGCAGTTGAGATAGTCTCAGGCGATAGGTTGACGTCTATACCGGGACTCTTGAAATCAAAGGCAAAGTCTTGCTTGCCGCCCTCGCCACGGCGAACGCCAGCTGAAACAGTAATGCCGGCTCCGATCTTGCCACAAGACCGCATTGAGCCCCGCGTACCCCGTCGAATGTCTAGGCTTATCTGCTTCATGTTCAGATGGACTTCCGGATACTTCAAGATCGGGGCATTAGGGTCATGCCGGTTGGCCGCCTGGAGAAATATCTTGTCCAGAGAAAACAGGACCTGTGATACTGAGTCCTTCTCCGCAGATATGGGCGTGATAGCTGATACTTGAAGTCCCGCGAGAGTCAAGTGGACATTATACACAAGACTGGGACTAGACTCTTTGACATCCGCGGGAGCCGTTTCTTTGGCAACGTCGGTTCCGAATATGTCCGCCACATGTTTCTGGATGGCCTTGCTTTGCTCCTGTATCTCCTCGATAGCGCTGGATATCTGTGGTCGATTCAAAGCACCGAGTAGGCTATACACGGCAGATGCATCCAGCTGTATCAGCTCCACCGAGGAAACAACCGTGAGTAGCTGCTCAGATTTCTGCACATGGCTGCTGATACGGCCATTGGTCGGGGGCATCTGAAGAAGAGAGATGCTTCGCGGCTCCTTGCGAACATCAATTTGCATCTCGTGCGAGCTCTCTTTGATATCGAAATCGAATATGATCTCCTTTCCGAGGTTGGCCGCGCATGCCGCCCGTGCCACATTCCCAGAGATCTTGTAAGTCAGGCTCTGCAGCAGTGGCACGCTGATAAAATACCGGTCCAGGAAAAGAGCAATATTGAACCTAGAGGTTGAGGGGCGATCCCTAATCTTGACAGGCTCCTTTGGCTTCGGTTTCGCTGGGAACTGCTTCTGCAGGCGGAGGATTTGTGCTGCCTCATCTCGTACAAGGCAATCTAGCACTTCCATGAGAGCAATCGGATCTTGCTTGACCACGAGGTCCAAGCTGTAGCTGCTCCCAGTGGACTTTACTGTCTGTGTGGAAGAGGTCGGAGATTCCTGCATCTCTCTCGAGACGAACACGCTTGGGTCGCGCAACTGAAACATCCCCAGGAGCTGTCCACGACTGTGCAGATCTGAGCGGACGGTCTCGCAATTGAGTATCAAGCTGGAAGAACTCGAGGCCTCTCCGTCGCCATAGAAGAGAGCAGACCCTGTCAGTCCTCCACTCAAAGTTCTGGCACTCAGATTTATAGTCTCGACCTCGATAGATCCTTTGGTGACTTCCAACACGACTTGGTAAGCTGTGGGACCGCGGGGACTCGTTGGCCGTTTCTTCGCCGCCCTCGGCATGTGGACGATCTTTGCCTGGCTGCGGTTATACAGTTGGAGGATGTCGTCTACCAACTCACAGAGCTCCCAGTTGATATTCACGGCCCCCTCGGTGCACCACACATCGAAAATAATCAACGGACCACCTTGATAAGTAGTCCCAGGGAGAAAATCACCCGTGCCCTGCTGCTTCTGATCCATCTTCACAGCGACATTGACGACCCTGATTGTGTTCTCCTTCAGGCCAGGATCCAGTACGAATTGCATCTCGCCCAGTCTGCAATCACCAAGGACGGGAGCATTGTCCTGTGCCTTCCCGGTCGCCTCTCCGATATCCCCAAAGACATTGCGAAGCAGGACTGCGCTTGTGAGGTCTTCCAAGTCCCAGCTACGCCATCGCTGGAATGCAGCGACGACCAATTCGGCGGCGTCCGGCGGAGCAACGGGAGGCCCGGTGGCAAAATCTTGAAGGAAGTGTTGCTTCGCAGGGGCGTCCAGAGTGCTCCAAATCTGGCGCAGTCTCATGACAAGCTTCCAGGAATCAAAGGTACGCAGGTGCTCCTGAACAGAACGCAGTACAGCCGAAGGGCGGATCAAGAAGGCAGGGTCGGGGGTCGACTGGCCCTGCTCGAGTATGCGGTATACGAAATACTGCAGGCGCTCGGTTTGGCGTTTCGTGGTGTGCTCAATGAGTTGGCTTAGCTCTGTTGCGAGTCTTCCTGTTCGATGTATCAAGGAAGCGAGATACTCGACCTTTCCGGAGGCTGTGCTACCGACGATGGAGCCAATATCGGCATCGAAGTACGTTATCTCCTTTGCGCCCAGTGACACCATAACATCGTCGATTTGAACCATCATTGCTGCCTGGGGCTCTTCCAGTGTCGACAGCCGCTCTGATGCAGAGATATCAGCAGAACCAAGGCGAAGATGGAGCGATGTCTTCGAAGCTTTACTCCCCTGAGCAAGACTGTCTACCCAGTCCGAACTTGTCCGCGTGACAAGGGCCAATTTTGAGATCGATAAGTCGTACTGGTCTTGCTCCTGTTGTAATGAATCTGGCGAATCTGGAGAAGAGGAATTCAGAAACCGGATATTAGCCTTTGGCAGCCGCAGAAGGAGATCTTTGATGGATCCGTTGGTTTCTTTCTCCTTCTTCATGGAGAAGATCTTGGTCATAGCTCCGTCCTGGAGGGAATCAAGAATATCTTCCGGCTCGGTAGGCTGGAGGGCAGAGAGAAGCGCAGTTCCATGCCGGATCGCACCTGGACTAGCAAACGCTGTGACTCCTGTTGGAAACTCGACAAGCACACTAGAGTAAGCGTGCTCCTCGCTCAGGCGGTCCGCGTCAATATCCTCCAGGCCAGCAGCAACGCCAGTCAAAAATTCGTCGTCCCCAAGTTCCGCGTCCTCAGCGAGACCTCGAAGAGGAGCCTCTCGAGTATCTGGCCTGATGCCTTCGAGAGCAAAATAGGGAGAAGAGTATTGGCTGGAGAAAGTCACGGAAGTGTGCTGATGGCTGTCTCTAAGGTCGCCACCCTCAGGCATGCTGTAGAATGAGGAGTGTCGGTCAATCGAGTCTCGTTGGTACGAGGGAGCATGTTGACTAGGACCAACAGTATCCTCTGGTCCCTGTGACGTACGGTGTTGTTCAGACGGTGGCCTGAATCGACTCCGCGATCGCCTGACACTTTGCGTGCTAGACCCTGACAAGGAAAGGAAGGAACTTTTCCGGGCCAAATGATGCGATCTGCGGGATGTGGTTGTACTTCGTGCGGATTCACCATCATCGTCCGTCTCTACAAGCGGGTGAGGAGGAGCCGGGGCGCACTGTGCAGGTGGATCTACTGCTTCTGGTATGAAATCCCCCATATACTCCGGAATCAAGAGGTACGGAGTCCGGTTCGTGCGCTGATCCTCCCGCCGTGCCAGCTCCTGCTGGCGCTTCCGTTTCTCCGTGAAGTGGAGCTTCCTCCCGATCATAGCGAGGTGGACGTCAGTGTGCAGATGGGCTTCAGTATCGACGGGGTGGTTCGGACGTGACTTGTGCCGTACAGCGGATTCTGCATCCACACAAGATACTTGGACGTTGGGAATGTTGATGTTGGCCCTCTTAGTATAATGCGACCTCGCCCAATCGTTCAATGTGATGTCGATTGTGTCAGTCGAAAGAAGAAATGCCGCTTCATCGACATGAAGCCAGAGCCGGATGGACAGGACAGACACTCTGGCGAAGGTGATGTCATCAAATGTGAGAGAAGAGTAGGGAACCAGGGCGTTTTCGACATCGTCAAAGGTGAAGGCAAAGGCGACGCCGGCCCTCGCCAAGGCAGCTAGAAACTCGGCACCGCACTCCCCAGATATTGCACCAGTTGAAACATCCCAGTTACAGAGATATGTCGGTTCGGTCGGCGGCAGACCAAATAGACGGTGACCGAACACTCTCAGGCCGTCAATAAAAAGCTGAGTGCCGGAGGAAGTCATGGTTGGCGAGTCCAAGTCCAGTTCAGGGCCACTCAGTGACAGGCTCAAGGGGCTCAGGTCCAGCTCTAGGTCCATATAGTAATTTGTGAATCGCAAATCAACTGACAAGCTTGCCAATTCGGCCTGGATATATTGGCGCGACGAGTATAAATTCGTTGGCAGTAGAGCACGTGGGTTGTCCGCCTTGATACTGAGAATGACGTCCAAATCATTCGACTTCTTATTCGGCGGCCGTGCTGCGGCCTCAGCATCCGGGTCCTGCTCCTTTAATTGCAGCTGCTCGTGATACTCGTCAAGGGTTCGAAAATGGACTTGGTCGCCGAAGTAATTATCTTTAAGCAGGAGGAAGTATCTGATGATGAAACCGTACAGGTATGCGAAAGGGGAGTCGCCGACGACGTTAAGCACCAAAGTGTCCGTGTTGGCTGGGGAGGTGGTCGCATTGTAATGGTACGCCCCCGAAATGACCAGCCGTTGAACATGCCCGAGCTCGTCCGAGGTGGTGAAGGCTGATTGTGTATTCCACTGCGGGGCGTGGAAAGCCAAGTCCAACGTGTTTGTTCGTACATCGAACGGGATGGCATTCTTTTCCGGGCGGAACTTGTCGATTGGAATGGTCGTGTCCGCCGTCAGCATGGGACTAGACAGGACAACATAGGTGTTGTCATCCTGCGCTGTTGGCTTGTCGATGATATTGGCGTCGTTGACATTGATATACAACTTCAATCTCCGTAGCCGCATATTAATCTGGTACTTGTAGGGCGTGAATACAAGATACTCTGGCGGCGGACCAGTTGACCAGTCGTCAATGAGGTCGATCATGAGGAATATGTGATCCCGAAGAAGGTACAGTTCGAGGTCCTCTGAATCAATGCCGAACTTCCAGAGTCTGGGGCCATTCCAGGAGAGAGGATTGGAAAGGTCGCAGGTGATACGCTGCGGGCCAGACCTCCAAAGAAGATCTTGGTTGACAGTGCTGCGTAGTTCTGAGCCCTGGAGATCGACGCTCAGTGTGTTTTCGTAGCCGGTAGAGGACGCAAGCATGTCCATCTCGTACGCAGCTGTTGAATTTGGCGAAACCTTTACTTCAAACCAAGCAGCTGGTCGCTGGGGACGGGTGTCGCCTTTGGCGACCTTGGTTGAGCGGTGCCGTTGCTTGCGCCCAGTCTGCGACCTGGGCTGCTTTAGCTGAGCCTCATGGCCACGCCAACGCCAGTTTTTGGACTGTTCTCGAAAAGGAATCCTCATTGTAACGGTGTCCTCAATGTCTATGAGCAACTTGAACACGGTGGGTACCCTCCACGAACCCTCTGGCAGGGGCGTAGTGGGATAAGCGTCTTTGCAGAGGGTCGGGAAGAAGACGCGTTGCAAGTCAGCTCGGCGTCGATCAGTCCACGGTCCATAGTTGACTGAACCTCCCTTGATGGAAAAATGCATCCCCCAAGCTGGCGCATCCTCTCCGTTGATGCTGGTCCGAAAGTCCAGGCTCTGGCGACGGCGTGCGTGCGCGGTAACTTTGCTGACCACGTCCCAGTACACGTCCAAAGTCGCCAAAGGAGAGTCCAGGACGGTGGTTTCAGCAGCATACTCGATGGAAGACCATCGAGCCTTGTCATCTTGCTCTTGGTCATCCAAATATCTTGAAAGACCTTGCCATTGACCATCCCCCGGTATCCGCAAAGGCCTGGACCCTGTTGTCGGTCCAGCGTCAGGGAATGTCGGTTTAGGAGATCGTCTCCAAGGGGGCAGCAGCTTGCGTATGAAAACGAAGAAGTTGTGGCATAGGCGGCGAAAGATGTTGGGTTTCATGATACTCTCCGTATCCGCGGCCGACCCCTGAGTCCCCGTCGCTCGTGCGGCCTGATCGCTTTTGAAGTCGTCATTCTCCTTAAGCTCGATCACGGGATGTTGAAATTGGACTTTGAAAACTTGACGGTAGGGGTCAACGGTTCCTGTCCCGGAGGCATCGATGTCGGCACCAACCGTATCGGCTTTCACGATGAGTATTCCCTTTGTGTTCTCGTTCCCAACTACCACTGCTGCTTTCTCGCAGTCGACATGAATTGGGAAGAGCTGGACCAAGAAGGGAAGGTCAGAGCGCTTCCGAATAGCCTCTGCGCTCTCAGCTACACTCCCAGTGCGTGTGCTACTACCCTCTGGCGCTGCCGAGCGGGTGATATCGTCGCTGCTGTCCTTCTCCAAATCCGCAGATCCGTCCGGCGCTCGGCTCCCTCTCCTGGATGTAGGGGATTCGTCTCCGGGAGACTCATCTTTTGAGTTCCGGAATCGGGGGCTTCCCTTTTCGTTGTTGGCGTCGCAGGCATCCGTCCCGCTTGAATGGTTGGCGGGGGGAATTGAGTCGCAAAGACCAGAGAGGACGGAGTCGTAGGCAGGGCTGCGGTTGTAGACGAACCATTCCAGGCCGATGACGTTGATGTTGATCCGGCAGGGTAGTTTGGAATTCTTCTCCTTTCCGGGTGCCGCAACTTCATCGGGACTATCCGCAATTAAATCGACTTCCCGTACTCTGCGCAGCCAGTAACGCCATGTCACGTAGCCATGCTGGATGAGAAAGGTCTCGTTGGAGCCATGGTAGCGCAAGCTGGTGAAGAAGATGCGCCCCGCCAGCAGAGATATCTGCAGGGCGCCGATGTCGATGTGTACCCGATACTTGCGCCAGGTCCATGTGCGGATGCCGTAGGAGACGATTGATGCGAAGAGTCGGTTGAAGTAGAGGAGGAAGAAGGTGGCGAGGATGCCGCAGAGCAGGAGGTAGATCAGGAATTCACTGGGAACAAGACGTCAGTAAAATTCCCTTTCCCTATAACTTCAGAGATTCAGACGTACTAGTTGAAGTCGGGATAGGGCTCGGCTCGAACGGCGAGTGTATCGTCCCAGGTCGTCGACATGCTGCCGAGCTCCGAAGCTCCCATGACACTCTTCGGACGGGAGAGGACGGGGGCGTGGTAGCTGAAAGGTCATCGATCGAGGTCACCGTCGGTGGAACGTGCATCCATGGTGGTATTGGAAGTACCAGTCCTGCCGAATGGCGAGTTTGGCAGATGGACTGAATAATAGGAAGGGAGCTAGCTGCCCACGGTGGATTGGATGTGAGGCGGTCGTCGAGTTTATTACCTGGTAGAGCAGCTGCTCAGCTCAGCAGGCGCTAGACGGTAGTAGATCGTAGACCTGAGCATAGCAGGCGCGTCACTCCCACGCGGCTTCCTCCACAACAGTCGTCCACAGACTCCACACTGTGACTCTGTGGGCCTGTGGCGCGACCCCAGCTCCAAAACCTCCTCCAAATTGTTCCCCAAATACGGACGTACAGGTGGTACTAATACCTACCTACTACTAGTAGGTGCCTTACGGTACGGACCGTATAGCGAAACAAATGTAAGTCCGGCCCCGACGTCACCTGCCAACCACCTGCACCCATCGATGGGACGCCTGAATGTATTCTACTACTGACATGTACCTGATGGGGTGACACGTCCAGCTCTAGCCCTTTTCCAAGCTACTCGGCGTCATACCACCCTCGACCCCTCCCCAGGGCGCGATCACGAACCCTGTTGGGAGCTTCGTTTCGACTGCCCTCGGGATCCAAAGTCGCTCTTTTCCCGCCATGCCATGATTTAGCATCTTCGGCCCTAGCTGAACCCTTGCCCGTCGTCTCGAGCTGCCCGCCCTTCCATCGCGTCGCCCGTCGCCCGCCGCCCGTCGCCATCATGTCGGAAGGGGGAACGGGTCAGAAGTTCACCTTCGCCACTACCGTGGTGTCGGGCGTCGCGTCCATAGTCGCGACACTCATGTCGCTGGTGTATGCGCTGCACTGCAAAATCCCCCTCCTTTCTTATCGCTTATACAGATACAAGTGCTGACTGGATGTCTGTCCTCCAGCTCGATATGGCTCCAGGCAAAGAACTATCGAAAGCCTCTCCTCCAACGATATGTCGTCCGTATCTTGCTCATGGTCCCGATATACTCCATCGCTTCCTGGACGAGCATGATCTCTCTGACTGCCGCCGCCTTCCTGAATCCCATACGAGATATATACGAGGCCTTCACCATCTACACCTTCTTCCAGCTCCTCATCAACTACCTCGGAGGCGAGCGCGCTCTCATCATCATGACCCACGGGAGAGCCCCCGTTGAGCACCTCTGGCCTCTCAACCACCTTCTTCCCAGGGTCGACATCTCTGACCCGCATACCTTCCTCTCGATCAAGCGCGGCATCCTGCAGTATGCGTGGCTCAAGCCTATCCTCGCCTTTGCCGCCATTATCATGAAGGCTACTGGCACATACCAAGAGGGGTACATTGGCGCCAGCTCAGGCTACCTTTGGAGTGGCATCATTTACAACATCAGTGTCACCCTGAGCTTGTACTCCCTGGGCCTGTTCTGGGTGTGCATGCACCAGGACCTTGTGCCCTTCCGTCCGGTGCCCAAGTTCCTGTGCATCAAGCTCATCATCTTTGCTTCCTACTGGCAAGGCTTCTTCCTGTCTATTCTGGTGTGGCTTGGCGCCATCCCCGACGACGTCCCGCATTATACGCCCGACAACCTCGCTGCAGCTATCCAGGACGCCCTCATCTGTATAGAGATGCCCATATTCGCCGTGGCACACTGGTACGCCTTCTCATGGCATGACTTCGCAGACAGCAACATCTCATCTGCCAGGATGCCGGTGGGACACGCCTTCCGCGATGCCTTCGGCATCCGCGATCTCATCGAAGACTCCAAGGAGACCTTCCGGGGAGATAACTACGGCTACCGCATCTTTGACTCGGGTGACAAGGTCATGGCGCACGAGGATTCGAAATCCCGGTTGGCCAGACTCAGAGAAGGGATGCGTTACGAGCGGGGAGGCAAGGGAAAGTACTGGATCCCCAAACCTGGGGAGGTCAATGCGACTACACCGCTCCTGGGCAATGGCGCCTCGAGTTCTAGTAGTCACCGCCCCGATCAGATCAACGAGAATAACCACGGAACGTTTGATGAGCCAGAGTTGGACCCAGAGGAGGATGCCATGTACGAAGCTGCGCGGGACTTGGAGTACGGTGACTGGAATGTGAGTATTGCCTCTTCCCGCCGCCGTTAGGTGGGTGTCCCAGCTAACAGGAGCAAAAGTACCCCGTCATCACCGCCCATGAACCCCTGAGGGAACGATATCTCTCCTCGGCAGGTAACTTCGGAGTTAGGTCCCCCAAGTATCCGTCGCCCGCGCCACGGTCATCCGTCTCGGCGCGGCCACCACCACCACCAGAACAAGCCCAGGAATCGGCCAGACTCAGTCCCCAACCGCCGGCTGGACCGGCCAAGAAAAAGTCAAAGAAGAAGCCAAAGAAGACTGCGCAGCATGAGGCTCCTGACGCGCCCAAACGCAGCCCGGAGCCAGGGCCCTCCTCCCCAGCACAAGATACCACTCCTCTTCATTCCCCTGACGTCGTTGAAAGCCCTCATATTGAAGAGACCAATGTAGAAGAGGCCCGTGTCGAAGAAGCCACGCCCTGGACTTCAGGGCCGTCCCAGCAGGCTGCTGAAGAGGAGGAAGATCGCCATTCGCCGAGCTACCAAGTGCCAGACAGCGATGAGTTCCGCAATGTATGGGGCGGAGACGAGCCGCATAGGTAGGAGGCGGTGCGTCTCGTCTCCCTTGTGTATAATATTATTCAGATACCTTTGAAACTGCGTTTTTGGATGCGCGGCTGGCTGCCTTAACTCCGGCGCTGTCTACATTTGAAGACATCATCCAGCAGCGCTAAACAGTTCGTATTTCCCGCTGTGCATTTAGATTGTGAAATTCATGGCATAATAGCGCGGAGTTGGAGGGACGAAGAGCCTACTAATTACTAGGCACAAGTAGTGAACATGAATATATGGAGATTGCCATGGTCATCTGTCAAAGCATCGTGTTTCTAACGGCGATCGCGATATCGTGATAACCCATCATGACGCTGGTTCTCTAGGCATCATTTCCCAAACCACTACCCACTTCATAAACTCCAAGACGCCTTCTATGCCTATTATTCCCAGATATATCTATCAGGCAAGCATCTACCACGAGCGCAGAAGCTGCCGGGCATGCTCCGCACTCGTACTCGCCGGAGCCGGGGGCAGCCTCCCCGTAGTCCACCTCGTCGGCTCATCCCCCAGAACAAACTCAAGGGTACCCCCATCCTCAAAGATATCCCCCCAGCTCAGCCAGCTCTTAACCCAGTCCCTGCCATTAACCCTGAGTGACTGGACATAGTAGGTATCCTCGTCGGCGCCCTCGGCTGTGATGACAAGTTTCTTCCCGCCGCCGAGGTCGATGGTCAGGTCGGAGAACCAGGGTGATCCGATCAGGAAGATCGGCTGGCCCGTCACCGGGTAGAGACCGATCATGCTCCAGAGTAGCCACGATTCCATGGCGCCGGCGTCGCTGTTCCCCGGGAGACCGTCCGGTGTGGGGCGGTAGTACGACTTTGCGATGAAGCGACTGCGCTTGACCGAGAGCTCCTGGCGGTTGACGTAGTTGTACAGGTAGGGAGTAGCAAAGCTCGGCTGGTTGCCGGGGTTGAAGATGGTGTGCCCGAACTGCCCGTTGCCTGGCACGATATTGGGGGTAAAGGTCATCTCGAGACGGTCGACGAACCGCTCCGGCCCGCCCATGAGGTCGATGATGGTGTCCATGTCATGGTGGGCGTTAAAGGAGTACTCCCAGGGGAGCCCCTGGTAGTAGTAGTCTCTCCAGTAGCAGCCGCCGCAGCTGAGGGGGTCCTGGGCGATGAAGCCCGACTCGTCCCGGGGCCCGAGGAAGCCGCGGAATCCCAGGGCCTTCATGTCGCGGCTCCAGTGGCGGCGCCAGTTGAGCGATCGCTTGTAATATTTCAGAAACTGGGGGACCTTTCCCAATCCCAGAGCCACGGAGGCAATGGAAAAGTCATTCAGAGAACTGCCGCCGGATTGTCAGCATATTGCTGCCAGGGCACAGACAGGGGGTGACGGGGATGCGTTGAACTCACTATTCCACAGCTCTGCTGACGGACCGCCCGAAGCGAGGCGTGATGTAACCGAGGTCAAGCCAGTCGGGCAGAGCACTCCTCCCCTCCTTTGTGGAACCCGTAGGATCGCGAGGGTCATCGTTGTTCTCGGGAACTACCTCTGCATTCTTGACCATGGAGGCAAAGGCATCTTCCCAGTTCACCCTACCCTTGACTCCCTTGTTGAAAGCGTCAGCAAACACATTGTCGCCGTTGCTGCCTCCCTGGACGGCCCCATTGTGGAAAGATGATCTGGCATCGGAGACCCAGCCATCATGGCGCCAAGTGTCGATCATGGAGCGGAGCAATTCCTCATAGTGCGTTGGCTGAAGGATGTGGAAAAGGGGGGTCCAGGATCGATACTATCAGATGTGGCGACAGGAGTTAGCATCCCAGATCCTCAGTGATGAAGGCTTGTTTGGGGAGTGTTTGGGAGGTTCTCACAATGTCCCAGAACGTGAAAATGTCGTCGTAATAGGGCTCATCAGAGTCCCAGAGAGGATTCTCGCCTGTCTTGTTTGTGGGGAGCAGGTGCATGAAATACAGAGCCGAGTAGAGCTGGTTGAGCTTGGCGACGTCGGTCTCCTTGGTCGTGACCTTGCGGAATACTTGAGAGTTCCATGCCTCCTTTGTCTCATCGCGGACATCGTCGAGAGATGTCCCTTCGGGTATCTCCGAGTCGACATTGGAGCAGGCTTGGTCTGCCGATATAAATGAGACGCCGACCCTCGAGATGACAGTGTTCTCCTTGAAGGCGAAAAGGGCTCCCAGCCTGGCCGAGTCGGATTCGTAGGTGGACTCGTCTGAGAACTCGACGAGCTTGTCTGATGTAAAGTCTGCGCCGAGAAACGTCTTGTAAGTTGAAGGAGAGTCGAAGCGCCCGCAGAAGTACACGGTCCAGGGGCCAGCCCTGTTCCAACCCTAGGTAGGATTCTTAGAAAAAGACGTTTCTTTGACTGGTGTCATACCAAAGATGGCAGAATATGTACTTACATTATCATAGGTCCCGAAGCCGGTGTAATAGAAGCGATCAGGGTCGTCCCCCTCACGTCGGACAGTTATGTTGCCCCCTAGGAACCGTTGCTCCAACTGCTGACCACGGTAGGACGACAGAACGTGAGAGACATCCACAAGAATGTTGCGCGGCTCGTCTGTCTTGGGGAATGTGTATTTGTACATGCCGCCCTTGTTAGTCGCCCCCAGTTCCAGGACCGTCCCGGAGCCCAGGGATGCCTTGTAATAGCCGACCTCGGTGACATCGGGGGCGGCGCGGGCGTCGTTCATGGCATCGCTCAGCGGGTTCTTCACTACACCAACGACGGGCATCTGCGAAACCACCCCGTACTTGGGGGCGCCGCCGGTACCGCTCTGGTGAAGCATAGTGAAGCCCATGAAGTTGCCAGTAGGCTTGTACCCGGAGTAGGCGTCCACGCCGGTGTATAGGTCCGGACCTAGCTTGACCACGCCCAGTGGCCGAGCAACTCCGGGGAATGTGTTTCCATCATTGGTCGACCCCGTCTATAGCATGGACATGTCAGTCAGGGGCTTGGGTAAGTAATCAACCCCAAGGGCGCGGCACACTTACATCAGTCAGAGCATACTTGGATAGGTCATCGTCGGCCACGACAGTGGTAACGGATGCTGCAAGCAGCAGGAGACACTTCCTAACCCACATGGCTCTCGATAGGGGCAGTGAGAACACACGTTAGGTGATACTTGCCATAAGACACTTTCGGCACGCTGTACGAGAGGCAAGGTATCCCCCGTCCTTTAAGGCACGCGAGTCCACAACCCGTAGCGTCGGCTATTGCCGAACAAGGGTCGCCAAGGATACCAAGCAACCATAATTAGCCGCCAAGACTGGAAATGCTTCCAGAGTCCGGCCTAATCTACGTGTGACTCCAGGCGTCCTTGAGGGCCTGAGTGGGCTGTGGGCTGTACAAACTACTCCGAACTCGTATAGGAAATAATCCCCCACGCACGGGGCCGGCCACCAGGAGACTAGCCGCCCCTTCCAAAAGAAGAACGAGGTAACGGTGTCGTTAGACTGGGCGTGGAAGGAGAGCTTGTCTTGCGCCTTCTTCTAAGAATAAAGTTCGTACGCATACTTGGCCGACAGTCAAGGTCAGTGGATGGGTCGAGAGTGAAGAGGGAACATCGAGATGGGCGAAAGGAGCGGATAGGGGCCAGGGACCCTGCCATGGGAAGATTGAAAACGAGAGGAAGAATGCGAAGTCGAAGTTTGCACAGGAAACGGTTCTTTTCAACGAGGCTCGACGCGGATATACTCGTTACGGGCTCTTCAATAGTACTCGTAGGTTACGAGACCTAGTAGGGCCGATGATCATAATCTGGGAACGACTACGTCCGTACCTCGTACGAGCAAAAGCTGTAGAGCCCGCGTCAACTCCCGACAAGCCTGAGGAACTAGGGACATAATCAGCATCCTTGGTCGTATGTTCTTGCCATTGTTGGGGGGTCCGACAAACTTGGACAATTTCCCAAAACTTCCGCCAAGACGCATGGTGCCGCCTAATACTAGTACCTAAAGGAAGCCACATCTCTCACGACGTTTGACTGGCTGCGGAGTGGGCTCCCTCAGGCAATTTTCGACCATGACTAACTCTCCAATAAGCGCGACGGCTTGGCGATAAGGTTACCACGCCACGCTGAATAAGCGCTCCCTGCCTCGTGGTTGTGAGGAGATACCCGAGTCGTTGGACAAGGGGCAGTCAGTGTCAGTCCCAACCCACATAAGGGGCTCGTGGTCGCTCTGGATGCGCCGACTGGACTGATCGGGACAAGCTGCCCATGAGCATTGGTACCAGCGGCCACTCAGCGCGCACCTTCCGTATGCGCATAAAATAAGTCGCTGATTCGACTCTTGGACTAGATGTCATCTGTGCCGGGTACGTCATGATCAACGGCGCGAGAAGTTTGAAGGCGCATGGTGAGATTGAGATTGGGGGGGGAGACAGAAGACAAAAAACGGAGTTCACACCGGAAAAAAGGATGACAGCTTGGCGAAAGGGTGGCTTATCGCGATCCACAGTAATCTGCCCATGTGCGGATACTGTACGTAATCATGTCAGGTAGTTCGGGAGTACCTCTTTAACCTTACTCGTGCGACAGGGTCCAGCCCCACACGCCACATGAGGCAGGGCACGGATCGGATCGGATCGGGAAAATATAGACCCGAAGATCAGGCGGTGTGAAGAATTTCGTCGGTGAGGGAGGGCAGAATTCCACCATCTGGGGAAACCATCGCCAACCAGCACAATCCCACCACTGCCAGAGACCCGGCAATATCTCACCATCCTCCTCCGCCCGAGAGTCTTCGCAGCAGATGCGGCGAGAGCCAGGCGCCTCGCCCTCTCCCCTGCCGCTCCCTCCCGCCGTGCGCAATGGGCCGAAAGCCGAACCCCCTCATCCTGGAATACTTTGTGCGCGGGCCAAAACTCAACGACAACAGCAACCGATACCCCCACACCTGCAAGCAATGCGGCGAGAATTTTCCCAAGGGCCGCATCGATAGCCTGACTACGCACATCACCAAGAAATGCCCTGCTATATCCGACTCGGATCGCATGCGAGCATGCCTGGAGCTCCATGGTATCACCAACGCCAGGGCCGCCGCCCACGCAGACCGCGGCGGGCATGGAACCCGGGTCGGCTCCGGCGTGCACGTCAGTGGTCAGGCTACTCGGATACAGAATCTCCCCCAGGGCTGGAGTGCCCTTGAGACGCTCGCCGAGGCCTCGCGCCAGGTCGACTTGAATGAGAACGGCCGAGTCCAGCAGGGCCAGGATCAGGCATCCAGCCCCGCCAACCCCGCCAACCCCGATTTCACTACAGGCCGCTTCGAGGTGCAGGAGCAGTTCACTTTGGACAATCCACCGGTCGCTGCCCACGATGGCCGTGTCGCAGATGGGAAGAAAGGTAAGCCAAATCCCGCGTCTCCCCTTCTCTAACACTCATAATTGACCCTTGTGTGCCACGCAGACTCCACCCCGCCGCCACCGACGGAACTCACACCCGAGGAACGGCTCCAAGCATTGCTTCCCGGTGGTGCCTCCTCTCCCGACGTGTCAAATATCTCCGTGGCTGTTGCTGCTGCCGCCCGTCTGAACCCCTCCTTCCTCGACCCTCAGCTAGTCAATGGCGACACTTCGGTGGCTTCCCCTCCCCCGCAGCCAGAAGGAACCCCCGGCCCCGACGCCGCCTCTCCACTCGCCGCTCCTGATCCCAGTGTCGCCCAGCCCTGGGGTGAGATGACGTATCTTGCCAACGCACCACCGAGTTCAATCTTGACCGAGGCACCAATCGCCCCCATGCCCCTTAATAGGGGCGGCGTGCGGATGGATACAGGCGACGGGTCCATCAACGGCAAGCCGCGTCACTCAAGGGCCAGGTTCACGCCGGCGCGGCGGAAAGAGGTCCAAGAGGTTCGCAAGATAGGCGCCTGTATCCGATGTCGTATACTGCGCAAGAATTGTGGCAAGGGAGACCCCTGCGACACGTGTCGCAAGGTCCTCGCTCCCCGTGTTTGGCGTACTGGATGTGTTCGGACTCGCTTGCAGGAGCAGCTCGACCTATATTCCGCCGGTGTCCAAGTGGTGCTGTCCCAGAATCGGATCAATCTGCTGAAGGACCAGCTTCATCCAATTAACAATGGGACGGTCATACAAGTGTCTCACTTTCCCGAGACCGATATACACATCAGTGCGCCGACCCTTGTAGCCATGTTAGAGCCCAGCGAGAGCCAGGCCACCGCTCGGGAGAGCAAGGAGCCATTCCACCAGGTTATCATGATCGATCAGGACACCGAAGACCTCCCGGACAAGATCGAGAGATACATGCGCGAGGCCCTGCCTCTCCTCATCGAGCGTGAATCCTCTGGCTTCATGCGGACCACTCTGGAAACTGCGAAGCGACGACTAGTAGACGAGGAAGACGAGCTGCTCAAGAAGGCCCTCGAGCTGTGGGGTCTGGTGGAGATCATCGACCGCGAGAGACAGTGGACCTGCCTGGAGAAGCCGGGCGCAGATGGGGAGCAGCCGCGGTGGATAAAGGAGCCACAGAGCGGCAACGACGCCGACATCTACACCATGATCTGCATGCAGCTCAACGCTGCCGCCGAGCGCAAGGCCAACAACACATCCAAGAGCCTGCTCAGCCTCATGCACCGCCAGCTGCAGGACAGCAAGATCAAGATCGACTTCAAGATGTTCCTCACGGCCCTCATATTCCTCAACTGTGTAGAGAAGTCCACATGGGCCTTTAAGGCCTGGGAGCAGGACCATCTCCGCCCAGGTTGGCCTCTCGAGCGTGACCCCAGCGCCTTTACACAGCAGGGGAGCAACCTCGCTGGTCTGTTGAGGATGCTGCTTGCTATCCGCAAGGCGCTTCCGCAGACCGCTCGTGGAGAAAATGGCAAGCTGGTTACCAAGGAGCAGGATCTTGAAGTTGTCAGGTTCTTTGAGAGCTTGGACCTGGACTGTATGTGCATCTGGTCCCCCCCCCCCCCCCCCCCNCCCCCCCCCGCAAGAGAGCAAGAAGGCTAACATTTCGGTGGATTTAGACGACTCAGTAACGTCCAGGCAAAAGGAGACCCAGTTCTCGCCCCTCCACTCGCGATCCCTCGAGCTAACTTTCTGCTCTCAACTACTACTTTCCCCGACAGACTAATATGTCTTTGGAGAAAAGCAGAAGAATACGAGTCAGAAAGCCATGAAGACAACGATGATACCCACATTCTTCCTTTTCTCGACGTATCTTCCCAGCGGCCAAGAAGGAAAAAAATAACCTTTATGATTTTCTCATTTAATGTATAATGATTGACGCACGTACGACAACTTACTTTCACGGAAGTGCCTTAACGGCGCATAAGGCACTGCACGGACGGGCTTGTTTTGGGTCGTTGTTGAGGGTTCAGGGATTCGAGGATTCAGTTCACTCCGCTTCGGGGGAGGAAAAAAAAAGCCGGGACGAAAAAAACATAGAAACATAGTGGCATACCGCCACTGGCGTTCGGTCCGGATGTTTTAAAGGAAAGATACCACACGGTTTACTTGTTACATGGCCTGAGCTATGACGGATGTTCACGGTTACTGGGTACTACTCTTCTGCTGGCAGCTCTATCGGATCTGGATACCCCGGCCTGCACCAGGATTCGGTTTGACAACAAAGCGCGCACGCTCAGGGCAGTGAGGGTGGACTCAAGGGCCAGGGTGGCAGGCAGATAGCCAGCATCAGCCCGGGCGAGCATACCAGGCAGATAGCTCGTCATCGAGAGACGATGAGCAGGGTCGACACTATGGGAACTGTGCGGAATCGCACCTTTGGCAGACGATCAAGAGGATGGGGTCTACGAGGAATGTCTTGACGGAAGACAAGGCTGAATATTCATAATGCTCGGAATATTCAACATTGCATTCATCGAATACATTCCTCATGGATCCCATCTCTCTGATCTGTCTGCCAAAGGTGTAATCTCCCGTACAGAACCAACTCTGGTTATATACTATTTGTAGTATTGGAAGAACGTCCAGCGGGCATGGAGGTCACGTACCCATGAGAACCGACGGGGGATACTGCCTCCCTGGACTTGAGTGCCATTACCCTACGTCCTCCATAATTCCCGGCTGCGAAATGCCCCGAGAACAGGACGAAGCGGGTTGAGAAGCGTGGTCTCGGGGAGGGGAGGAAACAGGCGGTATTACAACAAGGTTTAAGGAAGTGGAGATAGCACGCCGTTGGTTTAATATACACTGGCTGAGCATGGTTCACGCACGATACGACTTGGTCTATTCATCTCTCAGCTTGAGAATCATTCCTCAATTCACACAATATATACTAGCACCCTCCAAAACAAAATCCTTACCCGGACACACTCGAAAGCCCGCTATTCGTCCGACTCGGCCCATGCCCGGGCCTCTTTGGCTTCTTGAAGCAGGCAAACTCACTCTTGCTCGCCTCCCGCAGCTTCTTCAGCACGCTGCGCATCTCGGGCAGCTCGCTCTGCAGCCTCGCCCTCGCATCGTTGTCCGTCCGGCTGTCCAGCTCTTGGTAGATCTGGCCCTGCAGCTCCGACGCGCGCTCGGTGGTGTAGTGGCTCAGCGTCTGCGCGACGAACTCCACGTCGAGGGTGGCCTGCATGAGGGCCTCGAGAGGGTAGCGCGGGCGCTTGCGGAAGGCGTCGAGGAGCTGCACTGAAGTCTGCTCGAGGAGGAACGAGAGGACTTGCGCGGTGAGGGAGGATGCTGTCGTGGAGACTTGGGAGTGCACGAGGACGAGGGTCAGGAGGGCTTCGTAGATGTACGGTTTTGCGGCTGTGGGGCGCTGGCCGGGGGGAGGGGCCCAGTCGTCTGCGGAGAGGCCGGCTTGGATGGTTTCGCGGAGCTTCTCGATGGATTTCTTCGTGTAGGACTGGAATAGCCTGGCGTCGATCTGCCCGAGCACGTCCCGGATCGTCTTGGATTCGTCGGTCAGTTTCACCGAGAAGGCATTCTCGAACTGAGAGTTCAGGCTCGGGACGACCTGTGATCGGAGGGCCTGGAGGTTGCTCAATGTCAGGAGCATACGAACGTTCTAAGTGACAAGTCAGTATTGATGTCTTATAGGATTGTATCCGGGCGGGGGGCGGGCATGGTGGGAGACTTACGCGATCACCGGCATCAAGGGTGCTCCTGCTGAGAAGTGTCTCAACATGCGGTGCTGCCGTCGACCACTCGCCCTCAGTCGCCCACTCATCATCCGTCTTCTTCACAGACCGCTCGGCATTCTCCACCATACCACTGAGCGCCTTATACAGAGTGGTAACATATTGGCTCCGAACCATCTGCAACAGCTTCGTAGGCGGAGGCAGCACAATGTCTCCAGCGCCCGGCTTGGACATGGCCTCCGAGATGTACAGAATCTTCTGCATGCCCAGGAGCAGCGTCCCCTCGAACGCGGAGAAGCTGGAGGGCATCCGCGTCACGTCGCCGAGCTCCGCCGAGCGCTGCCAGTCTTCCACGTACTTGATGTTCTCGGCATCTCGGTTCCACGCCGCACAGAGCGCGGTCACGCAGCGCTCCCGCGAAGCACCCACGAGCGTCTTCAAGTTCTCCACCACCTGCGGCTCGCCAGACGCAACCGGCCCGATGCTGGCCATGTCTGAAGCTCCCGATCCCACCAGTGCCAGCATCTTGGATAGGTAGTACACGCCGCTGAGCGAGTTGGACCATGGGGGCCAGAACGCGAGTTTCTCCCACGTCTCACCCCTCTTGGGCGACGGGGGCGGTGGATTATTCGGATCGAGGTTGAACCGAGGATCTCGAGGTCCGGGACTCAGTGCTGACCCCGGAGTCGTGGGCGATGCTGAGTTCGGGGTCATCGGCAAGGGAGAGAAAAGCATGGAGATATCCTCGGGCGGGGGACCGGCGAAGAAGACATAGACGTATTCGCGAATGATCTCGACCAGGTCCACGGTCCCCTTCTTCAGGTCCCCGACCACCTTGTCGGATAGTTGATGGTGGATTCGGGACTCCCCATTATATCCTGTGGGTAGACTCTTCTGCGCCCTGCCGTCGATGAAGCCCTGCACCGTCTGCCAGAACTCAACCACCTCGCCCAAGATGCCTGACGATGAGAGAAGGTTGGACAGGAAACCCAGCATCTTGTCCCACAGCTCGAGGACATCGGCGGCATCGCTCGATGTTGGCTTTTCCTCTGTCGGCTGCCGACCCAACGACCGCAGGTGAGTAGCGATCGCCTGCGGTGTCGGCTTGTCTCCGGTAGCTAGCCGGCGCCGAAGCACCTCGATCTCGACTTTGGAACGTTCTGCCACCGCCAAGATCTTGCCCTTCAGGTGGTCGTAGCGGCTCAGCAGCCAGACCCACACCGGGTTGTCCCCCACGCCGAGTTCGAGGAGGAGGCTGATCAAGTCCATGTGCTGGTCCTGCGCCCGGCCTGCCGCGACGTCGGACTTGGTGACGGCATTCAGCGACACCAGCCTCTTCCACAGGTCCCTCTTGAAATTCTGGATCTGCAGGTCGACATCATGCCACATTCGACCTGCCAGCAGTATCTGGTATAGCTGTGTCTCTGCGGGAGCTTCTCCCCGTAAGTCGTCGACCATCCGCCGCGTGGCGTCTGCGAATTTCCTCGCCCTGTTGTACTCCTCTACCAGCGTCTCGTAGTCCTTCCTCTTGATACTATCCGCTATCGTCGGGCTCAGCTCCACGTAGTCTCTGAACTGGTTGAGCTGAGCAGAGACCGTCTTAAGATGCTCCTCCTTCTCCCTGCCGCCGAGGGCAGGACCCCAGACGTCTTCCGCCTTGGCCGACACGTCGAGCAAGGGCGCCTTGATGCCCATGACACCGTATTCGCTCTCCTTTGTCAAGGCATTCTTCTTCCGGCTGTCGCCCATCTGTGGGGCCAGAGGGTTGCTCGGTCCTGCGGCGTTGAAGCTGTTGCGGTAGCTGTTCCGACTGGCGTGGCGGGAGTGAGGGCGCGGCCGGGACTGCGGGGGCTCCGCGCCCCGGTATTTCATCTCCCTGTACACATTGTCGATCGTGGCCTTGGCTTTGACGAACCGCTCAAAATTGGACTCGACGAGGACTTTGAGAGACGCCGACTTTTGGTCGATGGACTGCGACAGGTACTGCAAACCGTTGAGCAGGGTACCCGTATCAGCGGTGGAATGCACCTGCGAGAGGAACAGAGCGGGAGAGAATGTCGTCGAGGATAGCAGGAATCGATTGCCTACATGTAGCCACGGATGTCAGTATTTGTCCAAGAGCAGTGATGATGGCCAGCGAAACGTACGCAAACGAGCATCGTCCTGCACAGGCAGACCCAGGGACCTCAAGTGCCTGACGACGCTGTCCGTCGAGCCCAGGGGGTCCGGCTCATCCTTCTGCACCAGGTTCCCCACGCCTCCCTTGCCGCCCTCGGAGCCTGGGATGTAGCTGCTCCTGCGATCACCGGCGGCCCTCTCCAGGGCTTGATATCGGGATTTGCGGCGCTGGAGCTTGGAGGACTGTTCCCGCTCGTCGCCCGAGGACTCGTCATCCTTGTCGTTGCGCTCCTGAGGCCATTCGGACGGGAATGGCGTCGACAGCTGGTAGAAGTCCAGGACTGTGCGCTCGTAGTCGGCCATGGCGCGAGGCGTGGGCTATCTATGATGGGCGCATATCCCCGTCGGTTTGCGGAGGGTGTGCGGTCAATGGGCAAGTATGCCGCAGCTGAAGGGTAGTGTCGGGCGTTCTATGATGCAAGACGACGCGTTACCCTGCGATGTCGTTGGCGCGCAAAGCTCCGAGAAGGAAATGGAGTATAAGGTGTCAAGAGTGAAGCCCCGGCCAGGAACCAGGAGCTTGGATCCGGGAGGCCAGACAGCCACTGAAGAGGTAGGTACGTACTAGTACTCATACATACATACCCACTGTGCGCATGTGGCTGACGCCAACTAGGCGCTTCAGCCACATCCGACCATCCCAACTACAATCATGACCACCAGGACTAATGTCAAGAGGACCATCGCAGTTGCTTAAGTCATCAAACACCCTCAGTCCAGGTCAATTTTGTATAGTTATTGATCTCTATTTAGTGCACTCACTTCACCACAGGTGACGGACCTCAAATAAGCCGCCTAGTGCATCGGCGCCGGTGGTGTAGGGTAGGTGGATCATTCAACGGAGACGAGACGCCAACCTGTGTTCTCCAAACGCTGTCCTCTTGGGTGACCAGACCTGTCGTATCGGTAGACCAGGATACGAGTTCGACGGACTTGCTTTCACATGAATGCAGGCGTAGAAAGATTAACATGACACCCTTAACCGACCTTCCCTGTCTAGGAAGTCCGCGGTACCAACTCGTATTACTGTTGGACACATTAGATAAAACAATGTGCCATAATCACGAACCCAACCGATGAAGCACGAGGTAGTGCGGTATCTCTGAGAAAAACCAAGCCCTATCCAAACCACCAATACCCAGAGAGTGCCGTTTGCGCCGAGTCCTTGCGAGGTTGTCCTAAATAAGCACCCACCCAGTGACACCATTCCATCCGAGTCCTCTGAGATGCATACTCCCGCTAGTTGTAGTAGTAGTAGTAGTAGTAGTAGTAGTAGTAGTTGTTGTTGTTGTGACTTCCCGGTTCATGTCTTTAGGTAGAAAGAGCAAAAAAAAAAAGAAAACGAAAGGGAGGTAGGATGTCTCCTCAGAGGCACCCAGTGCGAATCTCCTTCTCAAAGATCTTGACGCCCCAGACGTCATAGAACTGCACGGGCCCAACCGTCTTGAACCGCAGCCTCGTGTCATCCTCGAAGCCATCCTCATCACTCTCACTCTCACTATCGGAGCCCAGCGGGACGGACGGCAGCGTCGGATAGACGTCGTGCGGACTGGAAACCTCTGGCGCCTTGCCCTTGCTCGCGCTCTTCTTCTTGCGCTCCTTCTGCAGTCGTTCCTCCGCGGGGGAGGTCCGCACGACGCGGTCGACCCTGTCATCTTCCATGGCGATCCACTCGAGCTTGTTGCGCGGATGGTGTGAGAGGTTGTCGACGATGAAGCGTAGAATTTCCCGCATCACCCATATACAGGTGTCGTTGTTCTTGAAACGTAATATGTGAAGAGCTCGGAGGTTGGCAAGACCCTGGACGTTTTGCATAAACGCGTGCTAGAAATGTACTAGTTAGCGACCATGTGTCTCCTGCCCAAATTGCTCCCAGTACATACCACGGCCTGGATGTTCAGGCTAATGGCCAGCTCCTCGAGCTTCGCCCCGCGTGCGCAGATGTGTACCATCGTCTTCTCGTTGACATCCCAGGCTGATCCCGGCGCCTCGTCCTTGATCATAAGCCGCTTCAATGTCGGCATGTGCTTCGCCAGCACCACCCTCCGTATCTGGTCCATCGTGATGTCGGTCCGAGGAGCAAAGCTCTCAGGCTTGCTCTTCGGGCTGCGTTCTAGTATCAGCAGCTCATGAAGCTCCTTCAGCTGCGACATGCAGGTCAAGAATGCGCCAGAGACGTTGTCCGTGAAGACTTTCCGCAGCGGGAGAGGCTGCACCGTGTTCTCCTTTGACAGAAGCGTCCACACGGGAGCTTGGTTCCCCACGTTCAGGAGAGTCAGCTGCTTGAGGGACCGCAGATCGATCGACCGAGAGAGCACGGATGCCTTGACAGGGACGAGGTGTATGCTCAGCGTCTCTAGGGCTAACCCGCGAGTCTCCCTCAAGTAGTCGAGAATTTTACGTTGGTAAGCAGTGCAGCGCGTCGGACCGTACCCCTCGGCTGACATCGAGGCCCTGGCCTTGCAGTTGTTATTGTTGTAGGCATCAAGTTGTTTGCGAATGTCAGAGATCGTGCCCTCAAAGGCCTGGATTTTCCTTTCTAGTTGTGCGATTTCTTGGAGTTGGGCCGGCGATCCTTCCGTACGTAGGACGTGTATACGATCTTTGAAGACGCTAATGCGGTCATGCAGGTACTTGACACTGATACTCAGGTGAGGGTCGAGTGGGTCGTCATCCGCTATCATGGAGGCGATATCATCTCTGAGCGACCAGTCGGCATTGGCCGCCGGTAAGGGACTGGAGGGCTGCGGGCTGGCTGGCTTATTGGCCTTAGGGCTTTCCTGACCGTGTAGCGCCCCGGAAGGGTCATCAGACTCCTCAACGGCATCGGTCTGTGTGTCAATGTGTTCCATGTCAATCTCCTGGAGCGCTTTGTCGGGTGTGTTGGTATTTGCGCCGTCCAGCTCTCTCGATATCGCCGAGTCCTCCATTGGGCTGTGGCTATTACCCCCGGTGTGGCCGTTGGGGATGCCGGTGCTGTGGCTTGCTGCTATATCCGAGGCCACTGCTTCTCCTACCTGCTCACCGGCCTCAGCGTTGCCGGTTGTGCCGTCCCCATCACCCTGCGGCGGAGCTTGAGAATCCACGTACTTCCTGGCTGCCTTCTCTATCAGGTCGAGTACTTCTTGATGGGACGTCGTTCGATGTGTGGTCCCGGAGACAACAGTCATCAGCTTGTCAGATGCCGAACGAAGGGATGCGATGAAGTCCTGGGAGGGATCCTTGCTCGACAGGTCCTCCGTTTTTTCAGCAGCCTCATTCTCAGAAGACCCACCGACGGGTGTCTTCTCCGACGTGGCCTTCGTCTCGGGGCGGAGTGGCAGTTCAACGGCAAGCACACGCCCAAGGAAGCGCTCTTGCGTATTGCGCTCTTCCTGGGCGAGGAAGGCTTCTGCCGCACCGGGGGTATTGTTGGCGCTGCTTCCGTGATGTGGTACCACCTGAAAATCGTCATCAACATCCGAGTCGTCGGGGTCGGGATCGGGGGTGCGTTTCCGAGCCAGTGAGGCGAGGTGTTCCGACAGGGATAGTTGTAGAGCTTTGAGGGAGGATCCGGAGTTCTCGATGCATGTCTGGAGCTCTTCCATAATGTCCAGGCAGTCAATATCGAGGACAGACAAGCTCTGCAAATTCTTGAAACCACCGAGAGTGGACGGCTCCGCTAGGGAGGAGCCGCGCCTAGAGAGCTTGCTCTTGGGCAGCGATTTGTACGGCGGCATGTGCGAATCCCCGTTTGCGGGCAGAGGCGGCGGGGGCACGTAGTAGGAGGTACCGGCCTGCATGCGAAGGTGCAGATGCTTGAGCGAAGTGATAGTGTGCAGCTCTCGATACACTGGTCGGCTCAGTTCCACTCGGATATTCCACCTGAAGGCCTCGAGCGACTTGGCCTTTTTCAAGGTCAAGTAGAGGAGAGTGTTTAGGAACTTGCCGCAGGAAGTATTGTAGAGATAGGACTGATACGAGAGCTCCCCCTTAAGACCAGAGCTCAATGTGTCCATGAATATGTCCCTGAGGTGCTTGGCGTAGTTGTACTCGCTGGTGGTCAAGGTGTCGAGGCCACCAGCGAGGCCGTCGATGGGCGAATCGAAGGCCAGGTCATCCTCGTCGGGGAAGATGATGTGGAAATTTCTGTACAGTTGCGAAGAGGCCAGCTCGTGGAAGTGCTTGGAGACAAGGGCGACGCAGATGAGGTCCGTCTGGGAGCACTGGTGTAACAGGTCAGCTTTGGCATGCCGGCGGCAACTGGAGCCAGGTTGGGACACAGACAAGGGAAACGATTTCTCGCTGGGTTTCCACGGGCAAATCGAGAAAAGTCGGACTTCTCATGGCTGGCGGCGCGGCGGCCTCGTCCCCGGCAGCCTCCGCTGCCATGATGGGTGGGACTGGCTATGAAGTGTGTGCTTGCAACGGTAGGCGATGTGCCCGTCTTCGGCCGCCTGAGAGGTGACGTACGTGACGTGGGACCCGAGACTCGGCGCTTGCGGTGGAGGCCGGGGGTGGCGGTGGGGGATTTTCGTCGATTATCGGAGGTAAAGATATCAGCCGCTGCTATTTCATGTGCCGGCGCATGAGGCCGCCGAGGTGTTGGGAGGTCCGTGGTCAGGTGAAGTGGGTTCGTAGTTGTAGTGGTGGTTGAGGATAGGATGATTGACGGATGGCGGTTTGGAGAAGGCGGGTCACGATCTGCCGGGAGGATGGTACCGGGCGCATACATTATAGCACAGTATGCATGTACACCGTACGAGCCTTGGGTGGGTCTGGGGTTTGCGGCGCCCCAGACGGCGGGTGGACACCACCGAAGAAGCCTCGCTGACAGCTTGCTCACCGCCGTCTGGCACCGTGCGTGAGATCATTCAGTGCACAACTGCCGTCAGGACGCAGGTTGGAGCTTGGTTCCGACTCTGATCGTGCTGTGTCTTGGTGGTTGGATTGTCTCCAGGCAAATAACTCTCGGACAGAGCATTTGCAGAACACTCCTACAGCTCGTAGCACTGTGCGGCAGCCTGTGTCGGGTTGATCCTCTGGAGATGGGAGGTATCGACGGGTCCAACAAATAAAGTGTTGCTGTACGAGTACAGAGTATTAGATTAAGAGTGCTAAGTGGATGTCTTGATTTGAGCACGTACTTACGTAGTACTCGTGCATCAGGCGCCTGAATATCACTACGAGTAGTACCTACTATTAGTAACCTGGAAGTAATTACTACTATCTGGTAGCAGAAATCTATTGTAGCTGGTGAGTCCCCTGCCGAGCTTAGTCTTGCCAAGCCGCCTGCCCGTCTACTTGGTCAACACCAGCTGTGATTACTTGCCTTGTATTCCCAGACATGTTTCTTTTCTTTGCTTAGAGCAGATGGGTACGGAACAGGACAAGCCATGGGCCATGGCTCTGGTGGTCTCGGACTCCACCCAGGAAAACAAGTCTGTGCACTTGAATGGCGTTCCTGCATCAAATTACAGCAGGGCGTTGCCGCGTTGGCATCCACCCCCTGCCCTGGACGCTCCTGCAAAATCTTGTTAACCGTGGCGGTCTTGCAGGTGGGTGAAATGAGGATTACGAATTTACGAGTTGTAACCTTGATGCTTTCTTCCCCCCTACCTACTACTACGGTAGTAGTGGTCGGCGTGCTGCGAAACAAACCAATACGGCATAAAACACAACCACAGAACCATTATAAGTAAAAACATATAAATGGGGTACACTGGGGTACACAAGGGTACACAATAAACACCCGTAAACACTGGGCAACACGCATCGTAATGCCGAGTTTCCAGGTCCCAGAGACATCGGAACAACAGGCTCTCGCCGCCTTGGCCCCGAGACCAGGCAAGGGGCGGGAGGGGGACCAAGGAAAAAATGATAAAAATAGGAAGCTCGTGCACGCTGACTGCGGCTGCGCCGGTGGTGGCCCGGTGGGTCAGGCCATGTCTGATATCCCTCCACTCTCCACCGTTCTGGAACACACCAGCGCTGTTAGTGTGCCTGCCTGGGACCCCCTGGGCCACCCCTTTCACGTGACCTGGTCTGACACGCTGCCACCTGACGTTGACCTGGGTGCCGGCAATTTCGCGCCTTGGCCTCCGTTCCAATCCTCCATTCTTCCAACCTCGATCATCACCAGTATTTCGTGTTGATTGTCTCTCCTTGTTTCGTTCGGATTGCTGCACTCTTTTGCATTCCATTCCATCACTCTTTTTTTTCTTTATCTGATAGACATTTTCCACACCTTCTTTTACCTAGTACTTGGTCCATCCACTTCAAACAACATAGCACGCTCTTTCTAGCAACAGTCGTCGTCGTCGTCAACATGCGTTTCACGACGACCCTCGCCGCTGGCGCCCTTGCCATGGGCGCCGCCGCCCTCGACGCCAAGAATTACCTCGGCTTCAACAGCGGCGCCAACCTTGCCGACACCTCGGCCAAGTTCAAGAAGGACTTCAAGGCCGAGTTCGAGACGGCCGCTGCCCTGAAGAACGCCCCCGGCAAGTTCAACGCCGTCCGCCTGTACACCAACATCCAGGCCTACTCTCAGGACGATCCCATTGAGGCCTTCGAGGCCGCCATCGAGACCGACACCCGCATCCTCCTCGGCGTCTGGGCCTCGGGCACCGACAACATCGACAAGGAGATCACCGCCCTCAAGAAGGCCGTCGAGAAGCACGGCAGCAAGCTGACCGACCTCGTCATCGGTGTCAACATTGGCAGCGAGGATCTGTACCGCGTCTCCGCCACCGGCATCAAGAACAAGTCTGGCGTCGGCAACTCGCCCCAGGCCATCGTCGGCTTCATCGACGACTGGAAGAAGGCCTTCAAGGGCACCGCCATTGGCAAGGTCCCGATCGGCCACGCCGACACCTGGGATGTCTGGGGCAACTCGACCAACAAGGCCGTCATCGATGCCATCGACTTCGTCTCCGTCCACGAGTACCCCTACTACGAGAACGACAAGGGCAACCACATCGACAACGCCGGATCCCTCTTCGACCGCGCCTACCAGGCCACCATTGATGCAGTCGGCGACAAGCCCGTCTGGGTCACCGAGACGGGCTGGCCCTACGTCGGCCCCGACTGGGACGAGGCCGAGGCCAGCGTCAAGAACGCCAAGAAGTACTGGGACGAGGTCGGCTGCCGCAAGCTCTTCAACAAGACCCCCACCTTCTGGTACACCCTCCGCGACTCCAACCCCGAGAACAAGATGAAGTTTGCCATCACCGACAACCTCTCCACCACCCCCCGTTTCGACCTCACCTGCCCGGACTCCTTCGAGACCCCTGAGGAGGACGAGGAGTCAAGCACCACCGGCGGCGCCAAGCCCACAAAGACCGAGGGCAGCAGCCAGGCCACCACCATGACCACTGCCAGCAACGCCGACCCTACCAGCGATGGCGACGGCTCGGAGTCGGGCACCCAGGACGGCGCCGAGTCGGGCACCCAGGACGGCGCCGAGTCGGGCACCCAGGATGGCGCCGAGGAGACCGGCAGCAGCGACGACAACGATGACGCCGCCGCGTCCCTCAAGGTCAGCGCGGTTGCCATCATCGCTGCCATTGGCGGCGTCCTGGCCCTCTTCTAAGCAAAGGGGAGATTGATGCGTCGGGTTGTCTGCTCTGAACAGGCGGCAGCAGCAGCGGCAGCAGCAGCAGCAGCTCCTCGACTGGTTTGGCTTCCTCTTTTTAGGGTCAAGGTCTGATTTCTCTGATTTCTTGGTTTTTCGGGTTTTGGTTGTCAAGCTCAGGATAGAGTCGCTCCTTATTTAGATCTGTTGTAATCCCGCATCTTGAGGCGCGAATAAGTATACGATTTACACAAGTACGTACGCACTAGTAATTACATACTAGGTACAGTAAGTACTTTACACTTGCAAGTGATACATCTCGGGTGCATGGGGCTCGGACTTTATAAAGCGCCAAGGCGTTATAATACTCGGATGTGCGGGGATCCCACTTTCAAGGCTGTGCGGCCGTCTGTGCCGCTAAGCTGCACGCATTGGGGAGGGAGCCTGGGAACATTGGATCATCTTTGAAACTCCTCCATCAACTTGATCCTTTCAGCGTTGCCATTTGTGTATGTGATATTATCTGCGAGCTGATTTTTTTTTTTAAAAAAAAAGAAAAAAAAAAAAAGTTGCTTGCCTTTTGTGTCTCTGCATCGCTCGATATAGCATCGCCACTCGTTCTTTCTCTATTTTCCCATCTATTTACGCCATTACTCGTATAAAGCAAACCCCCCCTCCCCCCCCCGGCGCCTTCCCCGGCTTATTCTCTCCTTGGCCGCGTAACACGGACACTCGACGAGATCAGTGTGATCAGCCGCTCGCTCTCTCCATTTCTATTCTCGATCCCCATCTCCAACGATTTGCCAGGATAGCAGAGGAGGCAGAAAGCGACAGCCTCCCCTCCTCCCCCACGGCATCATGGCCGACGCCGAGGAGCCCCAGTTCAGCTCCCTCAAGGAGCGCATCGCCGCGCTCAACCAGCAGAAGAACTTCAACAGCTCGGCGGCATCACCGGCACCGACATCAGCCAGGAAACCTCCTCCGCCTCCGCCTCCTGGACGCCCGGCTGCTGCGCCAGAGACCAGGAGCCACACGGCACCGACCACACCCGCCACACCCGCCACCACCGCCGTCAACGGGGTCGCTTCCAAAGCCAATGGTCTTCAGCCGTCTGTCCCTCAGCGGCCCAACAAGTCGGCTACGACATCAACCGCGCCGCCGCCGTTCCCTCGTCGTGACACCCAGAGCTCGCTGGGGGAGAACCCCTCGGACCAACGAAGCGCACCGCCGCCTCTACCCAGCCGTACGCCTTCTGCGCAGACGGCTCCCGCACTTCCCAGGCGGACGTCCACGCAACCCCTCACCAAGGAGAGGCGCGGCTCGACCTCCTCGGAAGTCTCCCAGAGGTCGACGGCATCCACCTTGTCGCAGGCCCGGACAGTATCGTCGGTCGCCAGCCAGGGGTCCGAAGCGAGGAAACTTCCACCCGCATTCAACCAGGCCAGTCTCCCGCCCTTGCCACCAACGAAGCGGGAGCGTGAGGCCAAGGAGCAAGAATTGATCGCCAGTAGCGAGGCGACAAGGCAGAAACCGCCGCTGCCTTCGGTGAAATCTGCACCCGTTGTTAATGGGAGCGCAGCAGCAGCAACTGCACACGTGGCTAAACCACCTCTTCCGCCTCGACTCCCCGCAAGGCCGGCCAACAAGACGCAACCCGCTCCCGCGACCCAGGACTCGGGAGATACACAGCCCCAGGTACAGCAGTTATATCCGCTGAAGGAGGCGAAAATTTTGGGGTTTGGGAGCGGCAGCAAGTCGAGACCCACTTCCCAGGCGCAGAAACAGCAACAGAACGACGGACCACCTCCTCTCCCATCCACAGATAGAGGCGACGCCTCCCCTCCCCCGATCCCGACCGCCTCCCGTCCATCCGCCGCACAGATCGACGCAGTCAAGGCCAGGGTGGCTGCAGGGCCTGTCCTCAAAGACGACTGCTGGACATGCAGAGATTGGAGCGGGCCCGACGGTGTCGCCGCGCAGTTCCCCCGGCAGTCGCTCCCTCGGGATGACCCCGTAGGACATCTCGCGCGGGGCCTGTGCGGCCCTTTCCCCTCGTACACTGACAAGGCCCGTGCGATATTCACCTGGTTCCACTACAACATCGTCTACGACACCGTGTCGTTCTTCGGGAACTGCGTCAGGCACATGTCGGTGGAGGATACGATATTCAGCGGGAAAGCAGTCTGCCAGGGCTACGCAGAGACGTACAAGGCCATTGCGAACAGGGCAGGTCTCGAGTGCGTCGTGGTCGGCGGCCACGGGAAGGGCTACGGGTACACCCCGCTGAAGAAAGGGGAGCGGCCCCCTCCGCCGAAAGTGGAAGGGCATGCGTGGAATGCCGTCAGGATTGATGGCGGAAGGTGGAAGCTCCTCGATGCGTGCTGGGGGGCCGGGCACGTCGACTCCTCCACCAACGAGTACAAGCAGCAGTTCTCACCGAAGCAGTTCACAAGGACCAACGAACAATTCGGCGAATCTCACTTCCCCAAGGAGACACGTTACCAATTCCGTGACGATGGCCGGACCGTCTCATGGGAGGAGTACTTCATCGGGCGAGTAGAAGGCGAGCCGCCTGTAGTGTACACGACGGCACACGAGGAAGGCATCCTCGAGAGCAGCATCGAGCCCAAGGAGAGGCAAATTCCCGTGCACAGCGGCTCGATAGTGCGGTTCCAGTTCTCGAAGCTGTGCGAGCACTGGCGGCCCGAGACGCACGGCAAGGGGAAGCCCCCCCTGCTGCTGCTCAGCATACACGGCGTCGACGGGCGCAGGGACGAGATGGTGCCTATTGAGACGGATGGATACTGGCACTGGATCGACGTCCGCGCGAGGGACCTGGGCGCGCCGGGACAGACGGTGCAGGTGGCCTACGTGACCAAGGTGGATGGGCGGGACGCACGGGGTATATCAGCACGGGAATATCTATCGAAGAAGGGCAAGGTCAGCATGGCATGGTCTTATCTTATGAAGTGGGAGCTGGTCTGATGGGCATGGGAAGCGGGTAACAACTCCGCATTGTAGTACTAACTAGTACTCTTGGTATATATTTCGGCGGGTATATGTATTCATGACTGTGTTATGGGCACTAGGGAAATAAATAGCCTTGGGAATAGAACGCCACTGGGTGGAATGAAGTGTACAAGCGGCATGGTAACCACCCCCTCCCCCCCCCCGGGGCTCACACTTGGCTGCCTTTATGTGAGATTTCGTGAAGCATTCGTCGTTTGGCTTCTTGACGACTATCCGTTTCCGCCATGCCTGATATGGTGACGGATTCTGCAACCCCATGTGTTAGTTGACCAATCTTGCCCTTTCGCGGGACCTATAACTCGCTCAAGTGCTGCACATCAGGGGAAAGCGAGCACTGGAATCCTCCATGTCTCATGTAATCACATGGCACGTGTGCAGTTAATAGACTTTTAGGTTCGGTAAATATTTACTTACACTTTCTGTTGTACTCGGAGTCTTTGGTATCTGTTGACATAGGTGCCGCCCAATTGATGGAAAATTATATACAGATATGAGGATCCCAGCCTTCTTCGTCTGAAGCAAATCACCCAGAATGCCTCGCACGAAGCTCCGAAACATATCAAAGAAAGGAGATGACGACGAGCCAGTAACCGAAGTCACAGCGTCATGGGGAACCTCTCACGCATCCACTTCCCGTCTTTGTATATGAGTGCCGGAGCGGGTATCAGCGCCACGGCAATGAAGCCCAGCAGTGAGGTGCCCCAGCCGATGCCCAAACTCTCGTACATCTGTGGTCCGGCCAGGGGGAGGAACGCGGCGACCGTGGAGCGCAGGACCGAGAAGGCGGCGAGGCCACTGGCGGCATACTGCGGGTACGCATCGACGATGTAAGCCTGGGTGGGCAACCAGATGCCAACGATGGAGATACCAAAGGGGACTAAGCCGATGATGGGCACTAGCCAGAAGACGCCCTTGGCAGCGCTCCATCCGTACCAGAAGAAGGAAATGGGTAGGACCAGGGCGAACCACAGACAGTTAGGTAGGCGCATTTCTGGCTCGTAGACGCCAGCGTTGGCGGCGGTCATCCGCACAACCGTCCTGTCTGAAAAAATGGAGAAGAGTGCCACGCCGGTGGCGTTGCCGACCAGCAAGGAGAGGTAGACCAGACCCGAGACCCCGGTGGACCACTGGTAAACGCCCCGGAAGACCATGGGTATCGTGTTGAAGAGGAGGTATAGGCAGCCGTAGGCAAAAGCGATGTATAAGGAGAGGCTGAAGATGCTGGCTGAGGTGAAGAGCATCTTGATGGGGCGGACAAGGCCGTTGAGGAGGATGCGTTTATTGGAGAGGACGGGCGCTTCCGGGTCAATGTAGCAGCTGCGCAGCTCCGGGCGGCCCAGCTCCTTGCGGAGCCTGTCGGTCTTGCGTCTCATGAGGACGTGGTGATTGGTCTCCCGGTGGAAGAAGAACATGGCTACGACGACAATGGTGGCCGGTATGAAGGTTATCCAATTAAGCCAGCGCCAGCCGATGGTTTGGGAGACGAAGCCGCCGATGAGCGGGCCGAAATTTGGCCCAAACATTGGGCCCAGCGTCCAGACGGATATGGCGCTCCCACGCTTGCTGACAGGGAAGAGGTCGGCTATGACGGCACCACCAATAGTCTGAGAGGCAGAGCCGCCGACACCGCACATGAAGCGGAAGAAGATGAGAGCGTCGACGGAAGGGGCGAGAGCGCAACCAACAAGCCAGGCGCAGAAGAATACATTGGCGCTGAAAAGGACGATGTTTCGGCCATAGATCTCGGAGAGGGGCGAGAGGAAGAGCGGGCCGACAGCATAGCCGAGGACAAATATGGAGACGGGCATAGAGGCCTTTGTAAGACTGGTGAGGCCGTAGTCTTCTCTTATGTTGCTGATGGCGGGAGCAATGATTGCGGAGGCAAAGGGAGCCATGAAGGTAAGGCAGGCGAGCAGAGCGACGATGAACCATTTGTGGGAGTTGGAGAAGTTTAGAGGCATATCCGGATCATCTTGTGACTCCCAGCCCACAACGCCGTTGTCGAGATCCATGAGGGGGAGGACAGGTGGAGGAATATTGTCCTCGGTTTGGCTCATGGTCCTGGAGAGGCGGTCGATGATGCTGCGGTGCGTCTTGCGACTGGCGCCGGTCCTGTGGTTCTCGGACCTGTCGAGATCAACACCGCCATCCTGAGCAGAGGTCAGCGTTTGTGGTCCACATGTATAGTCCTTCTATGGGTATAGGAAGGTTCAGGTAGACCCACGCCTCGAGCTTCCAAGTCGAGGTTCCCCTGGGATCTGGCCGAAGCCTCCCTGCCACCATCTGTGCCGGCAGAAACAGCAGCATCTTCTCGAATCTCTTGGGCGCCCTCTTTTTCGTTTTCGTGGGTGCTGCCCGAGGTGTCGGAATCGTTATCCGAAACTAACTGGCATGTCGGCTTCTCTTGGTCGTGAGGCGCCATTCTGGATGCTGAATGTCGAGTTATACTCCCAGGGGCGCAACATTGGCGCTATGTGGTTGTATGGACCATAGGGGATATGGCCGTCGAGAGCGCTGTATACGGGGCCGCCTAGGTATTTATTCGACCAAGAAGATGCGGCCCCGGGAACACCAGGAGCTCCCCCCCTGCCGGACCACTCTCCCCGGGGTTCGGTAAAGAGATGCCGTGGCTGAATATGCGGGACCGCCCCACGCCGGTGCGATCTCTTAGGCCCGCTAGGCCCGGTGCCCAGATGCGAAGTCACTAATTCATGTCCAGGGATCCTCAACGGGTCCCTCCCGCCTGCTCGCCGCAGTTGGGCCCAGGCGCTGATAGTGAGATGCCGGTCTCGATATCAGGTACGTGACCCAACGTCGCATGTTTATCACGGACGATGCTGTCTCTTACTCCCGCTAAAGGTCGGCAGCTACTCGTGTATAGGAAACATCGTCGGTTCTAGGCCGGGACGCCAAGAAAGGGCCTGCTGCCATGGTGCTGGTGTGAGGCTCTGGTGTGAGTGGTAGATCCATGTTGGGGCTTGGGCTCTCGGAGCAAACGCTCTTTTGCCGATCGGTGTGATGCTAAACCGGGGGCTGTACTGTAAAGTGAGTATCAGCAACGACTTATCCCCATTTGCAATGGTCTTGCCGGTCCACAAGGTAGGGCTGGATTCCGAACCACGTCTCTTACCAGCTACGTCCTATTACTAGTAGTAATGCTAGTAGTAGTACTAGTAGACTTAGTAGTATAGGTGGCATGGCAGGACGGGCCCATGATAACCAAGCTACAGGGCTGAGGATGGTGAGATAGGTGAAAGAATGTGTTGGTTTGCCGTCGTGCGTCTGTTCTCGATGCGGGATTGTGAACGACAAGCAAAGGAATGGCCTGTCCTCATCAAGAAGTCAAGTGCGGCGTCAAGGTTTGAGGACGAGCAAGCAAGCCGAGAGTTGCAAATGGAGAGAGCAGACAGTCTACAGGTAATTGAAGTAGCAAGTACAGGTAGTATCTTCCAGGTAAGGGTGGGGACCCTGACCGCTTTCCATTCAAGGAAGCAGGCACAGACTCGGGGTGGGAGACACAGCGGGGCGCTAAAGTAGGTACTGCCGCTGGCCGCGCACTGACCTGGAAGGTGCTCAATGCGCCGTGACGACAACGTGGCAGTCGCGACCCGCGTCCAAAGTCACAATTTCCTCACCTCCCAACTCTTAAACCCACCCACCAATTCACCAACACCGACCTCAGTCAGCGACCCTCACGATTCTAAAAACCCGGCAACAAAACAATCCGCAGACTCCGCCCGTGCCTCGCTACCCAATCCCCCACCATGCGCCCGCCGCAATCGCCCGCCCAGTAGCTCTCACACCACCCGTCCTCCGCCCAGACATCAACCCCGATCTACGCCCACCATGGCGGCCTCGACTCGGACCTCGCTCTCCCGTTCCGAGGCCCTCGGTCTCCTCACCCTCTCCGGGGCATCCCTCGCGGTCCTCGCGAATACTTTCCACGACGATGGCGAGCCCCTCATCGCCTCCCTCGCCCTCTCCCTGCTCGCCTTCGCCCTCTGCTACGCCATGATCCGCTGGCTGGGCCCGCGATTCATCGCGGCTGGGTTCAGCGGCCGCGACATGAGCAAGGCCTCCCGGCCCCTCCTTCCCGAGTGTATGGGCGCTGTCTGCGCCGCCGTCTACCTCCTCACTGTCATTATATTCATCCCGTTTCCCTTCTACAAGGATATTGTTGCTGCCACCAGCGGCGGCGGAAACCGCGACGTCGTTTTGCAGGCTGAGAGTGTCAACCAGGGCCGCTTCCTCCACCGCTTCCCACACAACAAGGTACGCCGCTCTCCATGCTGTGCCCCAGATGCTCCAGCCTAACCACTATTCTGCCCCTGGCCAGCTTGCCTCATATCTGAGCGCCATCATCTCCCTCCAGACCATCGCCCTACTGGGCATCGGCGACGATCTCTTCGATATCCGCTGGCGCCACAAGTGGTGGATCCCTGGCCTCGCCTCCATCCCCCTCCTAGTCGTATACTTCGTCGACTTCGATGTCACCAGCGTCGTCATCCCCATCCAGCTCCAGCCTTATCTCGGTGAGCTCTTTGACCTCGGTGGCTTCTACTACCTCTACATGGCCTGCGTCGCCATGTTCTGCCCCCAGAGCATCAACATGCTCGCCGGCATCAACGGGATCGAGGTCTCCCAGTGCCTCGTCATCGCCCTTCTACTCGCCTTCAACGACTGCCTATACCTCCTCACACCCTACCCTCACCCGGCCACCGACTCCCACCTCTTCTCTCTCTACCTCCTCCTTCCCTGGATCGGCGTCTCCGCCGCCCTCCTCCGCCACAACTGGTTCCCTGCCCGCGTCTTTGTCGGTGATACATACTGTTACTTCTCCGGTATGGTCTTTGCTGTCGTCGGCATCCTCGGCCACTTCTCCAAGACCCTCGGCCTCCTCCTCATCCCCCAGATCTTCAACTTCCTCTATTCCGTGCCCCAGGTCTTCGGCCTCGTCCCCTGTCCCCGCCATCGCCTCCCGCGCTTCAACGCCCGCACAGGGCTCCTCGAGCCCTCTACGACTCCCTGGTCCCCCGACCGCCAGCCGGCCCCTCTCGTCGGCCGCCTGCTGAAGCTCCTCGCCAGCCTTCGTCTCCTCGACGTCACCCTCGACCCTGAGGACCAGTCTTTTACTGAGAGTTCCAACTTCACAATCCTCAACCTGTGGCTGGTCTGGCGTGGGCCTCTCCGCGAGAACCGTCTCGCATGGGAGGTCACTATGCTGCAGCTCGTCGTTGGCCTTTTTGGCCTCTTCGTCCGACACAAGCTCGCCCTTTTAGTCTTTAAGGAGGATAACTGGGGGACCCCCACCCTTACGTGATGTGATAGACGCAACACAACTATGACCCTTCGCGGCAACGGAGATAAAAGGAGGTTGTAGATATGATACCGCCATCTGTATGATGACACCGACATCTGTGCCTTGTATATACTGTACCTTGTAGTTATATTGGAGCGATATAAAAGGACCACGTTATGTAGGAATCCCGAACCTCTGCCATCGACAAGGCCCCTGACCACGTTGGATACCCCGTAATAAATGTATACATCTTGGAACTAACACGTGTGGTATTACAAGTCCTAGTGAGAAAGTCAAGCCAAACGATGTATGCGCGTAAGAACTGTGCCGCAACATCACGAACATTGTATGATAATGGTCTCCACAATGGGCCAAAACCAATATATAAATACAGGGCGGAAACATGTCCATCGTGACCAAAGAGGGCCAGGTTCCCAAGCATTCTGGAAACCCCTCATGGCATCCTCTGCTGTCCCCGCAGGAGCTCATCCTGCCCGACTTCTAAAGCCCATACCTACAAGGAAAAAAACCACAGTGAACGAACAAGAGGAGGTCCTCTTCAAACAAGGAAATACAACCTTCCCGTGAAGTCCTGGACATAACGATTAATTTCCCCGGCGCCAACCGCTTTCCTTCTCCTTTCCATTCCACGCAAACGCCGTTTGGTAAAACCTGTAATTCCACTTTCGACATGCCAGTCGTTTCCGCCCCTGTCCCTTCTAACTCCATGATCCTTCACTACCCACATCAACATCTCGATAGGGCGGATGTTACCGGAAAAGAGAAACAAAACCGCCATATTTCCCATAACCGCTTGAATTCGACAATCATTGGGCAGCGCAAATCGGCGCATTATATATGGCCATTCAACGCCGGGGTTGATGGGCTCAGACCATCCTCAGACTTGACAGCAGTATGATCCAGAGCGAGTTCAACCTTGCTCTCCTCGGGGCTTGGCAGTGTCGTCTTGAGAAGTGTTGACGCTCCCAAGACCTTCCCCGCAGCTTTGCTCATCGATCGCTTCTTGTAGTCGCTTAGGCTCAGTTTCTTCTTGGCCGGCGAGGGCTGTGGCGCAATACCATTGATGGTCGCAGGTCCCAAAGGCGTTGGTAGGTTCGTCGCAGATGAGGCCTGGACTATGGAGCTCGTCGCCGATTGCGGCGTGGTAGCGTTCGAAGGTGCTGGCCCGGTGTTGTCGAATGCCGGGACCGGTGGCATTTGTACACGAAGCTCTGGCATGTTCGGCTTAGCCGGATCGGCGGCGGAATCACCAACGCCATTGACATCCGCGTCACCGGGAGCGTCTGGCATGTGGATGTCATCAGGCTGGGATGTTATCGGAGATTTCAAATCATCATTGTCGGCCATTGCAGTCGACTTGGGACCTGACGGAGAGTCAATCTCCATTACCGAGCCGGTCGAAGTTCTAGGGGTCAGTGGATGTCGCCTCCGCCTCGCTTCATCCTCCCGTAGCTTCTGTCGACAAGCCAGGAGTCGTCTTGCCAGTGGAATAACCTTCTTCCTAGCACTCGGTGATGTAGTCGGAGTGCTGAACCACTCTCCTTCTACAGGATCAGTCTGCACAGCCGCGTCGCAGTATACGGGACGAGGGTTTGCCGAGGGTTGCCGTGAACGCTTGGCTATGGATTGTCGCCTCGAAGAGGCCTTGGGGAAGGTAGAGAAATGTGGTGATTGAGCCGACGCTGGCGACCCAGACTTGCTTCGACCGGTCCCAGCATCGACATAGGACCCCTGGGACCCGTTGCGTTGTTTGGATTTCGATGAGTTTGTCGTTCCGTCGGATGTGCGCTTCTTCTTCCTCGGCGGTTGCTGCTGTTCCATGCGACGGAATGAATCTTCCACCATGGCCACCTTGCGTTTGTCGCGATCAGTGGGTTCTGTGAGGATTCCAAGCTGGTCGAACGATCCTTGCCGCAGGGGAGTCGGATCTCTACTCGACGGCTTGCTGCGGGACGAACCTGATTGCGACCTCCCTTCGTGATCTGGACCATCTTCCCCGTGGCCTTCGCTCGCGGCTCGGCTGGCATGCCCAGCACTGGTAGGAGAGATCGCGTGCGCCCGAGGTTTGCGCTGCTTCTTCTTGTTCCCGTTCGACCGTACCAGATTCTTTCCGTGCAAGTAATGACGATGGAAACGCGCAAAGGCACAGTTATTGTCCATATCGCAGGCGCAGCCTCCATATTCCGATAGTATTCGATCGATCCAGTTGGAAATGGCCACGTACTCAGTCTCGTCCATTTCAGGTTCGTCGGGCGTCGGGGAATCGTCGTCGCTCAGGCCGAGGAGATGGAGCCATCGGGGACCTACGCTCTTTTCCAACCGAAAGTCCCAAGGTAGAGTGATTTGTTCGTTGGCAGCGATGTAGCGGTCGCTGACCAGCCAGAAGTGGTATTCGGATCCATCAGAAAGATATGTGTCCAGCTGCGCATTCGGCTTGCAACTTCGTCGCACATACCGGGCCATTGAGCCTTCTTTTCTCGTGTCAATGTAGAGTGGGAGAACCGGGTGGAAGAAGACGAATGGTAGTGGAGATGAAAGATCAACCCAAAGATTGCCGAGATTTGAGCAGTAATCTTTTTGAAACCCAATCTCGCCGTTCAGCTCGACGAGCTGTACATCCTTCTCGATGGGCTGTGTAGATTTGAGAGAGCGCCACCGAACGGTCGCCCCTGAGTCGATGGTCCGTGTTACATCTTTGACCTCAAGCTTCGGCTTTCTTGCCTCTGTATTGGGTGGTGCGGTCTGAAACACTTCCGAGTGCGTGCGGCCGACTTCCTGCTTCATCGTCTCTGGCTCTCGAAGCCAACGCGACAACGCTGTGGGAATGGCCAGGCTGGCGAAGGCGTTGTTTTGTGTGTCCTGCACATTCTGGTCGTTATAGAGGGCGCAGAATCCTGCAGAGTAGTGATGTATGTGAAAGTCGTCTGGAAGGTCGGGAGGGCTGGTGGCAGGGCTGGGCGGGTGTGTGTGGTTTGAACGGGAGTTCGAATAGGAAGGACTCCTTTTGGCGGACTGGGATGAGACGGATTGAGAGGGTCGGTGGGAAGATTTGGACTTTTTGGAAGAGGGAGCATGGTCGCCATTTTCGTGGACCCCATTGGTAAGGGTGTCGTTCAGTTTTGGTTTCTTCTTGTGGCTCTTGGATGGCGGTCGCTTCGGCTTCTTTTCGGAAGGCTCCTCTAATAAAGCGGCATTTCTTAGCTGCAGCGCTCGTTCGACAGCCCGTTCCCGGTTGAGAGGGCGCGGTTTGCACTCTGCGCACGAGTGCGCAAAATCTTCACGTATGGCTTCTTCCCTGTTGTCAGGGTAGAAGCACTCGATATGCTGCCAGGTATCGCATGTCTCGCAGTAAATCGTATTCCCGTCATCGTCAGTGAAGCCGCATATACACTTGATCGTGTACGGCTCTTCCTCCACCGTCTCAACCTTGTGGGTGTCTTCTTCCTTGGCGGCGGGCCCAGGAGGAAGGGTCGGGACGGTCTGACTGGGAATCGAGTATTGCGGAGACAGCGTGTTCGGTCTGTCGGTCATAATATGAGGGGGCGTCGCCAGCTTCGGGACGGCTGTTTGAGGGGTGTGGACTGTCTATCGAAGCGGTAATGATGGCATGACGACGCCTAGAGCAACGCGCGCCAATGAGATTCGATAAAGGCGCAGCGTTGAATGATGGCCACGGAAATACGTATGCGTCGGAGCTAACAACTCGTCATTCCCTTGAAGTGGGTTGTTGCGACGGAAGCAAATGCGTGGCACGAGACGGAAGGCGGCGTCGCAAGGGTGGAGTTCGAGTGGTGAGGAGAAGGCGAAAAAAAACTCGACTACTGTCTCCTGTGAGAAGTCAGGATCCCAGGTCGGCCACTTTGACACGCGTCGAGGGGTGGTGGGAGCGCACAGTTGTGGGAATCGTGTTTTCGCAAATTTCGTCGTGATCGCCTTGGAGCCGAAGATGAGACTCGAGGAGGATCGAAGGGGCGACTGCGCGGCGGGAGTGGCAAAGGGAAAATGACACTGAAAATGGAGCGGTGATTCTCAAGTCGCGACCAGCGTAGAAGGCAGAGGTTCGGCGGTCGGGCGCCCAGGTAAGAATAGTCCGGTCGTGAAAAGAGAAGAGGTTTGGGGGAGGGCACGAGGAGAGAGTGAGGAATGGGAGGAGAGGAGAGCGGATGGATGGGGAAAGAGCGCCTGAGAATGAGAGCTGAACTTGCCTGCTGGCGCTGCACTGAATGGGCTGGGTGGGTTTGGTGGCATTGTTGGTGCTGGGTGGCAGGCTGGGCGATGGGTGCTGGACGCCGCCGGTCGCAGCGCATTGCACGGGCACGCCAGCAGCGGGCGGACACCCTTCACCTTAGTCGTCGTCGCACGCGTAAGTTGCAGCAAGTGTCCAGGGAGACCTCGAAGCCTGCTGCTGGGCTGGGAAGGCGGGCAGGTGGGCTGCAGTGGCAGGGTACATGGGCGGTACGTACTGGGACCCGGACGCAGCTGGCCAACCAGAGACAAGTTGGCGATGTGCGCCAGGGAGTGCTCATCTCAGAGACGCCCCGCCGCCGCTCCTCTTGCCTCTAACGACATTGGCGCTAAACCCAATCGCGAGTGGCGGTGGCCGCGAAAATCTTAGTGCACCAGAAGGCCAAAACACTGGTGCCTCAGGCAACAGTGCGGATGTCGGAGGCCGTGGTCTGTGCGGCCAATGCCGGCTACAGCAGCGTGCTGCTCGCAGTGTTGCTGGCGATGACGGAAAAAACACGAAATCGGCGCGGGTGAGGGGGGGTAGAAGAGGGGAAAGGCCAGACAGGCAGTCCGTCCGCCGCTGGCAGACCTCGATGATAACTGCACCGGGACGTTCGGCCGCAGACTATCGCATCCAGCCATGCCTGCAGGCGAAAGCCTTTTGAAAGTGGCCATCACGACGGTTGTGAATAGAAGAATCGTCAACAGAAGTGGTGAAGTCATAGCATGGTAATCGGTGGCATGCGTGTTGGGCCCTGGTGGGATAGGTACTGTAGATATGTCAATTTCCCAAAAGTAAACGTCCGATACGGCTGTGTAGAGATCAGAGTGGTTTCTAAGCTGGCGGCTGAGGGATGAGGGGACGACGGGCAAGTACGGAATAGAACAGCAAAGAGTATCCGTACCCTCCGTCGATTACTCCCGTCTGTATCCGGATTCAATACTACTAGTAGGTAATTAAGGTACTACCAGAGTAGTAGTATTAATCCTGGTACGAGTCGTCGTACATACCAAGCAAGAATTATCTTATACGAGCATGCAGCTCCGCCCAGCCGCGGGTATAAGGACGCACAGGCTGATAGAAAATATTCACCTCCACTAACTCTATGCCAACAACAGCCCGACCCTTCGGCTCATGCGGTACCGTTGCTGGAGCACTGTGGCGCCGTTGTGAGCGACCACCTGGTTAGGTAAGATCAACTGCGTCACTTACTGGAACATCACCGGAAAATGCATGTATTTCCTTCGTACCAGCAGGTTTCGTGAGCGGACGGAAATTTTCGCCCAACACCTGTATGAATAATGCGCCATTTCTTTCCACTTTGGTTTTAGTGGGGGTTCATAATCAAGCCCGTGTTACCGTGATTCCATGATCAGACGAATGTTGGCAACTACTTTACCTACCAAGTACCTTACGCACCTGGCGGAAAGGGCGCGTGAATAAGAGAGCCCTTTCAGCTTCGCTTCTATCCCCTCCTCCCTCCCTCCATTCTTCCTTCTTCCATCCACGTCCTCCCGAGAACCCATCCGTCGTCGTTAACGAAAAGCGTCGATTATTATTCCACGAAGCTCACTCTTCTTCAAAAAACTACTATAGTAAGTGAAGTGCCCTGCTCACGTTCGTCTTGCCTTTGAGCTCTTCCGCAGCCCCGCGAGCTCCGGGGGAAAGCTCTGAGCTTCCCCCTCGCCCCTCCTCCAAAACCTTCCCACCCAACCTCAGCTCACCTCGTCCCATTCTCGTCGCGTCCCTCGGGCGGCCAGCAGATGACTTAGCTGTTGCTTCTACTGCTTCTGCTGCTATTGCTGCTTTTGAATTCTCCGGTCACGCACTCCCCGCATCATCGGCTCTCGGCTCTTCGTTAAACTTTTGCTGGCCATGGCTAATAATCTTCCCAGATCAATCAAAATGGCCATCAAGGTCGGCATCAACGGCTTCGGTCGTATTGGACGTATCGTCTTCCGCAACGCCATCGAGCACAGCGACGTCGAGGTCGTTGCTGTCAACGACCCCTTCATTGAGACCCACTATGCAGTGAGTTCATCAACATTACCCCTCCATAACCTCTGCATTTTTTTTCCGCTGCCCCTCCATTGGCATGATATCATGCGCCACCGGCCGTATCCCGAAATCGGGGCCAGTCCCTGCCCATTCTGACCACTCACCACCACCACGACAATATTCGCGCGCGCGATATATTTCGCATCTCATGGGGTGAAACATAGCAATTGGCTGACACGACGTATCGAAGGCCTACATGCTCAAGTATGACTCCTCCCACGGTCTCTTCAAGGGCGACATCTCCCTGGACGGCAGCGACCTGTCCGTGAACGGCAAGAAGGTCAAGTTCTACACTGAGCGCGACCCCGCCAACATCCCCTGGAAGGACACTGGCGCCGAGTACATCATCGAGTCCACTGGCGTCTTCACCACCACCGAGAAGGCCAAGGCCCACCTTAATGGTGGCGCCAAGAAGGTCATCATCTCTGCTCCCTCCGCCGATGCCCCCATGTACGTGATGGGCGTCAACGAGAACACCTACGATGGCAAGGCCGATGTCATCTCCAACGCTTCTTGCACCACCAACTGCCTGGCTCCCCTGGCCAAGGTCCTCCACGACAAGTTCGGCATCGTCGAGGGTCTCATGACCACCATCCACTCGTACACTGCCACCCAGAAGACCGTCGATGGACCTTCCGCCAAGGACTGGCGCGGTGGCCGTGGTGCTGCCCAGAACATCATTCCCAGCAGCACCGGCGCCGCCAAGGCCGTCGGCAAGGTCATCCCCGACCTCAACGGCAAGCTCACTGGCATGTCCATGCGCGTGCCCACTGCCAACGTCTCCGTCGTTGACCTGACCGCCCGCCTCAACAAGGGAGCCAACTACGAGCAGATCAAGGCTGCCATGAAGGAGGCCGCTGCCGGTCCCCTTAAGGGTAAGCAATTTGCCCCGAGCTACAGGCACTTACGCAGAACGAAACAACTAACAACGCACTCGCAGGCATTCTCGACTACACCGAGGACGAGGTTGTCTCCACCGACCTGAACGGCAACAGCCACTCCTCCATCTTCGACGCCAAGGCCGGTATCTCCCTCAACGACAACTTCGTCAAGGTAGTCGCCTGGTACGACAACGAGTGGGGCTACTCCCGTCGTGTCCTCGACCTTGTCTCCTACATCTCCAAGGTCGATGCCGGCAAATAAAAAGCGTCCGGCTTGTATAGCCACTGTGCTACAGCCACGACGCGGGGGTGCAGATTGTCTTCTGCGATAAATGGATGGCAATCACGACGCTGTCGTCATCTTGATGTGGGTTAGAACAGTAAAAATCACCGGCCCCGGTAGCCAGAGTCAAGTGTCAGCTCAAAGACAAAATTGATCATATTCTGTCGTCAAGCATCATGTGCTTACAATTGCCCTGCGATGCGCCGCGATGCATGTAATTCGTTATTTGAACCGCAATGACCTTGCAGCTCAAGTGTGAACGAATGATACGTTTTCTGGGTCCATCCGCCCATAGAAGCCTTACTAACTCCAATCAGACAGAGCGTTTAGGTCGAAGGTCCTGTGCGGCGATACCTGCGTGTCTCTTGCGAGTCGCTGCGGCTCCCTTGCGGTTCAAGCTCCTAAACACCTCCTGCAAGCTCCAAGTCGTCCCGCGGTCTGGACACGCAGCTTGAGCTGGGTCTTGCCACAGAAGTACAGGGTCCTAAGTCCCAAGTACGTGACAGTTGGGATAGGTACAGAAACCCTGGCTCCGGGGTTCGCTTGCACATGGCCATCCGTCGCGCGACGTCTCGAGTTCATCCCGTTCTTCGTGGCTCGTAGTACTGCAAGAGGTAGTACGAGTACTAATCACGTCACCTACCCCCAAGATGCAGACCGTGCGCGGGCGAGCCGGACCGATGAGACGCCCGATTCCCACCGCTGTGCACGGCTCGGAGGGGTCGTCCGCAGCAGTAGGAGTACTGGGCAGAGGGCATCATGGGCGCGCCTCAGCAACTCCGGGCTCATGCGGGTAATCGTATCGTACGTCGTAGCCGGCCACATCATCGAAGCAAAGTAATGAGGTCGCTGAGCCAAGTCCGATAATTGCCGTAATCTTTCGAGGAACGAAAACAATCCTCGGATTGCATACCCGAGAACTTACCGTGCGTACAGCCAGCTCTCTGCCGGGTTCCGTGTTCCGCACTGAGCAATGAGAAAGGGTAAAAAGGGGGGAGAAGCTTTCAAGGAGAGGGGGATCCCCTCACTAATACATCATACTCGTACTTGCGAGAGATTGATTCGCTGCTTGTGAATCAATCTGCCGGGTCTGTCGCGACGTGAAAGGGCGTGATTGGTCGAGTGCTTGGATCGAGACTTTACCTACAGGTACTTGGTGCTAATGCAGGTGAGTATTGTCCGCTAACTGTGCTTGGGTAAGTGCCAAGTTGAGCTGGCGTGTGCGTAAAAGATCGCGCTGATTAAGGTTACACCACCACTAATAGTAGGGGTTTGCTGACCACAGTTTGTGCGTCTTGAACTCCGGGTAGGATTAATGCATGGTATCCCGTACCTGACTCAATTCTCCGATTGTCGACGGATACTACGTACTATACGGACAGCTGTTGCCGGTAACCCGCTTTTTTCTTTCTCTTCCATCTTATTATAGTCCCCCTAGCGACCTGGTATAGTGCCCCGAGCAACACTCTTTTCAACGCGTCTCATATTTATTCGTCTATTAAGTCCGCCCATAATGGTGAGCCTTACACTCGTTTTACCGCATCCCACCCGGCTTATGGCCAATTGGCCACCATAGACCCAGAGCGGGTCGCCAGGCCATCAGAAGCACTCGTAGCTCACAGGAGTCGTATGGCCATGCTCCTTCTCGCTCATACCGCAAGGGCTAGCTGATAAGTCTGACCTGACGCATCAAGACAGGCACTCTTTGTCGAAGACTGCATGAAACCTCACCAGTTCCTTTCGTATTTGGACTCGGCCTCTAACACTGAAGCTCACCCGCCCAAGACGGCGGCCTGTTGCAACTTTGTCGCACCGTCTACTCACCAGTGAGAATTCCCGGAGGCCACTTCTGTTATCATTTAAGGAGCGAGCAGGTCGCCAATGATGCACAGGAGTTCATCCGTGGGTGTTTCCAGGGGATGAAAGACGGTGGGTCGGCCCTATAATGTGAGTATCCCTGTCAACCTCGACGAAGGGTATGGCATTCTCAGGATAAAGTTCGAAGTAGGGCCGTAGACGAAGGTAAGAAACATGTTTCAAGAAAAGGGTCGGGTAGTTCCTTCGACTGTACATAGGGCCTAATATATTCTCTTCCACCGATTAGACAGATGCCTGGGCATTCGTAACAGGCTTTAACAGACCCTGACATGCGTGAAATCCTTCGGCAAGCCTTTGGCCTAATAACCTCTCTTGTATTACGGGAAGTCCTGTCTAGGTCGGTTGCCATTTTCGGCGCATGTGTGGGACGGCAGGCTTCAAGCCTTTCGGAGCATCCTCCGTGAAATGAGGCCTCAACAGACTGAAGCCGTTCTTACAAAATCTCGATCCAACACATTCTCTGAAGTATTCAGGGGCAGTTTAGCTTAGGTCAGTTGTCATTTGGGTGAAGATGGCGGATGGGAGCAACGATGTCCGGTTTATGTGGGATGTATGGAGAGCTGTTGCCACTTCACTGAGATAAGAGTTTGAGCACGTCTCGCCCCCAATCCTGCCTTGGATCTACGTAGTTTAATTTTTGAGACATCTGGAGAAGGATACGTCTCTTACAGAAGATGCGAGCATTCAATCTGAAAGGCTCCTGTTAATGGCTTTGAGTCGTTCCATCAGTCCTCGGCATAGTAAGTCTTTGATTAGCATGAGACTTCAACCCGAATTTACGCCCAACAAGCTTTCGGCTCAACAAGTTCATGGCCATATTCATGGGGAGTTATCTACTACCTCTTGAGTACGTAAGTAGGTAATAGGTACTACTTGAGTATTAGTACTACTAGTACCGGTACCTACTAATAATCAGGTACCTACCTAACTGTATTTATGATAGTCTAAGTCACTTGCCGTTTTCGTGCATGTGGGGGAGGTGGGTGGCTTATCTTATCACCGTCTCCTGCTGGGGCGGTCTCGGTTGGTTGCCTTACAGGCTGATTGCTTGTCTGGCGGGGAACAGTCACAGTCGTGGTCGCGTGGCCAATCAGAGAGGCGTCATGGACTCTTGGTCCCATGACGCATCCAATGATCCAACCACATCTGAGCCACCGCCAGTCCACCACCACCACCCTCCCTCCAAGTCCCCCAGCGTCTCGGCCGACGTCAACTCAACCTCGCCGCCTTCACCTCCCCGACTGCCATCGAAAAGTCCCACGCCGCCAGCATCATTGAATTTCGAACCCAAAACCGCACACGACGTCGCATCCTCGCCCGTGATGAGGTTCTCAGCCGTCGCTGTCTGCCTCGGTGCCGCCCTGGCCCCCGCGACCGCCTGGAGCGTCGTCAACGGCCAGGCGCCTGATGTCATCGCCAACGACGACCTCAAAGTCCCCGGGGAGTCTCCGCTAGAGCTCTGCCCAGGAGAACACGCCGACGACATTATCCAGATCAAGAGCGTTGATCTCCTCCCGAATCCTCCCAAGGCGTACGTCACATAATATCGCAAATATCACCGCTGTACGGTCTCGCCATCAACTAACCCTCATCGATAGTGGCGAAGAGCTGGTCATCAAGGCGAAGGGAGTGGTCAAGGAGACGATCGAGGAGGGCGCATACGTCCAGCTGACGGTCAAGTACGGCCTCATCCGGCTCATCACCACCAAGGCCGACCTGTGCAAGGAGATTGGCAACGTCGATCTCGAGTGCCCTCTCGAGGCCGGTGAGATGGAGATTACAAAGAGCGTCGACCTGCCCGCCGAGATTCCTCCGGTTCGTACACCTGTACACACTCACAGCAGTCACGTACTGACAGTATCTAGGGCAAATACACCGTACTGGCTGATGTCTACACCAAGGACGACGTTCAGATCACATGCCTTACTGCCACGGTCGCTTTCAGCCGCTCCTTCTTCAATAACGAGCTATAATTGCTTAGATAGAATGCTTTTTTCGTTTTTGATGCGAAGAAGGGGAGTGTTCAGTGGTTCAAGCCAGCGGGTTTGTTTTCCGTTTGGGTTTTAGTGTGCATGGTTCATGTCGAGTTAAGCAGACTTATTGCACTCGTTTCAAATCATTATCGGAGCGAACGATATTGGGGGGTTTTTCCTAGAGCACATTCATGCTCGTGAGATGGTATAGTGGTCTGCATTCCTTATGCCGGGTTCATACAGATAGACGTCGCGTCAATGCCCACACTTGCTCAAACTGCCGAATAAACCTGTGCTTCCTTCATACGCCCAGCATGGAAAGGCTCACGCTGTTCCCCCATTCGTACACCAACTCCAAGTATGTCCACGCTCTTATTCTCCGAACAACCGGCGCACTCGCCGCAGCACACTGTCCTTCTCGGGGTCGTACGGATGGTCTTTGCTCGGGATCTCTAGCACGGCGGGGAAAGCGGCGGTGTAGGTATCGATGCGGTGGCGTATTCTGTCGGCGATCTGGGATAGCGTGAGATTAAACTTCACATAGGCCGACCCTGGGTAGCAACTGACGTGTTGGTTGATCAATACGATGCCGATATCCTTCCTCCCCTCGGTGAAGCGGTCGAATGCCGACTCGATAGCGGAGTTCTCTGTTTTGCTGTCGACGACGAGGAAGTTCTTCTCTGCGTCGGCGCCGGCGGTTACATGCTAGGTGAACCAGATCAGCTAGATGTCGCACTTCGTCCGGGCGCGAGTGTACTCACACCGATGCCAGCCAGGAGCAGCCCCGTCACCGAATCCTAGGGAGGCTACGTCAGTGGGATCCGAGTGGCTGCTGAGCAGCGCCGGCGGTCGCGGCGCCTAGGCGTTCGGCGAATTCTCACCTCGTCGCCGATGACGGCGAGGAACTGGCGATCCTTGGTGTCAGTTTGGGATCCCATCTTGCTGTATGTGTTGGACGTAGAGAACGTCGTCCGAGGATGTGGCGCTGTGGTTTGGTGGTGGAGAGGCCCAATCGTCGGGAGGTGGTGGTGGCCGATGCGCCAGTGGTGCTGGGGGCAGTCCCGCGCTGTGGATCCCCTTGCAGCAGTTGGTTGTCCGGTGCGAACAAAGAGCTCTACAGTAGCTCCCTCCCTTGCAATTTGTCCAAAGTAAACAACACTCCCCAGTCTCCCACTCTCAACTTTTCGACGTCGAAGCCGACGTCGATTTCAATCTTCGACTTTTCCCTCGCTTGCGTTGTTTTCGGCAAGCGGCAGGATATTCTGTCCCTCATTTGGAGATTTCTTTTGATATTCTCTTGTCTTTTAATCAACCAACGCCAGCCCCGTTGGCCTCGCGACGATGCCTCGACTCGTGAGGCGCAAGCCGTTTGGTGAACGGCTCAAGGCCATGCTGAATCCCATGGATTTCCTGCTGTGGCTCTCGGAGGAGATGGAGACACGGGATTGGGACTCCAAGATTGCCGGCACACAGCTAGGACTAGCCTGCAATTTCGTATTCCTCCTGGCGCGCGCCAACTCGGGGTCGGCGACGACAAACGACGACATTTTCGGTGACGATACCGGCACAGGATGGGTGACCTTCTTTGTACGTACTCTGGTCATCACACCGAGCGCTAGCTGTCGACTGGGTTTACTGATCCGTGTTTACGCAGATCCATCCTCTTGTCTGGGGCCTTGTCGCCTTGTCTTGCGCGAACGGCTTCTACACCATCACCCGGACGCGAAAGTACCGACTCTTCGAAGCAAACGTCGAGGTGAAGCCTTCTACACCCTCTGTGCGCCGCGTCAAGGTCTCATCCTCCCCCGGGAGGCCCTCCCCGCTGCGATACATTGCGGATATGATGACGCCAGAGTCGGCCGAGTCTCGAGCACACCCCAACAAGGCGGAGGACGTCTGGGAGTTGTCAGTCTGGGACCCGCTCCCTATTTGTCTTCGTCTGTTCTGTCTCTTTAGCCCGGGACATGTCTTGGTCCATCTCATGTTCCTCCCGCTCGCGCCACTGGAGACTCGCCCAAGCGTCACCGTCTTCAACACTATCCTCATCCAGGCTGTCTTGTCATGCCAGCTTCTCTTTCTGGCTTCTCGATTCTCGCAGCAAGCTAAGGACAACGCGATCATCCAGAAGGAGGTTCTCCACGAATACGACACCAAGTTTGTTCACCCTCGAATCCACCCCGTGGTCAGGGAGGTTGGCACCCAGGTCTCGGAAGACCACCTTGGTCAGCCGAGGGGGTTTGTTCAGGCCGGAACCCCCACGACTCTCATCCATCGGTCTTTCCATACACGGCAGAACCAGTATTCGGGGTCTGAAGACGCTACACCAAGCCGCGGCAGCAGCAATGTCATGAACCCGAAAATGTTCACGCCAACCCACGCTACACGTCGCTCCGAAGCACACGTCACGCCGGACCGTTCCCGCCCATCGACAGCGCGTAAGAGCCTACCCGCTGGCTACGTATCCAGCATGACGTCGACACCCGGAGTTCCGGCCTCGTCTACCACGGGAAACTTGAATTTTGGCGGAAACATGGGGGTCTACACTCACAACCACTCTCCCCTGAAGAAGGCGACGAGTCTGAACGATATGGACGGGATCGAGCAGCCTTCCCCCAGGAACTCTCGCGAAATGGCGTCCTATGAGCAGATGCAGCTCAAGCATAGGCGACAGAGCAGCCCGGTGAAGCAGACCGACGTCCCCGGTTCTGCAAGACCTAATCCGTTTGCGCCGCCCAGGCCACGGTCTCAGTTTGAGAGGTACCCATCATTGCGATGAGACGCATCTTCTTTTGATTCCGAGTCTTGTTTTACTACCTGCCTTCGCGTACATATGGAGTTGAGAGCTCTTTTTCTCTTAGCATTTCGGTGGCGCATGGGCGTTTTGGAAGGAGTCCCAGCTGGATTGGTATGGCTGTGGCTCCTGGGCTTTATTTTGTTTTTAATTTTGTTTATTTTTTTATTCGGAGTATCATAGAGCTTGCGCTGACTGTGGGCGGGCCGCAGTCTCTTTTGGTCTTTCAATTTCCAGGTTTCCCATGTTTTTTCCACCCTTTGAGGAAGTTGCCTGCCATGTTCTCTTGGTGCAGTTCAGGCCAAGACACACACTGGGCAGAGACGCGATCGAAAGTTGCCTACCTGTATGCTTGACCGTGCCTTCCTACCTGTAGTCTCAGGTAGGTACGGCGGAGATTCGTCGTACTTGGCAATGTGGAAGCGCACAAAAGGCATGGGTCTCTTCTCTTCTCCTCACAAGCAGAGACTCGGCCGAGCTGCTTTCCATCTGCAAACTTCCGTTCCTTTATTTTTACCTGCTTGTTTGTTGGACGAGTGACTCGGCCCAGAAATTATGATCCGGCAGTCACTCGGGCGGCGGCAAGCAATAGTGATTCACTCCCACTGTTGATGTCATCCGCCTACCTTGCGACTTTCTGGAAAACACCCTACAACAATGTCATGGTTCCTCCTACCAACAGTTGCCGACAACCCCACGAACAGACCCGAACCATCCCCATTCGCTTCCAACCTGACGAAAAAGAAAGACGAGAGACCCAGGGCCGCAGCAGCATCTTGGTCATTTGGTGAGTGGTGGAGGAGGCTTTTTGATCCCAGCCTGAAACCCGAAAGGGGCGGCACTCTCAGAGAGGAGCGATTCTGGGACGAACCGTCTGGAACATCAACACAGCGTACGCCCAAGTCTCGCCGCGGTTATTCGAGCGGACGAAGCCAAATGGAAGACCCCGACAGAATCATCCACTGGAGCACCGCGATGGATATCTCCGAGGATCATGAACCCGCCACGGACGGCAAGCCGCTTCCTCCATTGCCCTCGGAGCGAAAGCGGAGCTGGTCACCGCCGGACGAGCCGTCGATGCGACCATCGAAGAAACATTCTGGTCAAGGTGACGCGAAAGTGAGCTGCCCGGATGTCAAGTTTGTGGGCGTTCCCGAAAACTCGCCCACCCAGACATCACTCGACACAACCCGTCGTCTTGTCGAGACATGTCGGGCCATGGAGGCCAAGAGAGAGCTCCGACGTCAGCGCCGGAACCTCAAAGAGAGCGGTGACTATCTTGGCGTCCAAGGATTTAACCCCCACAAGGGCCAGCTTGATAGCATTACCCCGTCCAGCAGCGACAGCACTTCTGCGAGCGAGGAGACCGAGCAGAAGCTCAACGCCTTGAACGAGCAGTTGAGAGACGTCACGAACTCTTCTAATCGTGTAAGAATCCGGAGCGAGAGAAAGGCGAAACGTCGTCCCTCAAAGACTGAGCAGGAGAAGCTATCAGCGGGTCGAATGGAAAAGAATGCAACATCCCACCAGAAGCAGGACGTGACGTGGCGGCGGAATACCATACAATGGTCCTCCGCGCAGGAGCCATGCCTGAGCCCAATTGCCCAGTCTCAGAGATCTGGAACCCCCGTATCGGGTAAGTCGTCTATGTTACTTGCGCAGAAGCATATGCTAATACGATGGACCCTAGAACTGCTGCCTCTCCGATTCGAGACCCCTCACCAAGAGTTCCCATTAGTTGATTTAAGCTTTCCGAAGAAGCTTCCACCTAGCGCAGCACGACTTGATCCGACCTTGAGCCCGGGAGGGTCTAACCTGGCGTCGAGGTCCCCTGGCACGACAGCCCGCACATCCAACCGAGGAAGCTGGGAAGTTGCCAAGTCTGCAGCCCAGGAGCTTCTTGAGAACGGTATCAGGTTCGATCACGCAGATGAACCCAACCCTGCCAATCTCAATAAACTAGAGCCTGGGAACGTCCTTCCGACTCATCCGGATGGGCGCACTCAGCTCCCGTCGACCAGTACAGCGCAAATAGAGGCAGGGCTAGGGGTCAGGCCTAGCGCCCCGGCAGAGCATGGCTCAAGAAGGTCGGATGGGGATTCTTTTTTAGCCATAGGAGCCCTGGGACAGCGAGAGGCCCAGGGCCAAGACTCAACCTTCCCCGCGCGCTCCTTCGCCCTGATCCATACTTTGATGCTGGATGGTCACTTGGTACCAACAACGGGCCGGGAAAAGGGGAGCATGGAGCCCGAATCGAGAGCGGGCAGCAGGAGTTCCGTCAACGCCAAGAATTCCGTCGGGCAAGGGAATCCGACCGACCTAGGGCTGCAGCTAGATGGGGCGGATTCTCCGTCAATCGATGTCAGTCCGCGTCACAAATTGTCTCCCAGACGCCTACTGCGCCATCTGAAGAAGAAGCGCCACCAAGATCGGAACCACCGGGAGGGGAGAAACGAAACAGCAACGAGGGGGGACTTGACGATGGATTTGCTCCGACCAACAAGACTCCCGGATGCCACAAATGTCGTCCTGAAAGGAGACAAACTTCTCCCCTACCAAGCCACAGCTCCGAGGAAAGAGATCTCGACACGAGACTGCATCAAGAGGGACCTCGACCTCTTGAAGACAGAGGTAGCCAAAGTGGACGATTTAAACAGAATGAATGGGAAAGCAGAGTGGGTTCCTCACGCCGTCAATTGCGAGTGGGTGGAGGATGCTATTCGCAGAATCGAGAAGAAGGGCACCGAGGCAATGGCATTACCTGTGTCCACACCCACTACCACCGCCACCACCACTACTGGCTGCGGACTCCCGAACCACCCACTGAACTTGAACCTAGAAGTCGCCAAAAGGGAGACCGGGGACCAGGGACAACTGATCAAGTACCGACCCTGCCCAGAGCCGACTTGGACCTTGGCCAATACCAATATGAAGAGTCCCCGCCAGAAGAACGCATCGAGTCCCTTGGTGAGGTTAACGCCGGAAGGAAAGATAGCTCCCACCGAAATTACATCGACGATTAACCCAGACCCCGCAAACGATCAGTCGGCATATCCAGCTACACTGGAGGATCAGGGAGACCGCGCCATGGAGTTAACTGGCCCCGTGCACAAATCATCACCGACGTCTATGTCTGCCGCGGTCGGGAGCAAAGGGAGTCCTGTCAAATGTCGGGATCTGTTTAGAATAAGGAGCCTCAAACAGAAGGATGGAATCCTTCCGCACCAGGACGAGCTAGCTTCAAGGACGACGCAGGTGCGCTACCTCTCTGGCGGAACCCTGAGGAGAGCAAGCACCCACCCGACGCCAAACTGGAAACAGCGGGCAATAATCCCCCGGCCCGAGAACTTCTCGCAATTTTACATGCAGGGCTACCCGGGAGCGTATCCATGCCATCTGGACGTCGAAGAAGACATCGCCGCTCGTTTTGGAGGGATAACCAAGACGAATAAAGGCAATATGAACCGGCAGTCGACCTGGGAGAAACTGGTTGGCGTGTGGATGGCGGCCGGAGCGGTCTTCTTTGTCGCTCGTTCTCACCTCGAGTCTTTTGCCCGGCTCTACTGGGCCTTCACAGGCCCCGTCTTCAACCCGTGGTCCGCTTACTGGGTGAGACATGCAAAAAAGGAAGCGACCTTGTCAGATGGCGTGGCGATGGTCCTGGCGATGCCGGGAGTCTTTGTGAGCCTGGTAGCTCTCGTGTAGGCCACGAGGCTGGCTGCTGTCGTCGGCGTGTACTCTAGAGTGGTGCTTGGGCTTATTGGGGAGGAAGTTCTTTTCTTTATGGGGTTTTGAGGCGGTCACTGATGGTGTTGTGCCCAAAGATGGGTAGAAAAGCGTGGCGGAGCTCAGTCTGAGAACCTGTAACGGATCCTGTGATAGTAGTATCTTTCCTCCTTTGCACCACGGTTGGTCAAGACCACACCGAAGTGCAATTGTATAATTTTGAAGTAGACCTCTCACGCGTCCTCGCATTACCGTTGTCAAGTGCGCTGAAAGCTACTGATAAGGTATACAAGCGACGTGGACAATGCCCAAGCACTCAAGCCCTCAGGACCCCTGCATGGATAACAAACCCGTCATCCGGACGAAGTCCCTCAGGCAGCAGCAGATCTGGAAATCTCCAGACGCGGAAAAGTCTGTGAAATTCCGTCATCCACAGCTCGAACACGTCGTCGCTCCGGAGCTGCTGGGCGACGATGCAGACGCACGGCGTCGCCCCCTGCCCCTGCCCATCCCCTTCCACACCACGCCGGGAGGCAAGCTCGTCTTTGAGACGGCAGGCGTCGGCGCATGTCTGGACGAGTGGCCGGACGAGGGCGTCGTTGTAGACGCAGTCGCACGCGATGACGAGGTCGAAGTGGCCGGTTGGGCTTAGGCTTGGGGTCACGCTGTCGGTCTCCCAGTCTAGGGGTGTGAAGACTACTTTGCTGCTGCTGCTGCTGCTGCTTCTGCTGCCACTGTCTTGGTGACGGCGATCTGCAGCCTTTCCTTTGGTGCGCCGGGGGAGGGGGTTAGGCGGGTTCTCGGCTATATTGAGCGATACTAGCCTCTGGACGTAGGGCTGGTCGGAGAGGATGTAATGGGCGACGAGGGGGGCGAGGGACAGGGCGGTTAGGGGGCTGATGCCGCAGCCGAGCTCGAGGACGGATGGAGAGTCTTCGGAGCTCAAGAGGGGGAGGATGTGACCCGAGGGGGATGAGATGTAGGAGGCGAAGAGAGGTGTGATTTTCCAGAGCACTGTCGGGAGGGTCAGCATTGCTGGTACTAGTACTGGTACATAGGTATGCCATCAGGTATGGTGAAGAGGAGGCTGCGTCTACGTACCGGCCCCGGTGGTGCCGCCGGCGCGGGTGGAGGATAGGACGCCGGGGGACTGGTGGATGGTGAAGTCGCGGCCCGCGACGGAGACGTCGACGGTGCGGGCTGCAGGATCGATGAAACCGAGATTGTGGGAGGCAGCGGGGCGGGAGAAGAGGAGAAAGGTCTCTTGGGATGGTGATAATGCTCCTCGTCAGCTGTCGTTCGAGGGTGGTACGTATGAAAAACTGCTGGGGTTTTTGGGGGGGAGGGGGTTGGATAAAACACCTTCTTCTGGGTCCTCAATCTCATCCTCGAGCTGGGATGTAAGAGCTTCTAATGCCATGGTGGAGGGGGGCATAAAAGGACGTATATAACGGTTACCACGTACCTCGTAAACTGGCTGTGCGCGACTGACAGAGGTTCACTCATGGTGGTGTGCTCAGTTGAACCTTGCAGGCCCACTTATACTCATACCTACTAAGTACTAGCTAATAGTAGGTATACTACTTAGTACTACCTAGTAAGTGAGTACTAGATAATTTTATCACGGTAGTCTACCTATAGCGCTGGCTGCGACGGAGGAATAAAATTCACATGTCTATCAGGAATGCGCCATCGCTTTCGATTAGGATCAAATAATTTCGTCGTCTTCTTCTCAACCCCCACATACGTATAAAGATAAACCGGACCACGACCTCTAGTGGTATAGGGAGGCCGCTGTTTGTTCTACCCCCTGTCTCTCGGGCAGCCATGTGTTCAGCCCTGATCCCATCCATCCTCCCTTCTGCAGGTTCTGTCTGTCTCATCTTGTCGTGACTTGTCTTCAAATCATGTATCATCCCACCCGAATCCTCCATCAGTTGCCAAATGAAACTGAAACACACACAGACACACACACACACACACACACACACACACACACACACACACACACGCACGCATATAACCTTTTCGCGGCACGGTACCACGTCCAACATGCATGGAGACCTCAGGCACCCCTTGCAGCACCACAGCCACTATTTAGGCATCAGCAGCAGGAGGCGCTAGACCAGCCCATCGTACAGTGACAGCGCGCACACAATCGTCTCGTCGCGCTTGCTGCCCTCCTTGAACTCCTCCACATCGAGGCTACCGTTCTCATCCTTGTCCATCATGGCGAAGATCTTCTTGACGCGCTTCTCGGGGGTATCCTCGTCCTCGGGCAGCTTCACCATTGAGCCCACCTATGCCAAGAAACGTCAGTTCAGCAGCTCACCGGCATGGGTGCCATCTTCTTCCTGCTCGAGACGTACCATTTTGTAGATGGCCTCGACAATTTGGAGCATCTCGTCGTAGCTGATTTTGCCATCTCCGTCGATGTCGTACAGCTGGAAGGCCCAGTCCAGCTTGTCCTCCGTCTTTCCTCTGCTCGTGACACTCAGGGCGCAGATGAATTCCTTGAAGTCGATGCTGCCAGACCGGTCGCTGTCGAAGACGTTGAAGACATAGTCGGCAAACGAGCTCGGGTCACCAAACGGGAAGAATTGGCGGTAGATTTTCTGAAACTCCTCCTTGGTGAGGGTGCCTGAGGGGCAGTCCTTTAGGAACCCTGGGGTGCGCGGGTCGGTCAGTACTTATCTCTTTTGCCGTACCTGTTGGGGGAGCTAAAGGGGTGGCCTACCCTTGTACCACTGCTGGAGCTCCTTCTTGTCGAAGTGGGTAGACTTTTGCAGCTCGGCAAGCTGGTCCTGCGAGAGCTTTGACTGCCTGAGATGAGCGAACCACGTGTCAGCTTGATATCCCATGATGCGCCGACTTCTCGATGCATGTCGCACATAGCGGCGTGTCTTATCGACCAGCTTCCCTCCAGCGCACACCTCGCGAACCGGACGAATTCGGCCGCAGTCCAGACAGACCTCGCCGGTGTGGCTGAGGATTCTGGCACGAAGAAGAAGGCTTCACTCACGATTTTCCCATGGCTGCCCCGCTACTATTCTATTGTCGTGCTTGCAGTGTCGGTTGTACCGGTATGTCGATCGCGGGGGACAAGGGTCCTCGGGATGAGGGAGTACGGCGGAGAGAAGGTTGGACTCGATGAATCGCACTCGCACAGGGAGAATTCCGCTTTGCCTGGGGAAGGGATACTGCTGCCGGAGCTCGGGTAACGCGGGGCTGATTAGAATCGACTGTCGAGTGCGGACCGCTCTCTTATTATTGGGTCACCCTAGGTAGTATGGATGGCGGAGGCTTGTATTGCGGCTGGCGCGTCGATCGACGTCGTAACCTGGAATCGAGAGAAGCCCGGGGGCAGCACGAAGAGGCGGCGGCGGGGCGTAAAAGAACTAGGTCTATGCGCTGATGATGGTCACGGAATAAAAGTCGGAGCAGGCAAAGGGAACCGAGTCGTCTGAGATAGTCGGGCGAGATGTGAAGAGCTGGGCCGTGAGTGAGGCTGAGGATGGTGATTGACGGGGAGGATTTTGGTGAGGTTTCAAGGTTGTTTGGAGTGGAGGATATGATGATGGTGGATGGAACTGGGAACCGGCGGCGGCGTCGGCGGCGGCGGCACACGAGGCGCGGGGTTCTCTTAGGTCTCTCCCACCAACAACAGGGACTTATGCGGCTCTGTGCAGCCAATCCCTCTGGGTCCTTAAAAGCCTACAGTAGCACAGCAGCTCCAGCCAGTGCTTGCTACAGCGGGCAGACGTTAGTTTCGTGTAATGTTCCCGCACAATATGGCGGGGCAATTACACGAAATTAATGTCGAGTGACTCGAGTCACCGTACCTACAGGTAATTAATCGAAAGCCCGCTGCAGTGAACCGGAGACGTCACCAAGTGGGGTACTAGCACTAATACCTCTTTATGTACGGCGAACCAGTCACCGCATCACTTGCTGATGCTACCTGTGAGGCTGTGCGGCACTTACTTCTACGTCGATATAGCCTCACCAGGTTCGCCGATGTCCATCGGCGGCGCCAAGGGCCCCAACAGCCGTCACACTCCCCGTGCAAGGCTGATGGCACAGTGCATGCAGGGAGGCCTCAGAGTTTCCATACGTGCCAAGTTACTATAGTATTACTACTAGAACAGTATTACTTTTCGCTACTACCCAGTGGCCTTCCGTGGCGGCTCATACCGAAGTACTTACCTATCTCGAGTCGTTCAAGGACCCCCCCTGGAATACTCCCTAGTCTGGACTGGTCCGATGACGGACTCAGTAGAGGGGCTTTTGGCAGTCGCAAAAGAGGCCGGGGGGGGGTTCTAATGAAAAGGGCCGACCTACTATTAGTCCAATTCTTACTTGATGATGAACATCCTAAAGGAAGGTACTGTAGGTACTAGCACTAGTAGTTTTACAATCCAGGGCCTTTGTTCCTGCCATGGCGATGGCTCCGGCTGCCTCGGCCCAAACGCGGGATATCGGCAGTAGAGTAGTAATTACAATACCAGGAAGGAATATCATATCGCAACCTTCGAAGGTAGGCAGACACAATGTTAGTGTCCGCTCTCGGCGAGGCTCTGCCCATATAAGGCCCTGCTCAAGATTCCTTCATGGCGATGCGCGACCGGCTGAGCCTCCCTCAGAGAGGCGGTTTTGAACCCCAGCCTAATAAGGCAGTGAGCCTTGGGAGATCGAGTGCTGAAACAAACTATACGTGGGTACTCTCCAAGGCGTACTCGTTCACGACCCACTATTGAGCTAAGGATTATGACGGGATATAGAGTAGTACCCAATCGAGTTTCGGCATGCAAGGATGTCGGTACCGTACCCTAGTTCCCTCTTAAGTTCTGACAGGTAATTATATTCTACGAATTCCGTACCGAGTCCTAGTAGGCATGCCACATGGATTGCCGCTCCCGTTGATCGACGCCACAGGGCTGCTACTTGCCAGGGCACGGCCCATCATTTGAAATTTTACAGCGGTTCCGATATGCTAAAGTCCTAAAGGAGCATGGCTTCGGCGAGGAAAGAAAACATCAGTTGCTGGGAAGATGCAACAATTGTTACCGAGTACCCTAGTAGGTATCTAGCTCAAGAGCCGAGTGCAATATAATGACTTGCAGCTTTACTTTGGAACGCCTCTACTTTGGTAACGTCTGCAACAAATCCGTGCTACATGTCCACGAGATGTCCATGACTCCATGGAGTTTGACCGACAGCATTGAGCCCTTTTTTAACTTTAAAGTTGAAACATGACCCGTCGCGTAGGAGCCAGGCGTTCATCTCCTGCATGAATATAGACAGGATACCTGCCAGGTAGATGCCTGGCAGATTTGGCTAAACAGGTTCGCTCCTGGCTGGGCCCAGCGCCCCCGGACTTAAGGTCGCAGTCCCTGCGCGCCAAAGGCAGGCGCGCTAAGCCACTTCCGCCCATTGCGCCCCCTCTGGGACGAGTACCTACCTACCTACCTACCTACCCTTAGTACAGACGTACTTACCTATTAGAAGGGCGTTGCCCCCTCATGCAGCGAAGGATCAGCTTCTCGGGCCCGAACGTCAAGCACTCTCTCCGACTTCACCTCTTCTCAACTAGGCCAACCCCATACCTCCTTACCAGGCTACCGGCTCATTGCTACCGTCTACCGCAGCCCCGGCTTGGCGTCGCCTCCTGCGGTTATCCACCCCCCTAGGCTAGGGCTTGTGCGACGTGCCAGTTAAGCGCGCCGCGACGGCATATCATAACGTGCCTCACCGGCCCTCTGGCAGCACGACTCCCCGTAGTTCACAAGGTAGATATCTACACCTGACGTGCAGTCCTGTCTCGCATAATTAACCCACTGGATCGCTCGCTTGCCTTGGCCGGACCAGTTGGTATACGCGCATCGCCGAACCCGAGACTCCACATCGCCTGCTCCAGGTGCCGCCACCACTCGGCAGCTTCAGCCCTACAGACAGGAACCAGCTCCCTAGTCATCGCCCACGTCCCTACGGCTCTTTGGTCGGACAACTGTATGCTCCATACTTATTGCCGACTACCGTCATTCCCCTATCGCCCCTGGGCGCAAGTTCCCCGTTCCCGCCGCTCTCCAGCATTGGTCTATCCAAAGTTTCGGACACTCTGCATGCCGTGTCGGCCAGCTAAGTACTGAAGCGCCAAGCTACGGAGGTATCGTGGGCAAGCCGATGCTCGTCGCAGTGTGAAGCTTCATTAAGTCACACGCGCCTATCCCGTCTTAAACATATTGCAATGTCTGCTGCTGGGATGTCTTCGGCTGGCTCCATACAGCAGCCCTCGGGGTCGAGCCACGATCCGAACCAACAGGAGTCTTATCGAAACCCTCGTCAACAAAGGCAACAGGAACCCCACTATCACCCTCAGCAGCACCAGCCGCACCAGCAGCACCAGCAGCACCAGCAGCACCAGCAGCACCAGCAACACCAGCAGCACCAGCACCAGCAGTCTTCAGACCCTTCGGCCGTGAAACTCACCCGAGGCACGAGTTGCGTACTATGTCAACAACGCAAAGTTCGCTGCGACAAGAACAAACCATGCGCCAACTGCGTCAAAGCCAAAGTGGAGTGCCGCGTGGTCCCTCCGCAACCTCCTCGCCGGCGGAAGAAGCGGCTGCAGGAGAGGGACCTTATTGAACGTCTGAAGAAATACGAAGGACTGCTGAGCGAGAATGGGGTTCAGTTTGAGCCCATTGGGCAAGATCTTCGAGCGGATGGCCCGCAGGGCGACGACGTGGACGACCTTCAGAATGATTTTCAGGAGCTCAAGGCGTCTCCAGACACCACTATGTCTTTGTCGGCCCATTCCACTGGAGAAAAGTAGGTGTCCAGCCGTTTCCCTGACCGCTTAATATCTCTCACTAACCTTCCTGGTTGTCAAGACCTTCCAGCTCCCTTTTCGCACTGCACAAAGAGGTCAGAAGAATAGGCCCAATGAGCTGGGTATTCAGGACTCCATGCTGACTCTTGCTCCAGTTCCGGGCCAGCGAAAAGCTCCTCCATGACTCCTCAGACGAGGAAGATGACGGTGCTCCCCTCATCCACAAGGCGTTTGACGGCCTATTTTCAAACGAGGACGGGTTCCCCTTCGTGGTCGGGGGCTCTTTCATTTCCGTCTCGTCTGCTCACCCGAACCCCATCCAAATCTTCCAGCTCTGGCAGGTTTATATCGACAACATCAACTCCCTACTGAAGATAACACATGTTCCAAGCATCCAACCTCAAATTCTCCACGCAGCTTCGAACCTGGACAAGGCCCCTAAGAACGTCGAGGCTCTCTTGTTTGGCGTCTATCTCACGGCCGTAACCTCGATGGAGGAGGCGGATGTCCAGGCTGTGTGTGGTGAATCCAAGAAACACCTACTTCTTCGACTCTTGTCCGCCACTCAGCAGGCATTGGTCAACGCCAGCTTCATGCGCGTCGAGGATCCCCTCGTACTACAAGCATTTCTTCTCTACTTGGTAGGTTGACACTCAGACATTGGCCAGCCAGTATCCATAACTGACGGTCTACAGTTTGCCGTGCGATGGTTTGTAGACCCGCGGCAAGTCTACTGCATGATAGGTATGGCCGTTCGCATTGCCCAGCGCATGGGGCTTCACAGAGACCCGGAGGGCTACGGACTGCCCCCCTTTGAGGTCGAGCAGAGGCGTCGGCTGTGGTGGGTTCTCGTTGGTTACGACCGCCGTATCGGAGAGATAACAGGCTCGACGGTTACAGCCCTCTCGAGCACCGGCGATTGCAAGCTGCCCCTGAATGTCAACGACAGCGACCTGCACATGGAGGGTGCGGAAATGCCCACACCGCACACCGGGCCTACCGAGATGCTATTCTCACTCGCCACGACGGAGCTGGCCACGGCTGTATCGAGTAATAGCAACCGCGATGCTCAAAAATCCAACAGCCCGTCTAATGTCGAAGGGAGGCCTTCTTCGGGACCCACTATCCGCCAGTCCATCCCCAATAGCCAAACCTACACGCTCGATGGTTTCTGTGCTCATATCGAGGGCACATATCTCGCCCATTGTGACCCCAAGATACCCCTTCACTTTTTCACCTTGACAATGACCCGCCAGGCTCTCTGTAAAATGCGGGTCCTCAACTTCCTGGTGCGGCTAAACAGCGCGGAGGCGATGCCGCTCAAGGAGATCGAGCGAGAAGACCTCTTCCTACAGGCGACGCAGATGGTGGAGTACGACAACGTGGTCCAGTCATCTCAAAGCCTCATGCCCTTTCGGTGGTACGCGAGACACTACTTCCCGTTTCCCGCTTACATGTTCCTAGTCCAAGAACTGCGCCGCCGCGTCTCGGGTCCGATGGTGGAACGCTCATGGGACGCCATTGCTCTCAACTACGACCTCCGAGGCTTGATCAACGATTTCCACAGTCCCATGCACCGGGCCTTCAAGAACACCTTCCTCAAAGCCTGGGATGCGCGCCAGACAGCCCTGCATGCTGCCGGCAAGGAGGCAGTGGCCCCGCGCTTCATCGTTGCCCTCCAGGAACACGCCGAGCAACGCCGCAGGGAGCAAGCGGAGAGGCGACCAGGGATAGGACGCTTGCCGAGCAGCTTCTCGGGACCGCCGTCGCAGGGACCGGCGTCCACCACTGGTTCGGACAGTGTCAACATGACTCCCCCGGGGCTTCCCGGAGCACCCATGGGCATAGGTGGTGGCAGGCCAGGGCCGGACAGCGACCGCGACATGGACTGGTCTTACATGGTCCAAGGGTATCAGAACCCCTCGCCTCCTTTCACGGGGATTGGGGTTTACGGCGGTTTTGGTCCGTCGCTGGGGATGGGTGGTATGCCCGGCATGGGGCAAACCCCCATGGGCGGTGGTGGCCCAGACAACCCGGCCATGTTTGGAAACTGAGGTCCTGGACCATTTTTGATGATTGATATATGATGTTTCAAGATGGGGGATATGAGCGATTCATATACGTCCGGACCTTTTCTCTTTTAAACAAGCAGATACATAGGGCACGATGGATACAATGTGCTACTTTGAATAGAAAGACGTCTAAACTTTTAGTGAGGGGATGGAAATCTTTTTTTACATGATAAGTCCACAATGCACATTGTCCCAACTTGAGATTAGCATTTGCCAGACTACGTATGTCTTACACCAGCACCAGAGATCGAGAAATAAATTAACCGATCTATATCGGTGGGCATTGGGCTTAGAGCAAGAGTTCATTGACGATTCGACACCGCTGTCCACCAGGGTGTTGTCGACAGGGGCTGCTCACCGAAGAGAGAGACAAAAAAAAAAAAAAAAAAAAAAAAGTGACGATCCTACGAGAGACATGCAGCGCGATCATGCACACACACGCTGTCCACGGGCAGTGCTGGTCTACCAGTATTCGTACAGTAGGTGATACCAATTCCGGCATCCTGGTTGGTACGCCCAGCTTTCGCTTCTCGCGGATGCGAGACCCTGGTTCCGAGGGCACATTTCGTGTGACATTGTCCATTTTTTTCGCTTGGGAGGACTGACACAGGTGCACACATTACAAGTCTCCTTTGGGGTGGGGGTGCAGGTTTCTTTCGGTTTGTTCGTGTCTTTGGAGCTATGCATCCCGTGAGTCAGGCTTCTGAGCCCATACGTCGACCCAATCCATATGCGCGTGGATAGACGGATCATTAACGGACACATAAAACTCCTCGGTCAGACAGGCGGCCTCCTCCTCGCTCAGCCCCATCGTGTCCGGTCTGCCCAACAGTGCGGCCACGGCGCCCTCGCAGACGATCTGGCAGAACATGCCCATCTCGCGCATTCTCGCCTCGGGATGCCACCGGCCGAGGGGGACGCGGTTGTGCCTGACGTTGATGTTGATGAACCCGGCATCCTTGAGGAGCTCTGGTATGCGCCGGCTGGTCTGCATGTCCCAGCCGTATATCCTCGCGAAGGGCCCGTCGAGGAGCCTGCAGAGTTTATTCAGCGGGTGGTCGTGTCCCGCGGTCCCGTCGGAGGAGGATACCTCGGGGATCGCTTCATGGGACTCGATCCATCCCCCTGGCTTCAGGTTCCTGCGATGCGAAGGAAGAGATGGTCAGTTGGCCGGGACTGTGAGAAGGGGGCGCGGGGTGCGCGTGGATGTGGGTGGGTGGATGGGGGGGTTGTGTTACTCGAATGATCTCTCTATAATCCTTCTGGGATTCCTTACGGTCTGTAGGAAGGCTCTGATGTGAATAAGATCTGCGTCCTCGTAGATGTTGGTCCAGGGCCGGTGCTCATCCTCTAAATCTTCGACATGAAACTCGACGTTGGGCGGCGTCCAGTGCGGCTGGATGGGGGAAATGTCAGACCCGATGACCCGCGCGCTGGGATAGTGGTCGGCCACTGCGTTTTGTATGAGAATTCAGCTGCGCCGTGAGGGTGGCTCAGCGAGGTTTACCAACCGTCCTGGGCCCAGTAACCGACACCCGTGCCAAGGTCGACAATCTTCTGGGGGTGATGTCCTACGGGCGCGCATATAAGTCTGCCTCCTAGGATGTAGTCGACGTATAGCTTGTGCTTGAAGCCTTCTCGCATCTGCTCGGTGTCGTCGTTGGGGAAGCCGTATCGGTCCTGGAGGAAGCCCTGGTAACGTCTGTAGGGGAGGGCGGGGAGAGAGGGGGAATGTGTGAGCCGGCCATTATGGACTCATCAAGGTTGGTGGTCTGGTCGGGTACCTTCCATGTTGAAAAGAATATCGGAGGCGAGACGCTGTGATGGAGGTGAATTCAGCTGTGCCGACGGACTCATCGTAGTCTGATGAAGGGTCTTCATTCGGATCAGTGGCCTCCATCACCCGAGTGAGCAGTAAGGAAGTCTGCGGGATGGCAATTAGCAGGTATGTTAGGGGCTGTGGCAGCGAGGGGCACCAGCTTCAAGACCGAGTGAAACACAACCTTAACGAGTCTATGATCCGGGTCTCGAGCAAAAATGTAGAACGACCGGTATTATGGTGCTTCCCAAAGGAGAGGGGCAATTGATTGTGGGAGGGGAGGAGAGGAGACAGGAACCAGGTCCGGACTCGCGACTCGGAGCCAGGTAGGTAGGTAGGTAGCCACAAGTGAATACCAGCCAGAGCCGTCATACTGGAATTACTAGCTTAGCTAGTACGAGTACAGTACGATACCCTCGAGGTCAGGACGGTGCCAGGTGGCTGGGGCCTGGGATAGAGTTGGCGAGACGAACCCGGCAACCTGGTCCATCCTGGACAAGGGGGGGAAAGGGGGCGGGGGCATGCCGCCGATCATACCACCAACCCATCGACAGACCATAGGTAGCTAAAACGTACTGCGGGTGGCCGAATAGTATCCGTATTAGGGGCGATTTGCTGAAGAGGCAGCCGGTGGAGGGTTGGCTTGGAGCTAAGGCGCGTGGGGATCTATTAGGGTTGGCGCCAATACACGTACCAGCTCGGAAAGGTGTTGGCCGGAGGGCAAGACCAGGTCCTTGGGATGGACCATCTCGCTGAATTTCTCCATTGGCGGACAGCGTGGGACATCATGCTCGGTTGCGGCCGGGACTGCTCAGGAAGGTTGAAACCTGGGATGTCTCTGACGTGACTGTACGAGTATAGGTAGGTAGGCTCGTTCTAGGTAGGCTCGTTCTTTGGCACTTGCTGTGTTTGGACTCGGGATAATACCAATTACTACCGCGGACCTATGATTAATTAGTAGGTACCTTACTCGTAGGTCGCTCTGAAGTCTCGACTCAGGTTCTTGGGCATGCACGGCTTATATAAGCAACCCACCTCGAAGGGGTGCCCCTCCCCTGTTAGGTAATTACCCAATCGGGAAATCGGAATGGCGCGTCTCGCTCGCAACCGCGGCGCGTCGTTCCTTTATGCCCTGAGCGCGGGCGCGTCAAACCCTCCCAACCAACTCCAATCGACATGTCCGCAAATTGACTTGGATTGATGAGCAACCACAGCATTGCACCCCACTGCGCTACTCCATATCTCGCATTGTTTTCTCATCCCTACTTTGTACGCGGCATAGTTAGACGCGCATGACATGTGCCCCTCCGCCCTCTGAGCCTCTACGTCTGGTGTGCGGTCTAATTACCACGTCTTTTCCTCGCGTCCCAAGCCCGCCGCCTATGGTGCCTTGCCCTCGACGCAGCTGCCCGCCACATACTCCATGTATCCGGGCCCCCGACGACATTGGATGCGAGCATAGAACTTCCTAGTCATGTATCTTCCCCGATCTCTGATATCGAAACTCTACATCCACCTCCAGAGTACCCGCCATCCTCTGTCCCCGCCCGTCCTGATCCTCGTCTCGCTCGAACCCGATGCCCTCTGCGCATGCCGCATCCTCACACGGCTCCTCAAACATGACTATATCCCCCACAAGATTCACCCCGTCGTGGGACTCAGCGGCCTGGCCCAGGCCGGCACCGAGCTGGTGGCACCCATGATGGAGTCTCAGGGTGGAAGTGGGGGCGTTGTGGTGTGTCTTGGCGTGGGAGGCATGGTCGACCTCGGTGAGATACTGGGTCTGGAGAAGGAAGGAGACGATGCTCCCTATAGCGGGGTCCAGGTGTGGGTTATGGACGCCCGCCGGCCCTGGAACCTGGGCAACGTCTTTGGGGGCTTCCCCCTGGAACCGTCCGCCGACGCTGGAAGCTCCTATCAATCCAGGTGCCCGAATGGAGTTGATTCGGGGCAGATTGGACGGTCATACAACCCCGGAAAGGGTGGCATTGTCGTGTTTGACGACGGCGACATCCAGGATGACTTGGAGGAAGAGCGAGACTCGTACAGGGCCTTGCTTGACATGCCCGATATCGAGGACGACGGGGAGGACTTGGGTCTCAGTGACGAAGATGACGACGACAGCGACGGCGACCACGACCATCAGCAATCTGCCCGCACGGGTCAGAAGCGCAAAAGCTGGTCCGATGACCACCAGGACGACTTGAGCGATGACGGGGACGACAGGCCCACGCAGCGGAGGAGGAGCAACTCGGTAAGCGAGGGATGGGTTCCTGACGTGGACTCTTTTACTAACTTTTCCTCTCTAGTCGAGTACAATTCCAGAGTCTCCTCGTAGGCCTCAGCCGAGAGGTCTGGTTTCTCTCCGAGACCCGGACGCTGGCCTCTCGAGCGATCCCGTTGAGCCCCCTTCAGGTGCTCAGGGTACCCCGGCGCCATCTGCTCGGGCCCTCCGAAGACGACTTCTGAGTATGCGTCGGGAACACCAAGCTGTGATAGCTCGGTACTACACGGCAGGCTCGTCCTTCTCGGAACCAATCTCGTCAATGATGTACTCGCTTGCTTCGGAGCTCGGTCGCGAGGATAATGATCTTCTCTGGCTCACCATCGTTGGTGTCACGTCCATGGAGCTCTACGGGCGGTCATCGGCCGGCGTGGCCGCCCCGGTGCGGATCGCCAGCAAGAGCCGGCCCACCGGGTGGATGGGTGTGCGCGGCGCTCGGATACGGCAGCTACTTCGGGATGAAGTCAGGCGATTGAACCCTCCCGAGATCACCAATGGACGTGTTGCCCCTGAGAACACGGGCGTCATTCCCACAACAGCCAGGAGCCCCGAAGACACGGGTATTCGTCTGTCCCCCGAGCCACGCTTCCTCCTCGTCCGGCACTGGAGCCTCTACGACAGCATGCTCCACTCACCTTACCTCTTCTCCCGGCTCAAGACGTGGAGCGAGACGGGTATCAAGCGCCTTCACAAGCTCCTGGCCAAGATGGGAGTCAGCTTGGCCCAGTGCAAGCAGAGCTACACGCACATGGACATGGTTCTCAAGCGGGAGCTGCGGGCAAAGCTCCTCAAGTACGGGTCGTTGTATAACCTGGACGAGATGGTGCCCTCGGTCGACACGGACGGGAAGGACCGCGCCGGGGCCAAGGATGGGTGGGGCTTCGTCAGGAGCTGGGGGTGGCGCGCCACCCTCAGTGCCGAAGATGTTGGAGTCGTTATAGGCGCTCTGCTCGAGGTTGGGAAGCACGCGCATTCCGCGGAAGCTGCTGCCACCAGCAGTCAAGTTTTACGAGATGCTGAGGAAGAGATTGATTACTCGGCCCAAGGAGACGAGTGGGTCAGCCGGTTCTGGGAAGCCTACGATGCGCTGGAGGAGTGAGTTTTGCATACCCCAGGAGACACATTGGAGTTTGACGCTGACATCGAACCGTAGCATCGATGCTCTCAAGGCTGGGCTTCCTACCGCCCAACATCTGCACCGCGCCATCTACCGGACAGGGACCTCGCTAATAAACAAGAAGCAAATCAAGCATCTCCGCGCATTCCGTCTGTGCGTGGTAAAGGATGGGCCTGATGTGGCTCTATTCACGCATCCCGCAGCACTGACCAAGTTATCACTCTGGATTGGCGAGGCTCTGGCGGAGCAAGAGAGGGACACGCATGGGAAGCTTTCCCACGGAGGTCGAGGTACCCCCCTGGTTGTGGCCTGCCTGGACGGGAAGCGTGGGACGTACGTTGTCGTCGGGACTGGAGGTGGTGGCGGCCCCGACACGACCTTTCTTGACAAGCAGGCGACTAAACGAAAGAAGGAAGAGAAGGAGGTCAAGGCAAAGAAGAAGGAAGAGGCCCGGAAAGCAAAGGAAAAGATTAGAGAGGAGAAGCGGGCGGCTCGACGGGCGGCTGGAGGGGAGGATGACGATGATGACCTCGACACGGAATCAGATACGTCTGAGCCTGAGTCAGACTCGGACTCAGACGACGGCGAATCGGACGACGAGGATGGTGGCCGGGACAAGAAGGGCCTCGGCCGCAACAACTTTGGGCGTGCTTTCCAGGAAGTGGTGGCGGAGACGAGTGCTCGGGTACGCATCGACAGCTTCGAGAACTGCGTGGTGGAGGTGAGGAAAGAGGACCTCGTCGGCTTCCTGGAGAGTCTAAGTGGGAAGCCTGTCGTGGAGTAAGCAACTGTGATGACAAGGGTAGCGATAAGGGACGGACTGGCTTTGATGAGACGACTGACTGGGTTGTTATGAATATCTTTTTTTCTTCTTTTTTTCAGGCGGCAATGGGGGTAGGAGTTGTGGCGGATTTTCTCATAAACGAAGCTACCTATGTATAGACATGTTATCCTGATCTGGGGGCACTTGTTGGTGGACGTCTGGAGTATTGGATGCAACTCTGACTGTGGGCTGGGCATCCACGCAGAGCACCTCACCTAGTAGGTAATCCTACCGTCCTATCAGAGAGAGCTGGGCTCCGCCCACAGGGCTGACACTGGACCACTTGTACCCGCTTGATACATACTAATGCAGCTGACAGAAACTTCCATTCTGCGTCCTCAGCCAAGCAGGTGTTCTCACGCTGTCAGCACTAGCGGCTCGCGGCACCTCTGCGGCATCGAGCTGAAGAGCTCGGCCTTCCATTGACGCGAGTCGCGCGAAGCCCGCGAACATGTAACGGAACAGGGGTCAGGGACCGGGGACCTGGTGGGAACTTGATATATGTCCGCTCGGTTCGGAGCCACACGTTCATCGACGGGTTGGAACTACATATTAATACACTTACGAGTACTCTTGGAGTAGGTGTGTCGGTTTTGCTCTGGCCGTATTATTCACGACCTCAGACAACGTCTCGCACCCGGTGGGAGGTTTCGACGAGCAGCACCAACTCAAAATGGCAACATCGACGCCTAGTGTCGTCGCCGATGGGCCATTCAAGCTCATCAGCTCAGCCAAGTCTGGCGACAAGGTAACAAGACACAGAACATCGCGTCAAATATTCCGAAGGATGGCATCAGCAGCGACTGACGGATGCCCGCAGAAAGATGCCCCCGCCAAGGGCGCCAGGGTGATGGCCGCCGAGATGAGCATCGTGCACAACTGCCTCATACGGGGCATCAACGCCATCTACCTGCAGGCTCCGAACGTGTCGGCGCGTGGCACGTCCAAGGACAAGCTGGACTTTGCCAACTTTGCGTGGCAGTGGTGCGTGAGCCTCGAGGAGCACCACGAGTCGGAGGAGCAGTTGTTCTTCCCGGAGATGGAGGAGCTGACGGGTGTACCGGGGCTGATGGACGGCAACGTCGAGGAGCACAAGCTCTTCCACCATGGGTTTGAGGATGTGATGGCGTACCTGGGGCGGGTGAAGGGCGGAGAGGAAGACTTGGATGGGGACAGGCTCAGGGGGATGATCGATGGGTTCATGCCGACGCTAAGGGAGCATCTCGAGCGTGAGATTGACACGTTGACCGCGCTGGACGAGTATGCGGATAAGTGCGACTGGCCGACGTGGTTCAAGGGCAAGGCGGACAAGATGATGATGGAGAAGATGAGCAGCGCCTCATTCCGCGTGAGTTTTGCCCTGTCCCCGCGCCCGGAAGATTTACCAGGGTCTTACTGACGAGTTGCAGACGGACCAGCTCCCCCTGACCATGACGTTGCACGACAAGACGTTTGAGGGCGGCGTGTGGGAGAGCTTCCCGCCGGTCCCCTGGCTCCTGCACGTGGCGCTGCGGTGGCTGTTCCTGAATACACACAAGGACTGGTGGCGGTTCGCGCCGTGCGATTACTACTCGTTGCCGCAGGAGATGCCGTTTGCTTGATGGTGGCTTGTGCTGTCGATGTTTGGCACAGGAGGAGGAGTATATGTTGTTCAGGCGACCTTCGTTGTTGTTTCCCCAAGGCAGACGATGTGTCAGATTTGTTTGTCTGGATTGACAACCTACGACGATGCTTGTCTGTTTATTTCGCAGTCTGACCCATGTACCTATGCATTTGGGAAGCAACCAGACAAGACAAAGTCGCCAGGTACATGCATATCATGAACGCCAAAGCTGACCTAGGACAGGACAAGAGGCCATTCCGCGGCCTTATAACGATAAAATAGACGGCAGGAAGAAGAGAGAGTTCCATGACAATTTGAAAAGTTGAAAGTGTCGCGACTTTGATCGAGGATGATGTGCAGAGGGACCAGGACTACCATGGCCTGCGGGCACGAGCTCTGGCACTACTCGCACCACCGGTGCGACGCCGAGGCCAGGACCGGGTCTCGATGCGGACAGCAGGGGCAACAGCAGCAGCAACACCACCCGGAGGGGACGATCCAGAGCCGGTCCATCGACGACACGTGCGCCGACTGCGACCCGGGGGTGAGGCGCAAGATGCTGCGGGCCGTCTACGAGCAGGAGAGGGCGCGGATGGTGGAGCGGTACCGCGGGGCCAGGGCGGTGGGCGATGGGGAGCTCATGGGACGCCTCGAGCACCAGATGAAGGTGGCTGTTGATGGGATGCGCAGGGCCAATTTCGATGTCGGCCGTGGCTTGTTGGGGAGTGATGATGGCGACGTGAAGTGGGAAGGAGGTGTTCGGTGATTGCCAGGAATGGACGACTCCTATCTAGCGCAGTACCTAAGTACCTGTAGGTACTGTACCTGGTAATAGGCTGCAGAGTGGGTCTAGCGATGCCTGCCTGGCGCAGAGTGCCTGCCGCTTGTACCAGGAGTCAGGTACTAGTCTGAATGTGTCCGTATATCACTTTTCGTTACTCTACTTAGGTACTACCTTGATACCAACTTACGCCCGTAGTGTGTTTAGGATTAGTAGATCATCTGAATGCTGCCAGCAGCAGTTGATCGACCTAGACGCCATCCACTCTCACCGCCTGTGGCCCATCCCTCTGCTGCCTGGTTTGTTAGTCGCCTGGTCTTCAGCTTCAGCGCTTGGCATCGAACTAACCACGCTTTCACGCCATGCCAGGACATGCAAGGAAATACCTCAGCTGACTGACTCTTATATAAGTAGCAGTCAAGCTGAACCCCCAATCGTCGTTGGGACGCCCGTCACCTTCTGGCGTTGTAGGTGTTCGAGTACGCGCATCGTGATCTTTTTCAGGGGGCAGGCAGACAGAGGCGGTTAGTCGAACACCGCCAAAAAGAAAACAATGGGCGGCTCCTTCTCTACCTGTAGGTACTATGTTTCATACTTGCCAACTTTTGTCCTCGGTTCCTGCCCTCCAGAGTCCAGACAGCAGCCCCCTCCACCGTCCTCAGTCCCAAAGTTCCCAACTCGAACTCAACGTGATTGATCACTCACACCCCAGCCACCTGAAGCAAACATGGCCGACGCCGAGATCCAGCTCCCCGGGCTCAATAAGCCGGTGGACGACATGCCCCACGACGGCCGCTTCCCAACCCTCCTCGCCGACGAGGACTGGAAGGCGAATACACTGCTCCGCGCCGAGGTCTGCATGCTCCGCATGGTCGAGGAGCTCACCAACAAGCCCGAGTGGTGGCGCAAAGTCCACGACCCGGACGTGGCCGAGAAGTGGAAGCAGGAGGCCCTCAGCATGGACTGGCGGGCTCACCTCCCCTTCGCCACCTTCACCCCACGCATGGCCGACGCCTGCATTGCCGAGCTCAGGAAGAAGGCCCGTCTGTATGAGGAGACGGGCCTGATCCCCGTCATGGACTACTCGGCCTGCGTCATCAAGTCGGACAGCCTGCTGGACCCGGACCGGGACAGTGACCTCCTGGCCTCGCTCAAGACGGCCGTCGCCCGCCTCGAGGACGTCCCGGACCACCAGAAGGACTGGCACCCCCGGAGCAACCAGCAGGTCCTGGATCTCGTCCATCCCTCGCTGTATCCCCTGGTCTACGGACGCACCCGCGTGCTCACCGACCGCCGCATCAACCTCGCCAACGCCCTCGAACACTGCGGCGCCGGCAGCGTCATCCCCAGCCAGGAGGGCAGCACCAAGTCCAAGCGGGTCGGGTCAACGCCCTTCCTCTCCCGCCGCTTCCAATGGCTCCCCTGTGACGTCAAACTCGACGCCGCCGCTGGTCGTGCCACCATCGACAGCTACATCAACAACCTGCACCCCGCCGACCACGCGGACCTGTACCCCGTCATCGAGCGCTTCATCGAGAAGGCCCTGCCCGCCTGGGACCTCATCTACCGCTGGCCCGAGAAGTTCCCATTCTGCCGCATGGAGTGCAACAGCGTGGTACCGGAGTGCAACGACGAGGGGTGCCGAAACCGACCCTTCGGTGGATGCAGCATGACCAACCGGCCCGTCGACGACGATGAGGAACCGCGCGAGGAAGATGAGGAGTGGGAAGATGCCTACGAGGGGTCGGAGCGCTACAGGCGCGACTCCGAATGGTACGAACTCACGCACCCCCTCGACATACCAGATCCCAGCCCCACGGCCGATTACTTCGCTGTCCAGCCCTCCGACGTCAAGACCACCGGCGGTTATTTCGACGCCGCCGAGCGCATCCAGGTCATCGTAAAGCTGGCCAACATTCACCTGACCCCCGAGAACTCCTCCTACGAGGGCGGGACCTGGCACGCCGAGGGCCAGCTCAACGAGCACATTTGCGCCACCGCCCTCTTCTACTACGACAGCGACAACATCACCGACTGCCACCTCGACCTGCGCACCCTCGCCGACCGGGAAGAGCTCACGGCGGAGCTCGGCTACGAACAGCATGATTACCACAACATCGGGCGCGCATTCGCCATCGACCCCAACGGCGACACCATCCAGGACGTCGGCTCCGTCCTCACCCGCCCCAACCGCGCCCTCTTCTTCCCCAACCTCTACCTGCACCACGTCTCACCCTTCCGACTCGTCGACCCCTCGCGCCCGGGCCACCGCAAGATCCTCGCCCTCTTCCTCGTCGACCCGGCCATCCCCGTCATCTCCACTGCCAACGTCCCGCCCCAGCAGCGTCACTGGTGGGAGCGCCAGGTCGACCTCATTGACACCCGCATCGGCAGTCTGCCCGCCGAGCTGCGAAATATCGTCCTCGGTGAGGACGGCCTGCCCATGGACGAGGCCGAGGCGAAGCGTCTGCGTGAGGAGCTCATGGATGAGAGGAGCGTCCTGCAACGAGAAGGCGAGGGCAGACTGTGGCAGCACCAGTGGAACTTCTGCGAGCACTGATGAAGGAGGGTCGGGGGTTGTAGTTTCGGTTTTGTACGAATACTAGTGCATCATACGGTCGTATCTCTTCCGAATATGCCAACATTTCAGCAAGCCGGGTGCGATTGGTTACATGATTCGCTCCTTTGTAAGGCCCATAGGACAACAACAACAACAACAACAACAACAACAACAACAACAACAACAACAACAGTGCCTAGGTACCTCGGAATTACTTTGTACCATCATTCTGTTTATTATTTCACACCCTTCTGTCTCTTTTCGGTACAGCGACATCCAGAGCCCACGAGCCCTGCGCTCAAACCCAAGGAGCCGCGTGATTGAGGGTCTCCATCGCGGCTTCTTAGCCAGAACCCCATCCGCGAGCATGGCGGTTCGCCCGCAGACCCGCCAGTGGCGCTGGGGGGAGGCACCAACCGCGGCGGGCGCGGGAAGAGAGAACTGTGGTAGATGATATAATGTGGACTGTTGTTCCAGACGCTGGTGTCCATGGGTGCGACTTCCGAAGACAGACGTAGCAGGCGCCGAGTAGGCTGTGACCGGACAGGTCTCAGTGTTGTCATGATCATGCAACCAAGGCAGACTGTGTCCCCGCGCCTGGGCAAAGCATTGTCCGGGGAAAAGACCCATGGCAACCCAATCTTCTACCGGCATGCCATGTCGATGAGACACTGGTATGGTAGCATGGAGCCGAAGCATTGCAGGTGGTCGAAGGCCTCCTGAATACAGTCGTTCTGGGAAAGAAAGAAAGGATAGGATCCCGGGCTCCATTCAGGCGGCAGTTTCGGCGGATGACGTGATTGTGGGATCGCCCGACGACGGTGAGCTCGTCTGTAGGTGGCCGCTGGCTGCCGACTTGGGGGAGAGCGGAGGTGGCTCTGTACACTGCGTAGAGGGGGAGTCGTACATGATGTCCACGAATTGGATTTCCTCCATCCGATCGTCCTGGAAATGCTGCTGCTCTTGGTTGGTGTGCGCGGGTGACGTTGGCGGTATGGGCACGCAAGGAGACGTAGGCTCGCGGCCGCGCATGGTCTTCAGCTTCTTCTGATCAGCAGGCCGGGCTGCTCCTGGGCTCTCGGGGTAGCAGCGCTTGAGATCCGGTACTTGGATGACACGTCCGTCCATGATGGGTGGATCTGTTGTTTGTCCCCGCGGTACTGGGTGACCAGTAGTCTTGAGCATGATGGAAGGAATGTGTAGGGGCAAAGTTGGAAATATACCGGAATGTTTCCCTGACAAGTGATCGGAAGCGTCTGCTGGGCTGCTGGCGATCAGGCCACGAGCTGAAGCAGCACCTAGACTTCCAAGTGGCTAGGTCAAAACAACTGACATGCGCCGGCCAAGGTGCGGACCTCTTTTGAGTAACCCTCCCACCCCCTCTACTACTTTGGCGCAAAGAGCCAAATGGTGGACAGTTGGCCGCATGGACCTGTAGCCACCCGGAGAGGACAAGGTCCCCAGAACCACTCTTTGCAGTCGTGACGCAGGGCTGGCACTAGCCAGTTCCAGGTTTCCCCAGATGCTTTCCATACTAAAGGGGCAAGCCAAGCGCACAGGGAAGCACCAGGTAGCGGGCGGCAACAACTTTGTCAGGTTCCCGGAAGATATGGTGATGAGCTGGCCCCTGACCCAGCAGGGCTGGGACGGGTACTGGCATTGTGCGTCAGGCCAGGAAGTAAAGGAACAACGGCTGTTTTCTGGCGTCTAGCGCCGGTTTCCGCCATGGCTGTTAGATGCTTGGACTGTCGGTGAGCAAAGCGTCGCCAAAAGTGAGTTGTGAGCTATGAGTTGTGAGAGAGATGGGAGGTGGAAAGGTGGAAAAGAGGTGGTCCGTGACCCTCCTATGGACTTGCTTATCTAAGTCGACCACAGCTCCATCTACTCCTAGATAACGCTAGGTAGGTACCCCGCCCCACGTCACGTTCCAGGCTGATGAAGCTCCAGCTTCCAGTGTCGCCTTCCTCTAATTAGCACCAAAACGCGGGGCATTATATCCGTACACGCCTCACCATCTTCTGTTCCACCATCCTTTGTCCGCGACTCTCGCCGCTGTCTTCCGCACCCCGGCCCCCCAACCAGAATCGCTCCGTCGTGAACGAACAGCAGCACCGCTGGTTGCAACAATCATGGCGTCTCAGCCCGCCGCCGGTGGAGCTCAGCAGCATGCACACAACAACCCCCTCGTCGTGACCGGGGGGAGCTCCGAGCTCCAAGTCATCCTCCACCCTCTCGTCCTCCTCAGCATCTCCGACTACATCGCCCGGCACACGCTGCGGGAGCAGAAGGGCCCCGTCGTCGGTGGCCTGCTCGGTCAGCAGAATGGCCGCGAGATCACCATTGAGCATGCCTTTGACGTGCAGATGACCAACGGCGCCGTCGATCCTCCCAGATTCCACTCTCGACTAGAGCAGAGTCGGTTCCAACCCGAAACCCTTTCCCATCAAACCGATCCCATACTAATCCGCCACCGGTGCAGTGAAAACCGTCCACAAGGACAGGCAGCTCGATCTTGTCGGCTGGTATACCCTCCTCCCCTCGACCGGCCCCGACGAGTCCATCCTGGCTGCCCACCGGTTCTTCCTCAGCGACTACAACGAGTCGGCCCTCCTCCTCGGCTTTCACCCGGACCAAGTTCTGACGCACTCCTCTGGTGGGAAGCTGCCGCTGACCATCTACGAGAGTTATTGGGAGGTCGAGGCCGGGGCGGCGGCGGCAAAATCCGCCACAGATCCGGGCGCCGAGGACAGGCCCATGGACGATGGCGACACGGGACTCCAGCTCCGCTTCAGCGAGCTGGCTTACTCTGTCGAGACGGATGAGACAGAGATGATTGGCATGAACTATGTGGCAGCCGGTGGTGCCAGCGCGGCAGCCACATCAGCCAAGGAGGACAAGCCGTCGCGGTCGATAGAGACGAATAGCAAGGGAAAGAGGCGTCTCGTCGAGAGTCCGGCCAGGGACAAGCCGGAAGCAGCCGCCGCCGCCGCCGCCGCCACTGACAACGATGAGGATGTACAGCTCACACGCGACGAGGAGGAGATGGTGGCCACCCTCACCGCCCAGGCCAACGCCATCAAGATGCTTCAGGCAAGGATCCACCTCATCACCAAGTACCTGGAGCAGCTCCCGCCATCCTTCGTCAATGGGGGAAAGACCGAGGATGAAAGCATGGACGAGACGGATGGGTCGGCCACTCCATCCCTGCAGATCCTTCGGCAGATCCAGGCGCTCGTCTCCCGCCTCGACCTCGTCATCCCCTCAGACAAGGAGGCCTTCGAAAGGGAGGTCCTCCAAGAGAGCAACGACGTGCACCTAGTCGAGCTACTCAACCAAGTCATGCAGAGTTCCGACCAGGCCAGGGATGCGGGCAGGAAGTTTGGCATCGTCGAGTCGGCTCGGGCCCGGCGCGGCGCGAGCGAGTTCGCCGGGCTACCCACAATGACCACCATGGAACTGTCGGAGATCCCATGATCACTTTCCCACCTTCGCTTTTGCATTGTAACCCCGGCTCATGTGGACATGGTACATTGTGTGCAGAACGACTATGACATTAGCTTGGCGTTTTGGTGTTCATGGATAGAAAAGGCTCACGGCAGAACGTAGAAATGAGCTTCGGCGCCGAACCGCTCTAAACCTGATTTATATTTCTTCTTCTTTCGGATTTGCATATATAAACAGCCTGGTCCAGGTCGTCTCGTTGCAAAAGATCGTGTACCATTATCAGAAGCCCAGTAATGACCTCCCCAGTTCAACCGCAGGCAAAGCCGAACGAACCCCTTTCCAATATGTCGCCAAACTCAGATTTTGCCGCCCAACTTGTCTGCGTCCGATGTGTCTATAAGTCATCACTCATACATACTCAAAATTAACCCGTTGGTGGAGCCTAGATCTCAAGCCTCGATTACCACCTTGAGAACCAAATTGCCGTCGTCGTCCGAAGTTCGGCTGGCCAACTCAAACGCCCCTTTCGCCTTGTCTAGGCCCTTGAAGCGGTGTGTCACCATGTCGTCCAGGCTCGGCAGGGCGCCCACCACTCCCTTATTCTGTGCGCCGAGCAGCCGGATGCCAGTTGCGTACGTGTTGGCGTAGCGGAAGATGCCCAGGATATCAATCTCCCGGAGGTGGGCAACAGACAGGGGCAGAGTCTGGATGGGGGTGCCCATGCCCACCATGACCACCTTGCCTCCGGGCTTCGTCGCGTAGAGGCTGGTGTGCATGCAGACTTCTTTGCCGGTGCACTCAAACGTCACATCATGCCCGTCTTCGTCTTCGTCCAGCGTGAACTCGCCCTCCGGCTGGGAGACGGCGAAAATCCGAGAAGCGATGGCCTTTGCGCCATCGAATTGGCTGGCAGCGGAGAAGACACTCGACGGCGTCATGGCACCGGTGTGGGGTGTCGATGTGCCAGAGACGCCAGCAGAGTGTATGTCTCTGGGAATGACGTATCCCTGAGTGGCAAAGCCCCGCGAGAGGGCGTAGTTGACTCTGCCAGCGTCAATGTCGGTGATTGTGACGGACGTGCAACCGGACTGCCTAGCCATGGCAGCTGTGAGGAGGCCCACCGTTCCGGCACCGATGACAAGAGCAGTAGAACCTGGAGCAGGCTGTGCCCTGTTCATGGCGTGGATGGCGACAGACAGCGGCTCCAGAAGGGCAGCAGCGTCATAAGAAACGTGATCGGGGAGTCTGCCACTGTCAGCATTCTGTGCGGAGGCTCTAAACATTACCAGTCCTGACTCACTTGTGGCACCAGACAGCCGGATGGTTGATCTTCTCTTGGAGCGTCCCTTGATAATGAGGATAGCTCTTGGCGCTGCTCCTGAAGCGAAGCTTCTTGCAGAGGTTGTATCGGCCTTTGCGGCAGATAGCACACTGTCCACATGCCACACCGACCTCGAGAGCGACTCTGTCTCCAATCCTGAAGCCGCTCACTTGGGGGCCAACCGCGACCACCTCACCAGCCGACTCATGTCCGAGAGATAGCGGATGGCAAGCACAGAGGTCACCGTTGGCGAATTTCGTGTAGTAGGAGACGTCAGAGCCACAAATCCCCGTCGTCTTCACAGCAATCTGCAGTTCGCCGACTCTCGGATCTTCGATAGTCTTCGACTCCTATGGGTGGGTGTATTCGCCTCGGTCAGTTCACTGTGGACACGCTGTCTAGTACCCACGTTACTCACCAGTCTTAGATCGCGCGGCCCGTGCAGGACTGATGCGAAAATGGAAGAGGGCTTAGAGCTGTAGTAGGGAGTCTGGATTGGCGCATGTTCGCCAGTGGCAGCCGGGGCCATGTTAGGCTGATATGCCGCGCGCGAGGGCGTGGGATGAGAGTGGGATGGCGGCGCGAAGGCGGAATGGCTGCGCTTGGCCAACTGCCTATTGTGGAGGGTCCAGCGGGCGGGATTGGCCAGTGATGAAAAACAAGAGACCAGAGCACTGTCACGCGGGGGTGAAGCCGGGGTAGTATCTTTTCGTACACGCCTTTTCTTTCTTTGGGGAAATGGATATGTGATACAAACAGCAGTCGCTGGGCAGGGAATCAGGAGGAAGGCACGCGCAGAGCGGTCGAGAGAGGGTACGGAAGAATCACAGCAACAGCACAGACCCCAGGCTGCGACGGAGCCCACACCCCCTTAAGTAGATGACACGAGCCCATGAATCCAACACGGAGTTCGTGGATCCGACCGGAGACAGCAAGAGAAGGGTCATGGAGCTCACATGGTGCCAGGGGTTGCGAGCGTTGCGCAAGAGGGCCGGAGTGTCGAGACGTGCTCTGCCCAGTCACGAATCGACCAGGTATCTTGGCCAATGTGCCAGGACAGGACCACGGCTTCCCATCTCTTTTGACAGGGCGCGCGCGGTGTAATCTCGGAACTCATCTCATATGCGAGAGAGCGATGAGCGGCGCAGTGCGGCGGCAGAAAAGAGCATGTGGGACGTGTGTGTGGCCAACAGCTCGCTCCAGCTAGGCTCGGGCGTAATCGTAGCGACTCCAACCAGGATAGAAGGGTACCAGGTACAAGGCATCGATGCACTGGAGGACCCGCGAGGTACATGGTCGAGGCTTGGGGTCCCGCTTCGAAGCCCACCTAAAAACGTGCTGTTATGATGCTTCCCCCCCCCCCCTTCCTTAGCCAAGACGGCTCCGGTTAAGGTTGAAAGGGACCTGGTCTCGCAATCGGTAACAAGTGTGCATTCACCCACCTCCATGGCGGACACTGGAGGGGCGACGTCCTGCATGGGCAAGTCAGGCCATCATTTTGATCGCGATGGCGTGGCTGACATTATTGAGCCAACAAGTATGAGTGGACGGTATTGCTCTAGCGATCAATGGTACGATGCGCAGTGCTGCGGGCTCTCTCGTCGTCTTGCCTCCGTTTCCTCAGTGAGGAAGCTCGAGGAGGTGAGGGCCGGAGGGCGTGCCGGGCGGATAAGCGGCCAGGCGGTCAGAAAATAATAGCCGACTCAGACACATCATGAGCATTGGCATGAGCGCGGTGCGGCGTATGCGATTTGTCGAGCAGAGCAGAGCTCCTCCAGGTCTGGACGGAATTGGTTGAGATTAGCTGCAGCGCGGAGCTGCGTGCAGGGACCCGTCAGCAATTTCCAACGCCGCTTGTTGAAGCTGATTGCCACTGTCGAGGGCGCGAGAGAGCGGAGGACGAGCGCACTGACATGAAGCTTCGTCATGGGTGTTGGGATATCCAACGCTGCGGGCCGTTTTGGCCTGGTAAGAGCCTTGAAGCATGGGGAGAGCTGCATCTCAGCGGCCGCAGACATGCGCAGGCAGGGGGTTCAAGCCAAGATCCACCACGCCGGAGCCGCAACCACGCAGATGTTCGCGGTCAGCTATCGGGTGGTTGCGGTCTGACATGTGGATTCGGAGCAAAGAAGCCATGATGAAGCAGGACAATCAGACTTCCCCCGAATCATTGGGGCAGCTGGGCGTGGTAGGAAGAGGTCGAGCACGAACAAGATCGATGTCTAGCAATGTGGAGGAGGAAAGTACCCAAGTCGGCGACGACTTGGATGGACTTGGCAGGTAGCGAGGGATCTCAAAGTTCTTTACTAAATACGAGTAAGTCTGTACTGACCTCCAGTAGGCAAGTGCGGCCCAATTGGGAAAGCGTGCAGCAGGCAGGAGCATTCATTGGGTGGAGCATAGTGTGGCTTGAGGGGTGGACAAGCCACATCTTCCCCACCAGCCACATAGGTAAGTACGATACTACGCGTCGTTGTTGTCGTGCTTCGCTCGCTCCTGCCGCTTTATAAACGACAGCCAAAGGGGTCGGTCGTCATCGTCATCGACGTCGATGCACCTCCAAAATCCACCAGCATGAAACAGCAAGCCAGAACAGCTGCTGTTACCAATCCACCGCTTTTGTGGTCATTTTGGTCTGACCAAGCTCCGGCACGGGTCGCGAATCACCGAGCCTAGATCCCTCTGCCCAGCACTTCCTCGCTAGCCCAATGGATGATTAACACACAAACTATGTGGCCTTAATTACCTGCAGCGACCGATTCTGCCGGTCCTATAGCGGAAGGAGCCTGCAAGTCGTGGGCTTGATCCATCATCCAACAGATGGCCCGGGGCCTATGCAAGATTGCTCGTTTGCCCAGCCTCGCTTGACGACATATCAGACAGACGCCCAGCTCAAGCTCTGGCGCTCCCAAGGCGAAAAGGAGCTTCCTCTTCCAGTCTTCCTAGATCCGCAAGTGCCAGGACTTGAATACACTTCGATCGACTTCGAGGAGCGTTTCGACAATCGGAACCCCAGACAACCCAGGTGATGTTGGCTCGGTTCGAATCCTCGATATTACCGCGACGCAGGGTCCAAAGCCCCGACCCGATCTCACCCTGCGCGCGTCGTACCGGCGATCTTTTAATATTTCACGCAGCACCTAGCCCTAACATTCGGCCGACCATCCTGCATGACGTCCAATCAAGCTTCCAGCATTCTCACAATAAGCAAAGCCGTATGCAAACTGTCCGGCCTTGGACCTGGATCGAATGCAAACCATCTCGCCTCCAGCAGTGCTTGAACATGTCAGGTGGTCAAAATGCGAGCTGAATGTCCCACTCCTCTCTACATATGTCTCGTACTCGTATACTTTGGGCAATCACATCACCGTAGTTGGTACAGTATCGAAGCATGCCGGTGCTGTACGAACGCTATTTAGGTTTATCAACCGCGCCGCCCGTCGTCGCTCCTGTTTTCGCGTTTCACATCTTAGGGGGCGGTGGAAACCCGTAACATCTCCTCGTTAGACAGGAAGAGTGATATATACGGCCGCATTGGGCCCTGGAGGCAAACTTCCACATGCATATGCTGCTCATGCATAGAAGAAACCGCAAATTGGGTGACAACACAATCTCTGTTCCATGGCCCACGGCGAAATTCAACCTGTCAGGTCTCGATTACCTACTCCATCGCGCCATTGTTGGAGCTGCCGAGGGTCTGGAGGGTGGCTCGTATCTAGATCACCGGGCAGCGGATAGGTAGATAGAAATCGCACCGGAACGGCACACCCAACAACACCAGGAGGTGGATACAGCAGCAGCCACGTACACGTGGGAAGAGTGGGACGCGGTGATGCTGCAAAGCTAGGTCTTGAGAATTTTGTTATGGCAGCGGCTAGAATACGAAACCGGGACAAAAGGATGAAAGGAAGCGAAAACTGACGTCGGACACAACGCTCAACCCCCCTTACTCAACACAATGTAACCTGGTCGTCGTTTTCCTCTTCAATCTATTCAGAAGGTGCTCGTAGCCAGCCGACTGGCGGCATTCCTGGCATCCACGCGATCATCGTCGTCCTCATCTTTGGGTCCCGAGCGGCCGCCGGCGCCCTGCTGGCTGGTGGCCTCAGGTCCTTCCTCAGCCTCGGCCTCCTCGGGCAGGCCCATGAAGCTGCTCGAGGCAGTGCGGGTGGCGGCGTCCGAGCGGCGCGGGACACCGCTCCACGCGTCACCCTTGGGTCCCTGGCTCACGGCGTGGCTGGTGCGACGAACCGTAGGGTGGGACTCGCGGCCGAGGCGACTCAGGCCGCCGGAGCCGTCGATACTGCGGATGTCGGGCCGCACGCTCTCCAGGAGAGCGAGGGTCCGCCGCTCGGCCTCGATCTCTCGGAGGACGTATTCCCGAATGCTGAGGCGCAGGTCCGCGGCCGTGCGCGCGAACCACTTCCTGCGCTCCTGGACGAGGTTCTGCGAGACACTTGTCGTCTTGATGTAGAGGTATGTCTCGTGGTTGCGGGCCTCTTCCAGAGCGGCGATTGCCTCGTCCACCTTCTCGCGGCGGACGCTGGAGCTGGCCTTGAGGCGGTCGGCTGAGTTCAGCTTGCTCCTGGTAGCTTCCTGCGCCTGGATGAATTCCCGCATGAGGATCTGGCGGTTGGTGAGCGTTTCCTTGACGATGAAGGCGTCCTGCGAGTGGTGCTGGAATGGGTCCCCAATCGTTGTAGCTTCTGCTGTGGCCTGGGCCGCATGGTAGTCGCCCATGGTCTGCACCGCTTTTCCGAGCTTGCGGTAGGCATTTGCCAGTCCGGGATGAGGCTCCTGGACGTGCATGCTCCCAAGCTTGACGCCGTAGTCGGATTCGGCGAGTCCAAGACCTACAATGCGTAACATAAGTACATGAAGCAACCACTGCCTATAGAAATTCGGGTCAGCACAAACCTCTTCGAGACTTGACAAGCTTGTCCACTTTGTGTCCCGCATCCATGGATCCAAGATAGAAGAGCTTGACAGTCGGCCTAGCCTCGGCAAGTTCGGGGGTATCGTCAGGAGGCGGCGCGAACTGCTTCAGGATCTTCCTCCGGACGCCAGTAGCCGGCTGCTTCCTCTTCACCAGCGGGCTGTAGCCAAAATCGCTCTCCACAAACAGAACCATCTCGTCGTCCTTCATCAGGATCTCGCTGCTGCAGACGTAGTTGAACCAGCGCTGCATGAGGGCCTTGACGCGAGCCTCATCCTCGTCGGTGCCAGCCCCGGCGGACGTGACGGGCGGGGGCACGGCGGGGACCATTGCTTCTGGATTGGCCGACACTAGATGCTCGGCGAGCTTGACGAACTCGGAGTGAAGTCGTCGGACATCGCGATATTGTGTCGTGCGGAACCGGGGCAGGTTTGTCTAACGGCTGCTCGTTAGCCGGGTGAGAGACGGGTTGACGAGCGTAAGGATGGGCTTACATGAACATCGAACCGCAGAATAGGGTCCTTCTTCCCGGTACGCTCAAGCCCTGTGACCTTTGCCTGGAGCCTATACTGGGGCTTGGGAGGCTTCCGAGGTTCCTCACTGCGGCTGGGCTGCCCATGTTGCGCCGGTTGCTCCGCGGGGCCACCTGCCGCTGGCGGCTCAGGCAGGTCGTGTTGCGAAGCAGCGCTGGGTTGCGATCCAGTCCCAGGCTCGGACAGAGGAGCATCCTGTGTAGCGGACCCTTCTGTGTCTCCTTCTGTTCCCGATGCTGTGGTCGCAGTGCCAGGTCGTTCAAAGGCCCCCGGTGTCTCGGCTTCCTGGGAGAAGCCGTTTGAGTTTTGGGAATTGAATCGGAATGGAGGGGGCTCTTCGCCGATGTTTCCGAAAGGAGGACGGTTCTGCCGAGGTGACGATGTCGGTGAGTTCCCCCACGGGGAGGCACCCACGGGGTCCTCTGCCTCATTTATAGAGGCACCGTAGTCCATGGCGGTCGATGGGATGGAGGGAGCTGGCAGAGCTGAGGGCTCGAAGCTGTCGTCGATGTGCGCAGTTCGACAGCTTGAACGGCGGAGTATAGTGGCGGGAGGGGTGGTTATCTCAAGGTTCGGCGTCGCATATGACTCGAATGTGGAGGTTCGGGTTGGCCAAAGCACCGGGGTGCTGTCCGTGGTGTTGATGCGTGTCTAGATCGCCAACCAGCGACGGGATGGTCGCTGACGCAAGTCGCTCTCGCTGAAGGTCTCCGCATCTAGGACGGGAGGCATTGGCCCGTTTGCCGCGGCGTGGTTGCGCTTAGGTAGTACCAGGTACCTGTAGATAGACGCCTCCAGGTTTGATGGTCCTCCCGTTTCGGTTAGTGAGGGGCATCAATTTTTTGGACGGGAACCCGCCATTTTGGATCACGACAAGCTTTACGACAATTTTACTATCAAATTCCACGCCTCGAATTACCACGTTCCAACCCTCCTCTTCGCCCTCAAATCAATTTTAAATCGAGTACACTGCACCTAATCTCGAAATGGGGAAGAAAAGAGGAAGAGACATCGAGGGGAACGACCCTCAAGTTGCAGACGTGGACAAGATGGACGAGGACGGCGACGACGAAGTTGGTCCGCATGCCCGCACTGGTGGCGGCTCGTGCTAATCGAGAGGTTCAGGATTTCGAGATTGTAAACGTCGACTTCGAATGGTTCAACTTTGATCCCGAGATAGACTTCCAAGGCACCAAGTCCCTACTGCGACAGCTGTTCGACGTCGACTCGAGCCTCTTCAACATGTCGGCCCTCGCGGACCTGGTGCTATCGCAACCCACCATCGGTTCGACGGTAAAGGTCGACGGAAAGGCGACCGACGCGTACGCTCTGGTGACGGTGCTGAACATGGCGGAGCACGCGCAGAAGGAACCCATGAACGACATTGCCAAGTACCTCGTCCAGAAGGCGAGGACAAACGACTCATTATCCGCTATTCCTCCTCTGATCGAGGGTGGCAAGCAGGTCGGGCTGATATTCTCCGAGCGTCTTATCAATGTGCCGGCTGAGATTGCGCCGCCACTATATTCCATGCTAGTTGATGAGGTCGAGGCAGCGGTGGAGGACAAGGAGCCCTACGAGTTTACGCACTACCTGATTCTGTCCAAGACATACCAGGAGGTAGAGTCGACGCTGGACGCGGGGGACCGGAAGCGCAAGAAGGCCAGGGAGGAGGCCTCGACATTCTACTTCCATCCTGAAGATGAAGTCTTCCACAAGCACGCGCTGGCATACGGTAGCTTCAACTACACCAAGGAAGACGACGTGGCGGCAGACAGCAAGCGAGCGTTCCAGGAGATGGGGGTGAAATCTACTGGCCACATGATTCTCATCGAGGCAGGGAAGCTGCCAAACGCCGTCGAGGCGGTTCAAAAGTACCTAAGTCCTCCGCAATAGAAACCCCCAACCGGTAGGCTATGTCTCCGGGATGAGTCTCTGCATCAGATATTCCACCTCGACCTCCTTCGTAAGCGGGATGACAAAGTCCTTGTACATGGATACCACAGCGTCGACATTGATCTTGGAGGGGACATTGCTGCCGTCTGCCTCGGCGGGGTCGGTGCCGTAGGTCTGGGCCTTGAGCCGGAGCCGGTCGAGGACCGTCTTCTCGACGGCCTTGTTGGTGATGGCTTCCCCGATGGCCTCGCGGTCCTCGGCCTCGATGAGACGAGTGTACTTGTCCACGTCGGAGCGGAACTTGGACTCGGCGACAAACTTGCCAAAATGGATGCGCCGCGAGAGGGCCTGGAGGCAGGCAATGTCGCAGGTGGCCGTGGAGCCGTAGTTCTCCTCGGACTCACCGCGGTCCTCGCGGCCAAAGTCTGGGCAAACGGCAGGCAGGAACTTTTCGATGTAGAACTTTTTGATCTTGTCGTTGACGTTGACGTCGTTTTTGTAGAGGATCTTGGGGTAGTGCAGGGGCTTCAAGATGGGCTTCTGGACGGCGTCGGGGAAGAAGGGATACTCGTCGGGAGACTCAAATCTCCGGATGAGCGACTGGAGCTTCTCCTGCTCGCGGAAGTACCAGTCGAAGAAGCTCAGCTCGCTGTTTGGGATGTTGAGCGCTCCAGGGGTATAGATGGTCTAACGACGTCAGCGATTGGACAGCACACCATTCAGGACAAGACGCCTCCCTCACCTTGTTGAGAGCGAACTGGACACGCTCGATGAGATGAAAGGTGATGGTATCCTCCAGACGACTATTTCATGTCAGCGGGCAGCCGGTTCCAGGGGAATGGAGGGTTGACTCACATGAGCTGGAATCGGATCCGGGAGAGTTCTAGAGCCTTGGAGGCATCCCCCAGGTCAACGGCAGCGTCCATGCTGTGGGTACGAGGCAGTGGTGGTGACGGTAGTGTAGACGTCGTGGGTTTGGCCGATGGTTCCGATTCCGGAAGCAAGATATCCAGCTGTTCTGCAAAGACGAGGCTGGCCGGGGTATGGAATGGAATAAAATACACTGACAATTAAATGAATTGCGATTCTGACGAAAGGAGGACGAGGAAACAAGTTTCACCGGGCATGGGACAGGGTGGCTTGTGACGACGGGGATTTAAATCTTGGAAGTAGGTGATCTAAGTTGAGTTGTGGAATGGTTTCTTCCCGCCGCCGGTGGCCGGAGCTCCGCAGGTCCGTCATCAGTGCTGTCGTGCTGTGGTACAAGAAGCGCGTCCTCGGAAGAAGAAATGCTTTGAGCTACACGCAGTCCACCAAGCAAATATTAGCGCCGGGGCACTTGCGGTGAACACGTACCTGGTGAACTTGGCCAACTGTACCATAGTTACGGCCTACCTTGCTACTACCTGATGTGTTACTCGTATGGGAGTGTACATGGTGTAGGCGACTCTGCTATGCAAGATTAACATGCGCATAAAACACACCGAACCTTATGTGTGCACTAAGAGAGGGTATATCGGATTAACGAAAGCATGGATAAGATAGGTAAGTAACGGATAAGAGAAGACGAGCAGGGATGGGTGCATCGACGGTCAATACCAGGTACTAACTTGAGGTAGGTAGGTACTGAATTTTGGTGCTGGCGCAGGAGCCCCACCACCTACACGCAACTGCTCCCACGGCAGCAGCAGGCCACCAGAGGCCATCGGGTAGGTCGCCAGTTTCCGGATCTCGCGCGTCATTGGCGCAAGACCATCAACAGAGTGACCTCGGCCAGCCAGGGCAACTTTCTCCTGCTCCCTTCCTCCAGATCCACGTCAATCTCAGCGCGCACGCGCACTCCCGTCTCTCCCGCAACATTTAGCAGCGTTGCATCGATTTGATTAAGCGCAAAGACGTGGCTCGCCCTCGAGCCTCTGAGCCATGGCTGATCCCGAAGGCTATGGCTTCCCAGACGACGGGGCCGGCGACGATGAGCAGTCCATCATCTCGGTATGTCCCCTTCGACCGCACCGCACCGGACCACACCACGTCAGATTGCAACGCATGCGACAGGGAGGGACTGTGCTTGTCTCACAGCGAGACCCCTAGAAGCTAATCGACTTCGGACGTTTTGCAGACGCGCGGGCTGGAGGCCTTTGGCCGCAAGGTCACCACCACGGCAAACCACCTCATGACCCAGAATACCGAGGATGTCAGCGGCCACTACCAGACAGCCATGGCCGAGGTCCACAAACAGCTCAAGAGGCCAACCGTGCAGCGGAGCGTCTTCTCCATGGCCCGCACCACTCCCACCGACATGGTCCGCTCCAAGCTGTCCACCAACGAGATCCAGCACCGCGCCCTCGTCCACCTCTCCGATGAGCTCTTGTCCAACATTCCCGAGCATGAAAACACCTACTCCTTATTCCAAGGCTTTCAGGCCAGCTTTCCCGAGCTGACGGACGAGGGAAAGAAGCACCACCGCCGTGTCTCGAGGGGCAGAAAGCTGATAGACGATGGGAAGACAGCGCCCGGTGACCCCAAACGCCTGGGCCAGCTGAAGAGGGACAAGGCCGCCATGATGCACGAATTTGAGCTTCTCAGCGTCCGAAAGAATATGGCTAGTGCCGAGATCCGGGAGATAGACAACAAGATTGCCAACCTCCATGGCATGCGGAGAATCATACTGGAAAGACTCGCTGGCTTCGAGCAGGAGGAGGCGCTATTAGAGCACGATCGTACGTTCTCTCATCCGTTCGCGGCCCGCTTCTGCGCTTGGCACTGTTACTGACCGATCAGCAGTAATCGACGTTGAGGGTCGATTAGAGGAGGCCCAGGCGCTGGTCGATGAGGCCGAGGAGATTGCCAAGAACACGGCGACGCAGGACGAGAAGGATCTCGTTGGCGACGCCGCCGAATATGACTTCATGTCGCAGTCAGTTTACGAGAAGCTTCCCGCGTCAACCGCCACCACGCCTACGCGAAAATCGAAAAAGGTCCACCGCAAGAAGTCCATGCCCATCCTGCACGAACACTTCGAGCCCGGGTCCAGCATCCGCGAGATCAGGGCGCACCAGGACACCATCACGGCTCTCGACTTTGATGCGCCGTTTGGGACCATGGTGACCGCCGCGCTGGATGACACGATCCGTGTGTGGGATCTGAATGCGGGAAGGTGTATGGGTCACTTGGAGGGCCACACAGCTTCGGTCAGGGCGTTGCAGGTGGAGGATAACATCCTGGCAACGGGATCTATGGATGCGACCATCAAACTGTGGGATCTGAGCAAAGCGAGATATGATCCGCATGGCGACAAGTACGATAAGGGCGAGGAAGACGAGGACGCCATCGCCTGGGAGAACCCCGACGACCTGCTCGAGCCGCCCGAGGGCAGCATGGACGACTGCGAGCTCTTCACGCTTCAGGCTCACGTGGATGAGATTACGGCGCTGCACTTCCGGGGCGACGTGCTCGTTTCAGGCTCGGCGGACAAGACCATCCGGCATTGGGATCTGGAGAAGGGACGCTGCGTACAGACGCTCGACGTCATGTGGGCAGCTGCGCAGGCCACGGCAACCATAGGCAGCGGCGAGAGCACATGGAGGCCGACGGGGCGACCGACCGCGAGATCAGCCGATTTTGTCGGTGCTCTGCAGGTCTTTGAGTCGGCCCTGGCGTGCGGCACGGCGGACGGCCTGGTGCGTCTCTGGGATCTGCGCAGCGGTCAGGTTCACAGGAGCCTGGTGGGCCACACCGGTGCCGTGACCTGTCTGCAGTTTGACGACGTCCACCTGGTCACAGGTAGCGCGGACAGGAGTATCAGGGTGAGCTGATCTAACCCACCACAAACGAATGGCCGACAGCTAACACTGGCACCAGATATGGGATCTGCGAACGGGCTCGATACATGACGCCTACGCCTACGACAACCCTGTGACGAGCATGATGTTTGACGCCCGACGCATCGTCAGCGCCGCGGGCGAGGACGTGGTCAAGGTGTACGATAAGGTGGAGGGACGGCAATGGGAGTGCGGCGCCGGCATCGCAGCGGCCGAGGAAGGCAAGAAGACTTCGGTTGTTGAGCGCGTGGGTGTCCGGGACGGTTACCTGGTCGAGGGCAGGCGAGACGGTGTTGTAGGAGTATGGACATGTTAGAGTACCTACTACGTATACAATGTGTAAAGACTACTGGGTGATCGGAGTGTATATCTCTATCCTTTGGGGCTCGGTGCATTTTCTTGAGACGTAATGTTTTTCCTATTGTACTAGTAGGGTACCTAAGGTACTATTAATACTAGTACTGTACTTATCCCATGATCCCAGTTGTTGCCTGTACGGGGTACTTAATGTCACCTGAAAGGTGGGATCTCCCCAGGAGCTTCAAAAACTCTCGACTCGACACCACGACGACATCCAACTTGCTTGCATACTTTTAACAGCCTGTCCCCTGTCCTGCAACAGATTCAGAGAATGCATCCACAGAAATCACAATGACACCTCGAGATGAGCTGCTCCAGCGATTCTATGATGCTGCTAGCATACTCTCCCCCGAATCTACAACACGAGATACCACCGCTCACGCAAGCGATGCGCCCCAGAAAGGCACGGATCCTCACACCGCGCCCATGGAAGAACTCCTAAGCAGACAAGCTCGTCAGCTCCAGAAGTTGCACAATTCGAACCGATGTGGGGAAGGGTCCGGTCTGCCCCGCGTAGACGACGCCCTGGTGCTCCGCCGGCTGGACGACCTAGCCTCCATCGCTATGTCCAGGTTCTACTCCTACCGCTACGACCGCGTCCCCGACTGCTGGAGACATCTCTACACAGACACGCTTGTGCTCATGAGCTATTTTTACCTGCTTCGTCTGCATGATGCGGATGCTGAGGGGCGGGAGGAGCTGTGGGATCGGCTGGTCGAGAACCTGGACAGGGCGCTCATCACATCCGGCGGCCAGAGCAGATGTCTAGGTCAGGGTTGGATTGAAGAGACTATGGAGCTTCTGGAGCGAGTCCTCCAGGAGGAACCTGGTGATCGCCCCAGCAAGCGCCAGAAGACATCGTCAGACTCGTCCACCTTCTCTTTAGACGAACCACACGGGAGACCTCGTCTCCTCCCGGACAGGGAGTGTCCGCGGCATCAAGGCTGGGCTCTTGATACATTCGAGATTTACATGAACGCGACCGACAGTCCGAAACCCGTCGTCCTCACAGACCTCATCAGCGGCTGGCCCGCACTCACGGACCGTCCCTGGAAGAGCGTGGTTTATCTCCTCTCCCGGACCCTCGGAGGCAGGAGACTCGTCCCCGTAGAAGTTGGCCGGAGTTACGTCGACGAAGGTTGGGGACAGGAACTCATCCCCTTCCGGTCTTTCGTCGACAAGTACGTCCTCGTCCACCCAAAGGAGGAACATCAGGTGGGCTATCTAGCGCAGCACAACCTCTTCCGGCAGATTCCACCCCTTAGGAACGATATACAGATCCCAGACCTCTGCTGGGCCGACGTCCCACCTCATCCTTCCGACCCCTCAAAGGACCAGCCCAAGGTCGACGTGCCGCAGCTCAACGCGTGGTTCGGCCCCTCGCGGACCATCACGCCGCTGCATACGGACGGGTACCATAACCTGCTGTGTCAGGTCGTCGGGCGGAAGTACGTGCGGCTGTACCCGCCGTCAGCTACGCCGGCTTTGAGGCCGCGGGGGATGGAGGGGGGTGTGGATATGAGCAACACGGCCGAGGTGGACGTGGGTGTCGTGGAAGGATGGGATCCGCCGGTGGATGCCGTGGATGGAGAGACGCTGGAGGCGATGAGACGGGAGCTCGAAGGGGTGGAGTACTGGGAGTGTATACTCGGACCCGGGGATACACTGCTTATCCCCCTGGGGTGGTGGCATTACGTTCGGAGTTTGACCGTGAGCTTTAGCGTTAGCTTCTGGTGGAACTAACAGAGAGGGTTCACTCTCAAGCTACGAGGGATGTACAAGTGGCTGAGATCTCTTTGATATTTACTAAGCCAAGGCCCATTAATTAGCCCGGCCGAGCCTCTTCCACACTCTCCCCACCCCCCTGAGCACTCCGGCGTGCCTTGGCCCCGGCCTTGAGCATCTCCCACTTCTCACGGTACATCTCCAGCGTCTTCTGCATCTTCTTGTTATCCTTCTCCAGCTTGGCAGCATGCTGCTTCATGGTCGCGAGCTCCTCCTCCAACTCTGCCTGCCGATCCCTAGACCTCCCGCCACCAGCACCCGGAGCACCTGTTGACAGCGGGGATGTCGGCCGCATGAGGCGGTAGCTCTCTGCCATATTCTGGGCACTCGCCTCGAATGCGTGCAGACGCTTGGTGAGTTTGTCGAGCAGGTCCTTGAGCGACCGGTTCTCCGTGTAGAGCTCCTCGATGGTGTTGTTGAGCTCCTTCTCCGTGCGGGCGCGGCCCACGCGGCGCTGCGCACCGTCCGACAGGGGAGGCACGGGGGTCTCGCGCGCGTCGACAAAGTCCTCGTCGTCGTCCATGGAGCCCTCTTTTACGCTGCTGTGGGTGGACGCGCCGAGGCGTCGCTTCTCCTTCTCGGCGTAGCTGAGGATGCTGGCGTAAGACATGGTGTGGCCGCTGGTGGGGACGACGTAGAAGGACTCGCTGGCGCCGTAGCCCTCGTTGGTCAGGGCTCGCATGGTGGCCCTGGAGTAGATCTTGGATAGGTCTGGGTCGCTGGAGACATGCGGGGGCTGCTGGGTCTGTCTGCGCTTCGTGGGCGACGAGGGCTGCTGCTCGAGGGACGTGGCCTCGCCTGACATGGTGGATTCTTCCTGGATGAGGGGTAGGCCGGCGAACGCTAGCGGTGCAGAAATCTTGTTTATAAGATCGCCGAAGGTGTTATAGAACCTGCTATACCCGGCATCATCGGCTGGGGCTTCGTTTGTGTCTGCCTTTGCAGGCAAGCCTGCTTGTGGGGCCCTGCGCTTGCCATGGGTGTCACCTTTCTTCGACGGCGAGGCTGGCTGGGGCGGGATCCAGCTGGGCTTGCCGGACTGGTTGTCGATGAGGTGCTGCATCTTGCTCTTGGACCCGTCCCTCCTAGGGTGAGCGTCGAGGTTACCCGGTGCCTGGTCGTTGGAGACGCTCGGGGTCAGCGGCTGGCCCCTATACTTGGATCGGATACCTCGCGCGGAGGCAAGGTTGCTCGCTATTGAAGAGGACATCTCGCGGGAGGCGATGCGACGCTGCGGCGCGACACCGGGCTTCTGTGAGGCCTTGGTTGCCGTCGTCGTCGCCTCCTTCTTGCGGCCATCATCGTCGGTACCGTCGTTCTCCGGCTGACCCTTCTCGTCGGTCACACCGCCGGTCGCGGTAGTAGTCCGCTCGTCGTCCGGGGACTGCGCCGGCGGGGGCGGCTGCTGGGTGGGCAGGCTGAGCAGGCTGGCCAGCTTTCGGTGGTGGTCCTCAAGCAGCCTGAGCATGCGCAGGGCCTCGACGCTCGAGGTGGTGGTGGCGGCGCTGGCGAACTCGCCGGCGGCCTGGGTGTGCTCGTTGATGGCGACGGTGGTGTCGGAGGCGTGCCTGGTGGCTACGGCGGCGGCGCGCGCGTGGTCGTGGGCTCTGACGATGGGTGAGGACTCCATCGCGATGTGTGGGAAGGCGATGCGCTCGCCTGGATGCGGAGTGGATGGGAGGTTGCCGAAGGTCGGTCGCTCAAGGCTGCGACGGAGGGGTTGGTGGAGGGGGTGTTCATTCCCACTGGTGTCACGCTTCCCGGATAGCGCTGTATTCTGCTGAGGGTTGGACCTTCAGGGAGTTTAGCGACCACCTACGGATAACTTAGGTACTACCTAACGTTAGTAAGTGCAAAGTACCGAATGAATTACGAACTGAAGCACGTAAAGACTACATACCTTAGTACTATAGCTGTTCCTGTGGTGAGTAAGTACTAATTAATACCTACTCACTTCATCGCCTTATGGCGCACGCTGCGTTTGCCTTTGACGTTTGTTAAAGGGCATCGACGGGTTCTGACATCCGTGGCTTGCAGCGGAATGTTGACAGCCTTGTACAGGCTGTCCCATAAATGCTTCGGTACCTTTTTAATAGTATCAGTAGGTAGTTCTGTAGTTTGGCAAACAGGAACCGTGATGGCCGCACATAATGAGACGCACTAATACTTAAGGTAGTACCCTGGTAATTAGTACTAGTAGGTGCTAACGGCAGCAACAGTGTCTGTAGCACCAGAGAGGTGTCAAGGCAACATGGACAGCGCTTCTTTTATACCCGTTGTACACTTGTATCCGTAGGGAAGGAGCGATCGAATCGTCAGTGGGCACTGCACTGGCCACAAGCGGGGTCTGATACGGGCTCCTGATTGGCCACACGTCGCCTTATAAATAATGCATACACCCCAGCCGCATGCCTGGACGTTTGGGACAAGCAAATGCACGGATGCCAATGATGGCTTCTCCTGCCGATTCTCGTACTCGCCCATAGTATTTCTTCACCATTCCATTGTCGACCACACACAGCAGCATCCCGTTCCCAGTCGTTCTTTTATGGGAGATGGCTGCTAGCAGGAAGCTATAAGCTGGCTTGCCCCGCGTGCTTGGTCCCACGACGACGATCACTTGAATCCCGCCCCTTGGTGTGAGCTCAACCCCCCCCCCCCTCTCACCACCACCGTCCACCACGCCCAGCAGCCCGCCATGGAGGGCGGCCGCGGCGAAGGCTTGGGCAAGCTCCTACCAAAGTCCATCTCGGAAAAGCGACGTCTGCGGAAGCAGAAGAGGACGGGGATACCAGGGACGTTGCGTCAGAAGACGTCGTCGCTGGCCTCCAGCGACGGCACCTCGGTCTCCAACATGGCCGACGACGACCAAGACGACGATGGGCGAAGCTTCAACGACGACATGAGTGCCAGCTTTGGATCCTTTGAGTCAGGGCCGGAACCAGAGTCGGCCAAGCCCAAGAGTTCCGCGAGCTCCAAGTCCGGATCCCGCAATGTGTCACGGTGAGTCCGGCGCTCTAACTGTCTCGAATCTCTCCTTTTCACTTCAACGCATCATCGTCATCACCGATCCACAATCGTCTCGCTGTCTGTGAGATGTGGTCTGGGCGGCGCGGGCGCTGGCACTGGTGCTTGTGTGGGTCCAAGCAGCTCGGCGGTGGGTGATACGAGTTCCCCGTTCACCAGTGCAGCGTGCTGGAGCTTGAGCCTCCGCCCGGACCTTCAGCAGCTCTGTGTCTCCGACGCTGTCCGCTCCCGGGCTGCCAAGCTCCTCACCGTCCGCAGGCTCCCTCCCTACTACTACGACTACTGGTGGCACGAGTAGCACTATTACCTCCCATTACCCATTTCGTCCCCCTCAGGATTTCCTTTCCTCTTGTTGAGTTTCTCCATTACCCATGCGTTCTTGCTTCTCCCTTTTGCATGGTCACTGAAATCTGACTGAATACCCCCCTACAGATCCCCGTCGAGAGTCCCAAGACCGGCAGCTGTCTCGCAGCACCCATCCCTCGTCGGCTACCTCACTACCTCGTCTCCCGCCGTTCAGGCAGCACATATCGAACCTCAGGCCCAGCCCCCGTCACCTTCTCAGTCGTCGACTCAGCTACCTACCCTCACCGGCCGTCCCAACCCGAGGAGCAGGCCCCGACCTGCTTCAGCCGCAGCAGCTACCAGTACTAGCACCCCTGCCGGCCTGTCTACCATAAATCCTCCAACCCCAGCCAAAGTTGCACCCTCCCCGAGCCGGCATCGAACCGCAAAAGACGCCGAGAAACGAGCAATTCCTCCGCTGAGGTCGCCATTGGCTACCGATACAGCAGGTCCTGATATCGTCAACACTCCTCCGACGCCGACCCAAGACCCTTTGTCTGAGAGTGGCACCCCCGAGAAGGGGGCCGCAACCTGGAGCGTGCCGAGTAGTGCCACGGCCGCCGATGACCCTTCCGCTTCTCGCGTCGTGAACACCCATAGGAGGAGTACCTCCGCCTCCGCCTCGATTGGCCCTAGCAAGCTCTCCAGCATCCTCACGAACCCGCTGACCCCGCCGATCGAGGGCAATGAGGGCAGCGCCAACAACAGCGGCTTCTTCTCGTCCATGATATCTGCTGCCCAGAGTGCTGCCAACAATCTCAGCACGAACATCCAGAATACGGGGATTGGTCTTGGAGGAAATAAAGGCCGAGCAACGCCGTCCAAGTCGGCGGACCCCTCACGTACACGCTCCGCCAGCCAGCCCGAGGAGACATCAGTGGTCCCAGCCGCACAACCAAAATCCGACGACACCATGGATCAGAAGGACTCTGCTGTGAGGACGCTGGGCGCTGGTGACCTCAGCCTGAGCCAGCTTGGCCTGGAGGAGCAGCCAAGCTCGGTCGCATCCCATACCAGTGCCAGATCCACCGATGCCGATACAAGAGCTCGTTCTGAATCTGCTCCGGCCGATACCCAGATCAGCACTGGCGTGTTTATGCCGGAGGAGGCCTCCAGCAGACCGCGATCCCTCAACGAGGGTGCCAATGGAGACGTCACGCCTCCACAGCCTCCTCCGCAAGTTGAATTTGATGACAAGGCCGGCATGAGCCGCACCGACAGTCTACGCAGAACCCACAGGAAACGGGGAAGCTCCGTGACCACGGTAGCCACAGGTGTGAATTTCGGGTCGCCTCTAGCAGGCGTCACCAGCCCCGTGTCCCAAGCAGCCAGGAACTTCAGCACACCAAAACTTACTGGGTTTGCCATTGCCAGTAAGAAGCGGAATAGAGAGTTCCATGCCATTTTCAAAAGTGTGCCAGACGATGACTACCTCATCGAGGACTATAGTTGCGCCCTCCAGCGAGAGATTCTTGCCCATGGTCGCCTCTACGTATCCGAAGGCCACCTGTGCTTCAGCAGCAACATTATGGGCTGGACGACCACGCTCGTCATGAGCTTTGATGAGATTGTCTCTGTCGAGAAGAGGAGCACGGCTCTCATATTCAAGAATGGGTTGATTATATCCACTCTCCACGCAAAGCACGTGTTTGCAAGCTTCACCAGTCGAGATGCCACCTACGATCTGATTGTGAATATCTGGAAGCTGGGACATCCGACCCTGACGAGCACACTCAACGGTGTTCAGGTGGACACCGGTGGAGACAAGACAGAGAAGCTGGACACAGAACCATTGCCGTTGGAGACGGAGTCCCAGGCCGAGTCCGACAGCGAGGAGGAGAGTGAGGAAGAAGGGGAGGATTTCTACGACGAGGAGGACGTTGAGGAGGGTTCGGACGACGAGGCGGCAGAACCGGCGATCGATGGAGGGCCCGACAAAGCCGTCGCTAGAAAAACTTCGGGTATGACGACGGCGAACGGCGTGGCAGCAGCCACGTCCAAGGACACGGCATCCGGGCCTGGCACCACCGACTTCCCCGGCCCTGCAACCCATGCCCCTACGGACTGCGGTGATGCTGCCACCCACTACGACAAGGTAGTCGGTGACGATGTCATTGCCGCCCCGCTGGGCAAAGTATACAGCCTCATGTTTGGCGCGGAATCCGCGGCCTTCATGACAAAGTTTCTGACGGGCGACCAAAAATGCACCGAGCTGCAAATGGACGACAAGAAGGGCCTCAGTCTCGACAACAAATCTCGCACCTACAACTATATCAAACCCTTGTACGGTGCTATAGGGCCCAAGTCGACGAAATGTATCGTCACGGAGATGGTAGACAACCTCGACTACGAGAAGGCCGCCAACTTGACCATGTCGACCCAGACACCTGACGTCCCCAACGGGAACGTCTTTGTGGTCAAGACAAAGTACTGCCTGTCCTGGGCAGAGAACAACTCCACCCGGATACAAGTTAACTGTACCATTGAGTGGTCTGGGAAAAGTTGGATCAAAGGTACGTTGGTGGCGCCTAAGATTTCCAAGCAGAGGGAGGGGGCGGGGTTGGGTTCAATTGTGAGCTAACTGAGTACAGGGCCTATCGAGAAGGGAGCCAACGAAGGTCAAGCAGACTACTGCAAGGCCATTCTTGCCGCGCTCAGGGCGGCCATATCCTCTAGGACACGTTCAGGGACGGGCCCTAACGGCACTTCCAAGGGGAAGAAGAAGGGCAAGAAGGGCAAGATAGGCCGAGCTTCGGACGCTGCTGAGAAGGCTGCGCCCAAGAATGCAGCCGAGACGAACTGGGGCATGCTGGAGCCGATGCGCCAGCTGGTGGAACCTGTCACGGATATCGTCAAGCCACTGCTGACGGGTAATGTCATGTACGGGCTCCTCGTCGGCCTGCTAGTGTCGACGTGGTTTGGCTTCGGCTTCTCCCCCAGCAGAGGTGTCTCGCCCTACGGACCCCATGCCAATATATACGCGCCGGATCGGCTCGCGGCATACGAGGAGATCTGGCGGAGGGAAGACAGCGAGCTGTGGGACTGGCTGGACGAGCGCATCGGGCTGGATCGACTCAACGCCGACTGCGGCAACGCGCGCAGGAAGCATGTGGCTCCACGGACGGTTCAACAGAAGCTCAGGGAGGAGCAGATGGATCTGAAGGAGGTGGAAGCGGCGGTGCGGGTGACAGAGGAGAAGCTGAGGGTGCTGCAGGAGGTGATAGCGAGGTCGAGCCAGGTGACGGAGGGTACTGTCTCCCATGATCCTGACAGCAGCCTCTGATGGGGGGACCCACGATCCGCGGGACACGCGGCTGTTTTTCCTAAGTATTATTACTCGATAGCATCATTTAGCGAATTGATTCCTACCTACCTGTATGTTTTCGGAAGGCGTCTCGCCAAGGGGCTCTCGTTCGGGGGGCTTACTCGTGGAAGGCATGCAGTCAGAAGACAGCAGGCTCGCTCTCCGGGCATGCAGGTAAGTGGATGACCGGGCAAGTCCATTTGAGAAAGAGGTTCCTGGCTGGTGCTTCGGTAGGGACGATGCTAATTTCTTTCTACAGGTAGGAATGATGTCTCCGTCGAAGCATACGGTGCTGCTGAGTAGGTAGGTAGTGGAGGAAGGAATCACACAGCAGTACCACGTCGTCTCGACCTGTACTACCCGGCTGGGCCATGATCCATCAACATCATCGACATCCATGGTCAATACATTACTTGCTTCGAGGCCTTAGAACCATTTGGATTCTTCCACATTCTTCAGATACCGGCACCCCGAGCACAATTCCCGGCTGGGAAGACCTGCTACGACACCCAACCGGCACATCTAACTTCCGTCCAGCAGCTTATCATAACACCATGGATGGCGCCGGACAGACCCAGATCGTCCCCTCTTTGTATCCTTCTCCATTTATTACACCGGCGCCTTTGGCTCTGGATGATGACGCGAATCCATCGCTAGACACGAGGAGGCCGTTGTTGTGGGACGATCCTAGTAGCTGGCGCTTCATCAACGACGAGCGGATTCCCCAGCGCCTCTATGACGGCAAAGAGGTTGCTCCCGGCGATCACGAGTGCTACCATTGTGACCACGTTGAGCGCTTCACCGACATTCAGCTTTTCTCAGGCTACCAGTCCAAGCCCGACAGTCAGGCCGAGCTCGTGTCGGCCAACTAGCAGCAGCTAGCTGCTCAGCCTAGAAGTTTCGCACCCACCAGTCGCCTTTCCGGCTCCAGTCTCTGTCCGGACCACCAGGACAGCGGTCCAGGGCGTACGTCTGTCCAGGTCCAGGTTGCCGATCTTGTCGAACATCGTGCCCAGGACAACTATTCAGCCTCGATCAACCCGTTGCTATCCCTATCCAAACCTGGAGATGGCTTCAACGCGATGAGCCTATTCTGCGCTCTCGAGAAAAAGCCCGAGCTTGGTGGCTATCATTGCGATGCTAATACAGAGCCGGTCTTCCCCACGGAATTCCACGCCGATATCCCTTGGGAGCGAATGATCTCTCCTTCCGACGACTCTATGGGCACTTGCCTGAACCTTCTCCGACCAACGTATCCGTCCAGTGGTGCTACGGCCACCACGCCCGACTTCTCTCAACAGCCCCGTCTGGTCTTAGATGAGGACTTTCGGCGCCAGGTCCAGCCCCGGAATTCGGAGTCTGGTCCTCCCGTTGGTCAGTGTGGAAGTGGACGACACTCTTTGATCAGCGACGCATTGGATGTCCTGCGGATACGAGTGGCGGAGAGCATTTTGAGGTTACGGCACATCGAGAATCAGATCGCTGATCAGCTACGGCCCATGTCACCCGAGGTCGTCTCAATTGGTCTCCAAACCGTGGTGGCCATCCTCGACCGCTCGTCGATCGATGACCCGGCCAGTCTCGTATGCTTCGTCTGTCTGTGCCATGGCTTGTCCATGGTTATCCACGGGGGTCAAGCCACCAAGTTGTTCTCGCAGGCCGTGTCATACGCCTCATGGCTCTCTGAACCTAATCGCCGTCCTTACGTCGCCGTTGTAGAGGCTCTGTGGGAACCGAGTGGCATGGATAAACTGGAGGCCGTCGGTCCCTCCACCGACCCTCTGGCTTCCATTGCCCAGTTCTTCTTGGATGGTGAGTTGGTAGTGGCAGCCGGTGTACATGTACGGTTGGTTTGCAACTACTAACCAACGCCCTGTAGAGCTTGAGCATTCTGCCATCCAAGAGACCAACCGTCAGCAGATCACGGACTCAAGACTCCTCATCCAGCACGCAAAGGATACGAAGTTAGATCTAACTCCCGGCGCCCAGGAACATATGGTAGTGGATTGCATGCACAATGTCTTGGCGCAACGATACCGCGATGTACCAATGTTTGTGTCAAGATTAGCTGAATTACGCAATCGAGACGGCTCGAAAGTCGGATCGACTGCTCGACTGCTCGAGTTAGAGCTGATGAGTGCGGGAAGGGTAAGGAAGTACCCCTGGACACGGAGCTTGAAGCCAGACTCTAACGTATCTCTGCCAGGCGGGTTTGCCGCAAGACCGTTTCTTCGACGACTACGTCCCACTCGTTCAAGCGCAAACCGACATTCTCTACTTCCTAGTGTCCCCAAGATTCAATTCTCGATTGTTGTATTACAAACTCGGTGTGGAGCTCGTAAGGTCAATCATCAATACCCCAGCGGACCCCAGTACAGATACCGACCCCGGTCGAGTTGCCGCGCTGTCCGCCGAGATTGGATCGAGCGACAACGATGGCATGATCCGAGCTATAAGCCCGATCCTGGATAGTGTCGGCTTTGACATGGTCTCTGGTTTTGATTCCTCGTCTTTAGCGGGCTTAGGGCAATCAGCGCCGGATCTCCCGACCGGTCCATGCTCCGAGTCACCGAAAGTCAACGACTTGCTACAGGTATCTTCCACCGCCTCGACCTCGTCACCTTCCCAAGTCCCTCCAACCCATGCCATTAACAACAGCCACAAGGTAGGGTCGAACAGCTTCTGCGAGATCTGTGGCTACCGACCGCGGGGTAATCCACGATGGTTCGCGGGCAGCATGGCCAAGCACAAGAGACTCCAGCACGCGATCAGCGGGCCCAAAATCTATCGCTGCTGTTATCCCGGATGCAGCAGCAAATTCACCAACCGCGCGGACAATCTGCGGCAACATATGGTCAAGATGGGTCATTTCCTGGACGGCGAGGAAGAGATGCGGCGTCGGCCAGGAAGGAGGAAGAAGGCGAGGTGAAGTGCGTGGCGAGACATCTCACCGAGAGTCGAGGAGGCGCCAATAACAGAAGCCCCGGCCGGTGACTGGGCATGGCGATTGTGGGACTTGGGGTGAGGGAGGACAAACCACGCTAAGGCGTTTTACTTTGTATATCGTTATCTGGTAAGTTGATGCGTTGAATCCGGTTTGCTTCTGGGGAATAGCCCGTTGGGAATCGCGTGCTGAAGCCTTTATAGAGCAGGTCGATTGTGGACGTGGAAGCGAGGATCAAGATAAAGCATGCAGCTAGATATCTGTCTAGATGATCATCTCACAGCATGGAGTCTTGTTCTCCTCTCATACGGGAAGAGGGACGTGCACCTCTTGGGGAAGTGCTTGTAATACAACATTTCACTCACCTCATCTGCCCGCCGTGGCAGGGTGAAGGTGGTGGTGATGGGCAGAGCAGGGGTGGTTCCGGTGGTCGAGTCGTACAATAGCCCGGTGCAACAAGCGGTCGACCGTTGACTGGATGGACATTGCAGACCATTGCATGGTATCCCTATGACTGTTGGAACCAGGCAGTAAAGTCTATAATGATGAGGATATGAGTTGGCGACTACTGATAAATCGCGAGGTGGGATGTGTAGGGTAGCAGTTGGCAAACTTGTAAGTCTCACACGTAGGTAGGTACTAATTAATTAGTAGACGAGGTTGGCCAGAGAATGCTCGAGGAGGAATGACAAGAAGTATAGATGCAACATAGTACGAGTAGAAACCAACGTTAGTACTAGAACCTACCTGGTATGATGATGTATGCATATTGCCGTCACGAATCACGACTCGGATGTCAAATGTTGGTTAATCAAGGTGCCTTGGACAGAGCTGATTGTCATGACACGCTAGGCCCAAAATATAACTACGAGGGCTATGTACTCTGTACTAGACTGTACTAGTAGTAGTATCATGACTTTCGAGGCTTAGCGTGATTGACTTGCTGGCCATTAATAAGTGATAAATTCTCTTAATGAGTGGTGACCCCCCACCAGTCCACCACCATGCTCCTCTCCCAAGAACCAAGCCCCGATCCGACAAGGGCCCAGACGAATCGAACCTAGAACCCCTTCACGGACCGTCAGCTGCTGTACTCGCAGTCTGGGTAGGCCTGCGAAGTTACCAACAGGCAAAGAACGTTCAAGGGGAATCCCCGCCCGGCACAGTAGATATTGTATACATTTGATGTGTACTGCCCAGTGGACCCTAGGTAGGTACTAATAGTAGTATTATGTAGATGCGCTAACCAAGTACAGTATAGGTACCCTCACTAGAGTTGTCACTGCCTCAGGCTCCATAGGGCAGTGGACCCTCGCACCTAGCATCTCCAAGCTAGCCGGGCAACCTTTGCCCCCATTTATACCAATCACCATCACTCCTGCGTTCCACCTTCCACCCCTGTGCGCGACCATGCCCGACTCTGCCACCTCAGCGCGCCTGGCAGGGCCTGGATGTCAGGTCGGCGGCGGCCCTGCAGCGTTTTCTTTTTTCCCTCCCCCCCCCAAATCTTGGAACCCCGGGCTCTTTCTCTTCTACCCACGCCTCCCTCTGCTGCTACTGACCTCCACGCCTCTCCTTGCCCACCTCATTTAACGACACCCCCAGGAAGACCTGTGGCTCAACACCAGGGTGTTTGCTCGTCGGTCTATCCATCCACACAACACACGACCGCTACCCTTTTGACTCGACCGGCCGACGGCATCTCTTCCAACGCCTGCTGCCGTTGCCGCCCTTGGGCACTCGAGGTGCTGTTCGTCACCCTCGCTGCTGCTCTTCTCGTCGGGCGGAGCAGATCCAGAAGTATCGGCCGCTTGCTGCTTCAAACTTTTATTATTATTATTATTAGGATTTTTTCCCACCTCGACCCTGGCGTCACGCGTGATCTTTCTCGACTTCCTTCATCATTCGAGTACGACCGAAAACCTGCGTCCGACGACACAGGGACTCCACGACGCCCATGACGCGACGATTCGCGATCGACGAGAGCCACGAGTCACAATCATAACAGAGGGATCTACGATCCGCCAACCGCGCCCGCCATGTCGTCCCTGGGACCTCCCGGCTCCAACCCCCACGGCCTCACCTTCAGCCAGGCCAACCTCGGCCGGAATCCTAGATTCCCTCCGCCTCATCCGACCCAGCCGGGCAAGCAGTCGCCCGCTTCCCATACCGCCTCGCCGTACCAGTCTCAGTACGCCCCGCAGCAGCCTCCCCAGTATCCCCAGCACCTCTTCCCCCCGCAGGTCAACGGAAGTGTCCCCAATGGCACCGCGAGGGGGCCCGGCACTCATGGACACAATGCTCTTGGCATCCAGCGTCAACGGGCGGCACCGCCGAGGCAGCAGATGCCGTCGCAGCCGCAGTCACAGCCGAACGCGTCGCCCATGCTGTTCCCTACATCCATGAGCCAGCCTGTCCAGCATGACCCGATCATGGCCCACCAGAATCCGCATTCGCACCAGCATCAACAGCAGCAGCAGCAGCAACAACAACAACAGCAACAACAACAGCAACAACAACAGCAGCAGCAGCAGCAGCAGCACCAAGGGCACCCATCACACCAGCCTCATCCACAGCACCAGCCTCACCAAGCACACCAGCATCATGCGCAGCATCAGGCTCTGCAAGGCCATCAGTCCCACCAGGCTCATCAAGCTCACCCCCAGCCTCCCCAGCAGCAGCAGCAGCCTACACCCCAACAGCAGCAGCAACAGCATCCTCAGCAGAGACAACAGCATCAGCATCAGCATCAGCTCCAGCACCAACACCACACTCAGCCGCAGCAGCAACACCAGCCTACACCGCCCCAGCACTTGAGCCACCAGCATCCACATCAACATCAACCACAGCCTCCAGCACAACATCACCACCGTCAACCGCAGCAGCAACAGGCTCAGCAGCAGCTTCCACACCAGCCTCAGCACCAGCCGAGCCAGAATCAACACCAAGCCGCCCCGCCTCCTGCACAACCGCAACAACAGAAGCAGGCGCCTCCGCAACAGCACCAGCCACTTCCTCAAGCGCAGGGACAGGCTCAAGTCCAAGCCCAGGCCCAGGCACAGGCCCAGGCCCAGGCGCACATGCAGGCCCAGCCGCCTCAACCGAAATCGCGTGGTCATAGCACGCCTCAGCAGAAGCAGAAGCAGATACCGCCACCGGTGCCGCCGGCACAGCAGCACCAGCAAGTTGATACAGCCCCGCAACAGGAACACAGCACCGTGGAGGATATGGACGTGGATGGGAATCAGGAGGGGGACTCTGAGGCCAGCGGGCTCGACTCGAAGCTTCTCAATGATCCTTCCTATGTGCCACAGCAGCCGATGGGTGAGATGATGTCGCCCCCGCCAGAGGGTGGGAGTTATGCAACGTTGGAAGCAGTGCAGAAGGCCGTCTTGCGGTACTGTACCTCGGTTGGCTACGCTATTGTCATTGGCCGGTCCAAGAAGACGGTTCCTGGCTTGAAGAAGGTTCTGTTTGTCTGCGACCGTTCCGGTAAACCACCGAACCGTGTCAGCCCGGAGTTCCGGAAGCGGAAGACGTCGTCGAGAAAATGTGACTGCCCCTTTGGGTTCTTCGCCATCGAGCAGAGGACGCAGTGGACGATCAGGTACAGACCCGACCCGGCACACCTGCGGCACAACCACGGCCCGAGCGAGGGTCCGTCGCACCATCCGGCCGCCAGGAAGCTGGACAGTAAAATGGTCGCTGCCGTCAAGCAGCTCAAGGAGAATGGTACGTCCTCTTCTACAAGCTCGAATGACTTGACCTCACCATCTATAGGTGCTGGAGTCTCGGAGACATTGCAGATCTTGCAGAACGAGAACCCGGACTGCCATCTGCTGCCCCGGGACATCTACAACGCCCGCGCAGCCATCAACCGAAATCCGCAGAAGGTGACGTCGGGCCTCGCGGAAGACCGACCGACAATCTACACAAAGCCTCCTCAGACCCCCGAGGATAGGATACGGTCCGACCTGCGGCGAGAGCTGTCCAAAGCAAAGGAGGATCTGCAGAAGCTCGAAGAAAAGAGGCAAAAGGACATCGAAGCCTTGAAGGCCCAGTTGGAAGAGAAGGATAAGATGATTGAAAAATTCGAGATGTTTATTGACATCTGCAATCAGCGGGTCATGGTGCAAAGGGAACGGCTGTCTGGGTCGGAGGGCAACCGGGCAGCCGGAAGCAACCAGCCTTGATGTGATCTACGTGCTAGTTTGGCGTACGGGGACTGGAAAGGCAGGGCTGGGCTGGTCGGGTCGAAGAATTGTTCACATATCTCTATAAGTTTTTTTTCTCGGGCGTTGTTGGACTTGGTTTGCTATGCTTGTGTGAGTATTGGTAGGGGTACTCATGAAGGGAACACGGTATATGTCATGGGCTGGACAAGGTGAGCGAGCATGGGCAGGCATTATTTGGTTGGGAAATCGGTTTGACGACTTGGAATGTTTTGCTACTATTTTCGGGCTCTGGGAAAATGACGAATTCTTATTAGCTATTACTGGGCTCTCCCTGCTTTGGTGTCCGACCTGCTGTACCAGAGATTCCATTCAGGTTGACTTTTATCTGTAAGGTAGGGAGCTGTTGGAACACTCGACGCTTCGGTGCCTCATGTAAGCACCTACCACTATAATGTATATTGGGGGGCAAGGAAAGTTTCCAGGCGCTCATAGTATACGAGGTACTAATTATCTTGCACAACGGGCCTGGATTTAGTTGTGGCTTAAGTTCAGTGCCATTGAACCTGGAAGGTACCTGAGTAGGCGGATTAGCTCAGGACTTCAGGCACACTCTCAGGGACGCGTGCCGCCGGATCTTTAGCACCTACGTTAGTACCTACCTAGACAAAGGCAGACAGCCACAGTTTCGGGGCGTGGCGTTCTGGATGCCAGGCCCTCGCCGCGTTGATGAGCCATCTGGCTGGACCCACTGCTGTAGCTACCGATCACCCCAGCTCTTGTCCAATCACAATGCAGCTACCTCCTGCCAGCCTACCACGAGCCAGAGCCATGCCTCCTTGCAGGCTTGCACATGCCTGCTGCCAGCACAGCGGGGACAACTGGGTCCGAGTATGTACCTCCTTCTTTGGGTCGCGTTTCTGGGAAATAATGCCGTACGGGGGGCTTCACCTTTATTGCTTCCAATCTCCCTTCCATCACCTTTTCGCGACCATCGCCCATCCGCCAGCGACACCGGCGCACTGACGACGACCGACCGCACGAACTTCTATCTTGATTTCTCGTTCGCTTCACTCCTTTATTTTCCGCGTTTGGAGCGTTGTTTCTGTGAATTCACCCCTGACCGCTCTGGCTGCCACGTCGTGACGAGCCCTCGATACGAAGCCAACTACCTAGTTAATACTGGGAGATGACCGGACGCTCGTGATCATCGCCATCCTCCCACCCATTTCCTCGTCCCTCCCGTGCTTCGCCCGTCTTCGCCATGGAGGTCTCCGCGCCACCGGCGCAGACGCCGCCAGCCAACGGCGTTGCGGCGGCGTCGTTGCCGACCATCGACCCCGAACGCGTGGTAGAGCATCTGTCCGAGGTGTGTAAAGTCGCCCTCGGTGCCACGCAGGAGGAGCTCGAGCAGCCGGGGAACCTGCTGCACAAGAGCCGCTACAACGAGACCGTGTCTCGCTGTACCCGGTTTGCTACCGATGCCCAGAACGTCCTCTACATCCAGAAGGACATCGCCGCGTCGTCAACGGTGGAAAATGGCACAGATACTGCTGGTAAGGAATATGCTACTGCTTGACCTGCAACTGACCGAGAAAGCTGCTGACCATAAAAACTGTTCTCAGTGCCATCCTCGTTCCACTACACTCTCTCCACCGAGCTTGCCTCGTCCGCCGCGACCGTCGCATCGCTCATCCTGCTCAAGGCTCCCCAGCCCATCGACCCGACCCGACCCCTTACATCTCAGATATTTATTACTAATTTGCCCGGACCTGCATCCCTCGCCGCTGCGGTGGCAGATCAGGGCCCTTCTCTCTCCCCCTGGGAGGTTCTTCATTCTCAGGTTCACCATGCCCTGGTGCCGTACTTTGACGCCAACACAAAGTCCCAGCAGACGGTGAACGGGTCCAGGGGCCGTTCGGACGTGGATGCCAAGACAGGTATCCCGGTGACCAAGAAGCGGCTGAACGATCTTGAGCTGAGCCTGCTGCATCTTCAGCAGAATGTCGACATTCCCGAGATATCACTGACGTTCCACGCTGTTGTCCAAGACGCTCTCGATGCCGCCGAAGCCCAACATACGAAGCCGTCGATCGATTCGTTCCCCCCGGAGCTCGTGCAGGACAGCTCGTTTCTGAACAGGCTCCAAGCCAATGTGAATACCTGGATCAAGTCCATCCAGGGCATCACTAGGATGACCAGAGATGAGACCACCGCTTCCGACCGGAACCGCGAATTCAACACAGCCAGCCAGGAGGTGAACTTCTGGCTCTCCATGGAGTCTGCGCTCGAGGGCATCGAGGGCCAGCTGAGAAGCGATGGTGTCCTCCTTACTCTCGAGATTCTCAAACACGCCAAGCGCTTCCAGGCCACTGTCAGTTTTACTGCCGACACTGGCCTCAAGGAAGCAATGGAGAAGGTCCAGAAATACAACCAGCTCATGAGAGACTTCCCCCTGGATGAGCTGCTGTCGGCTACATCGCTCGCCAAGGTGCAGGGCGCCATCCGAGAGATCTTCCAGCACCTGAACAAGAAGCTGAGGATCTGCCCCTACCCGATTCGGAGAGCCCTGCCGCTCGTCGAGGCTATCTCCTCAGATCTGAACGATGTGCTCCGCCGGCTACTTCCAGGGACCGAGCTGGTGAACCTCGATTACGATCAGTTCCGAACCATCATGAAGACATGTGAGGACATCTTCAAGACGTGGGAGGATTCTATCAAGGAGTTCACCAACGTGGCACGAGAAGTCACTCGCCGACGAAACGAAAAGTTCATACCCATCAAGATTTCCAAGAAGCACGCCGAGCTCGAGTCGAGGATACGATACGTCAGCAAATTCCGCGATAACCATGAGCAGCTGCAAAGGACCATCGTCAATGTCCTTGGGCCGAAGGCTACCATTCCCGGCGTCACCGAGACGACTGGAGCCGACGGAGTTATTATTGAAGAGATGGGCGACGTTGATGCCGTGCAGGAAGTCAACCAAGCGTGGGAGGCACTGCAGAATGTTGACCTTCTGGATGTCACCGAGCAGGGCAAGGACCGCTTCTCGCTTGCAGAGAACCTCTATAATGAGCGTACCACTCGAGTCGAGAACTCCATCATCACCAGGCTCCGTGATCGCCTCGGCACTACCAAGACCGCCAATGAAATGTTCCGCGTCTTCTCCAAGTTCAATGCGCTTTTCGTCCGGCCCAAAATTCGTGGCGCCATCCAGGAGTACCAGAATCAGCTGATGGACCACGTCAAGCAGGCCATTAACGGCCTGCACGAGCGTTTCAAGCAGCAGTACGGACATTCGGAGGCCCATGCCATGTCACAGCTCCGCGATATCCCCCCCGTTTCTGGCGCCATCATCTGGGCTCGCCAGATCGAGCTGCAGCTGGATGGCTACATGAAGAAGGTCGAGGCAGTTCTGGGTCCAGGCTGGGACATGCATGCCGAGGGGAAGAAGCTCCAGTACGAGAGTGAGCTTTTCAGGGACAAGCTCAAGACGGACAAGATCTTCGAGGCCTGGGCGGCCGATGTCACACGCCGAAAGATCTCCATCTCCGGGCAGCTTTTCGACATCACCCGGGTCAGGTCGGCGGGCGGTATCCTTGAGCTCACCGTCAACTTCGACTCTCAGATCATCACCCTGTTCAAGGAGACGCGCAACCTCACGTGGCAAAATTACAGTGTTCCCCACTCGATCACCACTGTCTCCAAGGACGCCAAGCGTGTGTACCCTTATGCTGTTAGCCTGATGGAGAGCGTGAGGACGCTGTCGCAGACTCTCCGGCAGATCTCGAACATGGGCGAGGAGGCCGTGCTGCTCAACGGATACCGCAACGACGTCTACAAGCTCATCGTCGAAGGTGTTCCCTTAAGATGGGAGTCATTCATCAACTCTCATGAACTTTTCTACACCGACCAGAGGCAAACCCGTCCCCTGCTATCCGGTGGCACTGATTTTGGCCTCTCCAAGAATACCGAGAGCAAACACGGCATGTTCATCCGCGGGTTTGCGTCGGCCGTGTCCGTCCTCCAGACCAAGGCCGTCTCTCTCGGATATATCTACGCCACGGTGGAGCAGGCTCTCAGGGATCTCGGCACTTGCGCCTATGACGCTTCTGCCTTCCAATCTCACCTTGACTCGATCCAGTCGGCTGTGGATCAGCTGAATTTGGAACGCTATGTCAACCTGGACTTCTGGGTAGAGGGTCTCAACGAGAGGATACAGGATGCCCTCCTGACTCGCCTGCAGACCGCCATATCGGCGTGGATCACCGCTTTTGAAGATTCGCCGGTGAAGAGTGAGGATGGGAAGCCGACCGGCCCAATGATGAAGCCGCTAGTGCTTGAATTGGTCATGCGCAACCAGGTCATCTATCTCGACCCGCCTCTGGAGTATGCCCGTGCCAGCTGGTTCCTCCACTTTCACGATTGGCTTGGTATTGTCTGCAATCTGCATAAAATTAAGGCATCTCGGTACCAGCTGAACTTGAACACTGCCGTTGTCGAGGAGCCCAGGTTCACTGAACTTCCCAGCGAATGCGCTGGCATGCTCCAGCGAGTGTACGTTTCGGTTGAGAAGAAGTTGACCGAGATTAGCACCTACGTGGATGAGTGGCTCCAGTTCCAGTCCCTGTGGGATCTGCAGTCGGAGCAGGTGTACGACGCACTGGGTGAGCAACTTTCGCGATGGCTGGAGCTCTTGCAAGACATCCGCAAGACCCGCAGCACTTTCGATACCCAAGATGACAGCCGGTCTTTTGGACATATCACTATCGACTACGGCCAAGTCCAGACCAAGGTCAACGACAAGTACGACCAGTGGCAGCGAGAAATCTTAATGAAGTTTGCGTCCCGCCTTGGAAACCGCATGCGCGATGTGCACGCGGACATTGAGAAGGCTCGCAAGAACCTCGAGACTCAGAGCTCGGATGCTTCGTCGACTGGGCAAGCGGTGCAATTCATCACCGTGGTGCAGAATTGCAAGCGCAGCGTCAAGGCCTGGGCTCCTGAGATCGACATGTTCCGCCAGGGACAGTCTACCTTGGTGAGGCAGCGATACCAGTTCCCCAACGACTGGCTCCACATTGAGCAGATTGACAGTCAATGGGAGGCCCTCAAGGAAATTCTGGAGAAGAAATCGAGGATCTTCCAGGAACAGGCCGACGCAATGCGGGCAAAGACGGCCGCCGAGGATAAACTCGTCAACGAGCGCATTGCGGAGGTGGTTGCGCAGTGGAACGAGGAGAAGCCAGTGTCGGGCACGATCCAGCCTGATGCTGCCTCTGCCACACTCAGCGCCTTCGAGAGCAAGATCTCCAAGCTCCAGGAGGACTTTGAGATGGTTGCCAAGGCCAAAGAGGCTCTGGATATCCCCGCCAGCCCCGAGACGTCACTCGCCGCGACGCTCGAGGAAGTCCGCGACTTCCAGTCTGTCTGGTCGAATTTGTCGACCATCTGGGCAAGCCTCAACGAGACTCGTGATATCCTATGGACAGCTGTCCAACCTCGCAAGATTCGATCCAAGATTGACGAGCTTCTCAAGAGCACCAAGGAGATGCCTAGCCGCATGAGGCAGTATGCTGCGTTCGAGCATGTCCAGGGCATCCTTCGTGGACTGCTCAAGGTTAACTCTATCCTGTCGGATCTCAAGTCTGACGCCATCCGCGAGCGCCACTGGCACAAGATCTACAAGCAGATCAAGCCCCAGAAGCGCTTCTCGCCCAGCTCCATGACCCTCGGCGACGTTTGGGATCTCAACCTCGTCGCGACGGAGGCCATCGTCAAGGACATCATCGCCCAGGCACAAGGCGAGATGGCCCTGGAAGAATTCCTGAAGCAGGTCCGTGAGACGTGGCAGAACTATGCGCTCGAGATGGTCAACTACCAGAACAAACTCAAGTTGATCCGCGGCTGGGACGATCTCTTTGCCAAATGCAGCGAGAACCTCAACTCTCTGCAGGCCATGAAGCATTCCCCTTATTACAAGGAGTTCGAGGAGGAGGCCGTTTCGTGGGAAGACAAGCTCAACCGTGTCCACGTCCTGTTCGATGTCTGGATTGATGTCCAGCGGCAGTGGGTTTACCTCGAGGGTGTCTTCACCGGCAACGCGGATATCAAGCACCTGCTCCCTATCGAGTCTGGCCGATTCGCCAACATCAACAGCGAGTTCATGGCAGTGATGAAAAAGACGGCCAAGTCGCCCTACGTGCTTGACGTGCTCAACATTCCAAATGTGCAGAAGTCGCTGGAGCGCCTGGCCGAAATGTTGAACAAGATCCAGAAGGCTCTCGGAGAATACCTCGAGAAGGAGCGTGTTTCTTTCCCCAGGTTCTACTTTGTTGGCGACGAGGACTTGCTGGAGATGATCGGAAACAGCAATGATACCCTGCGGATAGCCAAGCACTTCAAGAAGATGTTTGCTGGGTTGTCCGGCCTTATCATGGACGATGAAACCGTCATTTCGGGATTCACTTCCAAAGAAGGCGAGAGTGTCAGGCTCAAGAAGGAGATCTCTCTGGCCAAGACACCCAAAATCAATGACTGGCTGGCTCTCCTGGAGAGTGGTATGAAATCCACCCTTGCTGAGCTGCTGGCTGAGGCAGTGGAGCAGTACACGCCCATCTTCGAGTCGGAGTCCATCGATCAATCCACATTGACTGCGTTCATGGAGGCGTTCCCCAGCCAGATCGTCGTCCTTGCTACTCAGGTAGCCTGGACTACCGCAGTCGAGAACTCGCTCGCGGATGGGGCCAAGACCCTTCAGATCCTGTTCGACCGCGAAGTGCAGGTACTTCGTGTCCTCGCAGATACTGTCTTAGGCGACATGGAGGTCCTGCAGCGAAAGACGGCTGAACAGATGATCACGGAGTGTGTGCACCAGCGTGACACCATCGAGAAGCTCATCAAGGCCAACGCCGATTCAACAAGTCACTACCTGTGGCAGCTCCAGATGCGCTATGTGTACACACCCCAGGGCGAGTATGTCGACCGCTTGGGAGTCAAGATGGCCAATGCCAAGCTGAACTACGGCTTCGAGTACCTGGGCGTCCCTGATCGCCTGGTCCGGACTCCTCTCACGGATCGATGCTTCCTCACCCTTACACAAGCCCTCGAGCAGCGTCTGGGTGGTTCGCCGTATGGCCCAGCAGGAACGGGTAAAACCGAGTCAGTCAAGGCACTGGGCACGCAGCTTGGCCGGTTTACTCTGGTCTTCTGCTGTGACGATACTTTCGACTTCCAGGCCATGGGACGCATCTTCCTAGGTATCTGCCAGGTTGGTGCTTGGGGCTGCTTCGACGAGTTCAACCGTCTTGAGGAGAGAATTCTCTCGGCCGTCTCCCAGCAGATCCAGAACATCCAGCTCGGTCTCAAGCAGGGTGCTGTGGATGAGACGGCGCAGATTGAGCTGGTCGGTCGCCAGCTCCGCGTTTCCGAGAACACCGGCATCTTCATCACGATGAACCCTGGGTATGCTGGTCGTTCCAACCTGCCGGACAACCTGAAGAAGCTCTTCCGAAGCGTCGCCATGTCCAAGCCTGACAAGGAGCTCATTGCCGAGGTCATGCTCTACTCTCAGGGCTTCAACCAGGCCAAGACGCTCTCGAAGCAGACTGTGCCGTTCTTCGATCACTGTGCTAAGCGGCTCTCCAAACAGGCGCACTACGACTTTGGTCTCCGTGCGTTAAAGAGTGTCCTGGTCAGCTCTGGTGGTCTCAAACGTGCCCGGCTGGGCGACGGCAAGCTTGGCGTTGAGGAGGTCGTTGAGCCCGAGATTATCGTACAGAGCATTCGCGAGACGATTGCACCAAAACTCATCAAGTCTGATGTGGACATCATGATGACCATTGAAAAGGACTGCTTCCCTGGCGTCGAATACGTGCCCGCCAACCTCCAAGCTCTCGAGGAGGCTATCCGGACCCTTGCGGCGGAGCGACACCTGGTCGTCACGGACGTGTGGATGACCAAGATCCTTCAGCTGTACCAGATCCAGAAGATCCACCACGGTGTCATGATGGTCGGTAATTCTGGGTCCGGAAAGTCTGCGGCCTGGCGGCTGCTGCTTGATGCGCTCCAGAAGGTCGAAGGCGTTGAGGGCGTCTCACACGTGATCGACTCCAAGGTCATGTCCAAGGAGGCTTTATACGGAAACCTGGACTCTACCACGCGCGAGTGGACGGATGGTCTGTTCACCAGTATTCTTCGCAAGATCGTCGACAACCTCCGTGGTGAGGATGCCAAGCGCCACTGGGTCGTGTTTGACGGTGATGTCGACCCCGAGTGGGTTGAGAACTTGAACAGCGTGCTCGATGACAACAAGCTGCTCACTCTGCCCAACGGTGAGCGTCTCAACTTGCCGCCGAATGTGCGCATCATGTTTGAGGTTGAGACACTCAAGTACGCAACCCTCGCCACCGTCAGCCGATGCGGTATGGTCTGGTTCAGCGAGGACACCGTCACCCCCGACATGATCATCGCCAACTACCTCGAGTCTCTGCGCAACGTTGCTTTCGAAGATCTCGACGAGGACAGCGTCGGCACTGGGCAGAATTCGGCAAAGAACCTCGCTGTCCAGAGCCAGGTGGCTGACTTGCTCACGACTTTCCTGAATGGAGAGGACTTTGCGCTCGAGGCACTCAAGCGCGCACAGGGATACAACCATATCATGGAATTCACAGTGGCTCGTGTCCTGACAACGCTCTTCTCGCTGCTGAACAAGGCGGTCAGGGATATCATCGAGTACAACACCCAGCATTCCGATTTCCCGTTGGACCCCGAGCAGATCGAGGGATTCGTCTCCAAGAAGCTCCTCCTGGCCCTTGTCTGGGCTTTCACTGGTGACTGCCCGCTCAGCGACCGGAAGGCATTCGGCGATGCTGTCTGCGCACTCGCCAACTTTGGTTCGCCACCGCTGGATGGCAGTAGCTCGCTCATCGATTTCGATGTGAACTTGCCGAGGGCCGAATGGTCATCGTGGCAGAATGAGGTGCCCAACGTCGAGGTGAACACTCACTCCATCACTCAGACCGACGTTGTGATTCCCACTTTGGACACTGTTCGTCACGAAGATGTCCTCTACTCTTGGCTGGCCGAGCACAAGCCGCTCTTGCTCTGCGGTCCTCCTGGTTCCGGCAAGACCATGACGCTGTTCAGTGCCCTTCGTAAACTGCCCAACATGGAGGTTGTCGGCCTCAATTTCTCGAGTGCTACTACGCCTGACCTTCTCATCAAGACCTTTGAGCAGTACTGCGAGTACAAGAAGACGCTGAACGGGGTGATGCTCTCGCCGACGCAGATTGGTCGCTGGCTGGTTGTGTTCTGCGATGAAATCAACTTACCCGCGCCCGACCGATACGGGACTCAACGCGCCATCTCTTTCCTGCGCCAACTCGTTGAGCACAATGGGTTCTGGCGGACGTCTGACAAGTCCTGGGTGACGCTCGATCGGATCCAGTTTGTCGGCGCTTGCAACCCGCCGACGGATGCTGGTCGAACACCTCTCGGAGCCAGATTCCTCCGCCATGCGCCTCTCATCATGGTGGACTATCCCGGTGAACTCTCCTTGAACCAGATTTATGGCACGTTCAACTCGGCGGTGCTCAAGATTGTGCCTTCGCTCCGTGGATACGCCGAGGCCCTCACCCACGCCATGGTGCGGTTCTACCTCGAGTCCCAGCAGAGATTCACGCCCAAGATCCAACCCCACTATGTGTACAGTCCTCGTGAACTGACTCGATGGGTTCGTGGCGTGTATGAGGCGATAAGGCCCCTGGAGAGCCTGTCGGTTGAAGGCCTTATCCGCATTTGGGCCCACGAGGCGCTGCGGCTTTTCCAGGATCGTCTTGTCGACGAAGAGGAGCGCAAGTGGACTGATGCTGCTGTCCGACGCATCGCTCTCCAGTTCTTCCCAACTATCGATGAATCCAAGGCCCTGGGAGGTCCTATCCTCTTCTCCAACTGGCTCTCGAAGAACTACATGCCCGTGGACCGCGAGCAGCTGAGAGACTTTGTCAAGGCTCGACTCAAGACGTTCTGCGAGGAAGAGGTCGACGTACCTCTGATTCTGTTCGACGATGTCCTCGAGCACGTCCTCCGCATTGATCGGGTCTTCAGACAACCCCAGGGTCACCTGATCCTCATTGGTGTCAGCGGTAGTGGCAAGACGACTCTGTCTCGTTTCGTGGCGTGGATGAATGGTCTTCGCGTCTTCCAGATCAAGGTGCACGGCAAGTACTCGGCTGAGGACTTTGACGAAGATCTCCGCGACGTGCTCCGTCGATGTGGCTGCAAGGGAGAAAAGATCTGCTTCATCATGGATGAGTCGAACGTCCTGGACTCTGGATTCTTGGAGAGAATGAACACACTGCTCGCGAACGCTGAGGTGCCTGGTCTCTTCGAGGGCGACGAATACGCGGCGCTCATGACGGCGTGCAAGGAGGGTGCTCAGCGCCAGAACTTGCATCTCGACTCGCCAGAGGAGCTCTACAAGTGGTTCACACAGCAAATTGTCAAGAACCTACACGTCGTCTTCACAATGAACCCGCCGGAAGATGGCCTGTCCTCCAAGGCTGCGACGTCACCCGCCCTGTTCAATCGATGCGTGCTCAACTGGTTCGGTGATTGGTCCGACCAGGCCCTATTCCAAGTTGGCCACGAGCTCACCCACTCTATTGATCTCGACAGGGCCAACTACCAGGCTCCTGACACCATTCCTGTTGCGTACCGCGGCCTTCAGCTGCCGCCGTCGCATCGCGAGGCGATTGTCAACTCCATGGTGCATATCCACTACTCCCTTCACAATTACAATAAGAAGCTTCTCAAGCAGCAGGGCAAGGTGACGTTCCTGACGCCTAGACACTTCCTGGATTTCGTCGGTCAGTATGTCAAACTCTACAACGAGAAGCGAGAGGATCTGGAGGAGCAGCAGCGCCATCTGAATGTCGGCTTGGAGAAGTTGAGGGATACGGTGGACAAGGTACGAGATCTCCGTGTCAGTCTCGCGGAGAAGAAGACGCAGCTGGAGCAGAAGGACGCGGAGGCGAATGAGAAGCTGCAGAAGATGGTGGCGGATCAGCGGGAGGCTGAGCAGAGGAAGAACACGTCCCTGGAGATCCAGGTGGCGCTGGAGAAGCAGGAGTCGGAGGTGGCGTCGCGGAAGAAGGTTGTTTTGGAGGATCTCGCCAAGGCGGAGCCGGCTGTCGAGGAGGCCAAGGCGAGTGTCAGCAACATCAAGCGTCAGCACCTGACCGAGGTGCGAGCCATGAGCAACCCGCCCGCGGGTGTCCGGCTCGCGATGGAGGCCGTCGTCACACTTCTAATGGGCCGTGGTGTGTCGGACTGGAAGACGGTCCAGGGTGTGATCCGCAAGGACGATTTCATTGCGAGCATCGTCACCTTTGACAGCGAGAGCAAGATGACGAGGTCTCTGCGCGAGAGAATGCGCAAGGACTTTGTGGCCAACCCTGAGTTCACATTTGAGAAGGTCAACCGTGCGTCTAGGGCTTGCGGCCCCCTCGTTCAGTGGGTTACCGCTCAGGTCAACTACTCCGACATTCTGGATCGCGTTGGCCCGCTGAAGGCGGAGGTTGCCCAGCTCGAGGAGCAGGCCCTGCAGACCAAGGCGGAGGCCAAGGCAGTGGAGAACAACATCAACGAGCTCGAGGCCAGCATCAACACCTACAAGACCGAGTATGCCGCGCTTATCAGCGAGACGCAGGCCATCAAGGCCGAGATGTCCAAGGTGCAGTTCAAGGTCGACCGAAGTGTCAGGCTTCTCGACAGCCTGTCGTCGGAGAGGACGCGTTGGGAGGAGGGGAGCAAGTCCTTCGAGACGCAAATCAGCACGCTCGTGGGCGATGTCCTTGTTGCGGCTGCGTTCCTGGCCTACGGCGGTCTCTACGATCAGACCTTCCGGAAACTCATGGTCGAGGACTGGTTCCACCAGCTCCACCTCTCAGGAATCCAGTACAAGTCGCCCAACCCTGTCACGGAGTACCTGTCGACAGCGGATGAACGGCTCGGCTGGCAGGCGAACGGCCTGCCCGTGGACGACTTGTGCACAGAGAACGCCATCATCCTGAAGCGATTCAACCGGTACCCGCTCATCGTCGATCCCCCGGGAAGGACTCTAGAGTTCCTACAGAAGGAGTGCAAGGATCGTCGGTTGACGGTCACCAGCTTCTTGGATGACACCTTTATCAAGCAGCTCGAAAGCTCGCTCCGATTCGGCAATCCCATCCTCATCCAGGATGCCGAGCACCTGGACCCTGTCCTGAACCACGTCTTGAACAAGGAATACCAGCGGACAGGTGGGCGTGTTCTCATCCAGCTCGGCAAGCAGGAGATCGACTTCTCGCCGTCCTTCAAGCTATACCTGTCGACCCGCGACCCGTCGGCGATGTTCCCTCCGGATGTCTGCAGTCGGACAACCCTGGTCAACTTCACTGTGACGTCGAGCAGTCTCCAGACCCAGTCACTCAACGATGTGCTGAAGTCAGAGCGCCCCGACGTCGATGAGCGACGATCCAACCTCATCAAGCTCCAGGGAGAGTTCAAGATCCACCTGCGGCAGCTCGAGAAGCGCCTCCTCCAGGCGCTCAATGACTCCCGTGGCAACATCCTCGACGACGACAACGTCATCGAGACCCTGGAGACTCTGAAGAACGAGGCGGCAGAGATCTCGGCCAAGATGAGCAACACGGAGGGCGTCATGAGCGAAGTTGACGCCATCACCCAGCAGTACAGCGTGATTGCCAAGTCTTGCAGCGCTGTGTATGCTGTTCTGGAGAAGCTCCACTACCTGAACCACTTCTACCAGTTCTCCCTGCAGTACTTTACCGACATTTTCCGGTCGGTGCTGCACAACAACAAGAACCTCGAGGGCCAGACGGACCATAACGCCCGAAGGGACATCATTGTCAAGGACTTGTTTGTCAAGGTGTTCAAGAGGACTGCCCTGGGCCTGCTGCAGAAGGACCGCATCACCCTGGGCATGCTTCTTGCCCAGGCCACGTCGTACCAGATGGACAAGTCTCTGATCGACACCATCCTCGACGACAGGGTCGAGGGCAAGGACCTCTCCACGGGCCCGGACCTTAAGGATGAGGCCTTTGCGGGTGCCAGAAAGCTTCCTGCGCTCAAGGAGAAACTTGATGGCGTGCCATCCACCGACTGGGACAAGTTCTTCGAAGAGGAGCTCGCGGAGAATGTTGTTCCCCAGATCTGGGACGACCAGACTCCGGCCAACGACAAGGCTCTCCTGTCGCTGCTGCTCGTCAAGATGTTCCGTATGGACAGGTTCGTGCCGGCAGCCGAGCGCTTTGTTGCCCAGGTGTTTGGTTCCGACATTTTCGACATTGTGGAGGACCTGAAGGACACTGTCAGCCAGGTGGCAGCCACTCTACCCATCTCGCTGGTGTCGAGTCCCGGCTTCGATGCCAGCTACAAGGTGGACAACCTGGTTGAGAGGATGCGCGTCAACTGCACCAATATTGCCATGGGTTCCGACGAAGGTGTCACGAGTGCGGACAAGGCCATCAGCAACGCGGCTCAGACTGGGTCGTGGGTCCTTGTCAAGAACGTCCACCTGGCGCCGACGTGGCTGCAGAGCCTGGAGAAGCGCATGGATGCTCTCAACCCGCATACCGACTTCCGCCTGTTCCTGTCGATGGAGTCGAGCCCCAAGATCCCTGTCAACCTGCTCCGGGCGTCGCGTGTGCTCATGTACGAGCAGCCGGCGGGCGTGAGGGCCAACATGAAGGACTCCATCTCCTCGCTGACGACGAGGGCCACCAAGAGCCCCGTGGAGAGGACGAGACTGTACCTGCTCATCTCGTTCCTGCATGCGGTGGTGCAGGAGAGACTGCGTTACGCGCCCAACCTTGGATGGAAGGGTTTCTGGGAGTTTAATGACAGCGACGTAAGTTCTTTTTTTCTTTTTTTTCTTACAAGTGACCTCTTGTGGAACGGCAACTGACATTTCCTGCTCCCTTCTAGTATGAATGCTCTGCCTTCATTGTGGACACTTGGCTCGAGGGTGCGGCTGGCAACAGAACCAACATTGCACCGCAGAATATTCCCTGGGACATGATCCGGTACCTGGTAACGGAGACATACGGTGGCAAGATTGACGACGAGGGAGACTTCAGACTCCTCGGCCAGCTCGTGACGCAGTTCCTCAGACCAGAGGCGTACGATGTGGACCACAAGCTCATCGACGGACCGGACGGCGGCCTCCTTGTGCCGTCGGGCACGGGCCTGCAGGACTTTATGGGCTGGATCCATAAGCTGCCGGAGCGCGAACCGCCGACGTATCTGGGTCTGCCGGCCAATGCGGAGAAGTTGCTGCTCAGCGGCCTGGGCCGCAGCCTGATTGACAATTTGAAGAAGGTGCTGGAGCTGCTCGATGAGGGAGAGCAGCTTGTGACCGAGGTGTAAGAGGGGCGGGGGGATGGGTTGATTGATGTGCGATGTACGATGAAGGTGTGGGTTGGATTTTTTTTCTTTTGTTAGAGCTTTACGGAGTACAGATTTGCGAGATGGACATGGCGCAGGGAGGGGAACTGATTGCCTTGCACACGATGTGCTGAGCGGAGCGGATGTTATAACATTACACAGATACCCCAAGATTAAATAGCTCCCTGATTTTTTTTTATAAGATTGCCACTGTTTTTAACGATTTGTTGTTGATATTTTGTTAGCATCGTGCGTGTTAGTTCGAAGACTGAAGTTGGAGGACTGAAGTTGGAGGAGGAGAGGAGGCTTATTAGGCTGGGGGGCTCTGCGACGAGAGTTTAGGTAGTGAGGCCAGAGTACGGCTCTACATGTAAAACATGAGGCTGATTGCGATTCAATCCAAGCGCCAGGTACCAGGTACTATCGATAGTACCTACTGTTAAATGAGTGGGTAGCGTAGCAGTCGTACGCACTGGACTAATGGCAGCCTGGAGAGTCCTGCTAACGTGTACGAGTAAGCGCGCGGGTGCACCGAGGGCATCAGGGACCCACCCCCATAAACCGACCTCTGAGCTGCCATGCGGGTCCAGGACGTCACCAGTTATTATTACTACCTACCTACCTTGGTCTACGTACGTTTCCGGCTTCCCGTTCCCACTTGCCTTGACTACTTCCTACCTACTTCCTATTCTAGTCCCGCCCCATCCGCACCCGATTCCCTTCTACAACATCCTCGATATTCCGCACCCCCTCAATTCACATCATAGCCGAGACGACATAAAGCTTGACTGCTGTGCGACGACGTGCAAAATCCCGGTATCCCTGAGTGATGCGGCGCTGCCTCCCGACCAGGAATGTGTGCCGCCGCCGGCTGTCGTCTGCCGCGCCCCTCTGATCCGAGCGGCCTCTTCTCTCCTCCTCAACAATCGCCATATCTATCGCCGCTACTGTTCACCGCTCGGACACGTAGCTCACGAGCCTGACCCCCCCCCCCCCCCCCCCNCCCCCCCCCACCCTCATCGTGGGCGAAGGCGACATGACGCCGCCTTCGCCGCCCTCGCGGTCCGGTGGCCGCTCCAGCTCTACCGACGCGCCGCACTCTGTCAGCTCCGCCAGCACCGCGCCCAACGCCGCCCACCACCACCACCATGCTGCCCCTCGCCTACGTGCTCCGCGGACATTACCTCGTGCGTTCCCCTCGCTTCCCCTCGCTTCCCCTCGCACCTCGTCTGGAATAGGGAATGGGAAAAATTTTGAGCGAGTGTGCTAACAAAAGGGGACAGCGTGGATCGACTCGTACGAAGTAAAATATGGTCCCGTCGACCCTGATCAGCTCCAGCTCCTCCGACCGCCCCCGACCGTTCCCGCCCACCACAATGCCTCGCCCGACGAGACCCAGCGACGTGTGTCCAAGGATGGATATGTGGACTGGGACGACCCGAAACTCGGCCCCGCGCAGGATATCCGTGGAAGGATCCCGCACCTTCTGCGCTATGGCCGGGCGTCGATGCGCGGGAGGAAGTGGGATCACCTGCGGTCGGCCGAGCCCGTCATCGTCCCCGGGTACGCGCCCATCATAGGCCGCCACGCCGCCGACGTGGGGTGGCACGACTTCATACACTCGTCGGCCTATGGGCCAGTGCCGGGCGAGGAGAGCGAGGTGGTGGACTACAGCTACCTCGAGAAGCTGCAGCCCAACTTCTCGAGCCCGCCCAACGGCGCGTTCAACCCGCTGCAGTCGAGGGCGTCGCGGCGCAAGAGGACGCTGGCGCCGTACAGGCGCGTGTGGAACCTCATCATGCGGCACTCGCTGTCGCCGCTGCTGTTCCGGCTCATCGTCCTGCTGACGTCGATAGTGGCGCTGGGGATATCCGGCCGCATCTTCGTGCTCGAGGACAACGAAGACAGGGACAGCGCGGAGCGGACGCAGTCCCTGGTGGCCATCGTGGTGGACTGCGTGGCGTGCCCCTACATCGGGTACATGATCTGGGACGAGTACACGGGGAAACCCCTGGGCCTGCGGTCGGGCGTGTCCAAGATCTCGCTCATCATGCTGGACCTGTTCTTCATCATCTTCAAGTCGGCGAGCACGGCGCTGGCGTTTGAGAGCCTGTCGTACCACAACGTCACGGAGACGACGGTGCGGCAGCTGGCCAAGGCGCTGGCGACGTTTATGCTCGTGGGTCTCATGGCGTGGACCATGAATTTCACCGTGAACATCTTTCGCACGGTGGAGAGGCTTGGTGGTGGGGAGGACGACGATAGACGGGGTTAAGCAGGGGGTTTTTACACTATCCGAGATGATTGGGCCTCTCTCTCTCTGCTTCCCCTTGGCTTTTTTCGTTTCAAGTTGTATATCACTGGGCTGGACGCCCCGCGCTGGGTTTTCCTAATTGTCTTTTTTTTTTTCTCTCTTTTTTTTTCTGCCCCGTCTCTCTGGACAACACACGCAGCACGCTTTACAGGTTTATTATGTATATTGGGATATTATTGCACGGGGACGACCCGCTCGGGTGTTCCCTGCGATGGAGTTTGAGGCGCCAAGGCTGGCACGAGGGTCGTATATGGAGCTCGAGGCGTTGGTACTTTGTTCTGTGGCTTTTTTATTTTCCTCCTTCTCTTTCAAGATGAGAAGTATGAATATCTAGAGCAAGGCAATATCACACACACAAGTAACTCATAGAAGCCTTGAGATGGGCCAGGATTATTGAGTGACGGTGCCCGGACTGACATGTTGCCTTGGGAGGGACCGACAGACAGGACAATGAGGCTGCTGATGCCTGCTGCGCTGCGGGACACAGCAAGTACCTGGTACCCAAGATACCTACAGTACAGGTAGTAGGTAAGTAAGTGGTACTACCTACGAGGAGGGGCCTGTTCTGGGACAGGGACTAGGATAGCTACAGTATGTACAGTACAGGTAGTACCTACGGTATTCTGGTACAACAGCCTGACGAGTGCTAATGACACCCCATGGTTTTGGGGGAACATCTATTAGCGCACTTAAAAAGCTGTTTGGAGCCCTGTTAGAACGTCTGCTATAAGGCACGGATAGCTATTCACGCTCTTAACTTGGGCATGCTTGTAACATGCTGTTCCCTGGAATAGGTGACTCAGTCAATGTCCCAGAATCCCCCCCTCCCTCTATGGTAGTTAGTACCTTATGTAAGTTATGACGGAGAGCGAACATGGTAGCAGCGACCAAGACGGTGCTTCAAGCTCTTTCCGTGGGTGGGAACTGCTTCGAAGGCAGTTGAAAGACCTTGGCCGTAGGTAACTAGTGCCTGCCTGCTGGAAGAAGAATCGGCTTGAACTGCGGGGCTCCTCGATCGAGGCAAGGCTGCCGCCACTGTGACCCGGCTGGGGCCGTCCCTCCCCCGTAGACCAGGTACCAGTAGGTACCTAAACCAACCCCCAGCCAGTCTTGGTTACCTGTAGTCTGTACTTCCGTAGTCTGTACCTTGGGTGAAGTTGCCTTGTGCACGACGTGCTCTGCACACACACGCCACCTGCCTCACGCTGACTTCTCCCCCAACATCCTCTCGTCCACCCGTCTTCGTTTTCTTCTCTTCGACACCCACCCTCTACCAACCGACACCGCCTGGTCTGCGGCAGCTACTGTGTCGTATCGCTGAGATTGGCCTCCCGCTCTGTCCCACGGTTGCTGCTGCATCTTGCGCGCCACCGCCGCGATCGATACGCATCCTTTACACGCCTGGCGAGCCCCTACTGCATCTCGTAGCCTTTCTCTCTTCGCCTCACCGCGCCGTCGCACCAGAGGCCACGACTTGGGGCATTACGCCCATCGCTCGCCCCGTCGACCCTTCCTGCCCAACTCGACCTACAGCGACCGCCTCGACGCGCGAGCACCATAATACGAGCAAACGAGCCCAACCGACCTCGAGCCGCGAGCCCCTCCATCACCCCATCGCCACAACGCTTCATCGACTTCCCACCACCTCTCGCCTCGTAATACACTCTCGACTATCTGCGCATGCCTGCCATGGCTTCCACCATGGCTCAGCCACAGGCTTCCATCCAGAGAATGCCTCCGGCGCCCAACCGAGAGGACATAGGTGCCACGTGAGTCGCCGTCGCGCGTCTGTGACTGGTAGCGCAGAGACCTGTGCTGACTTCGCATAGATGGAATTATCTACAAGTTGGTATCTCTAGAGTTATGGCCGATCTTGAACAGGGCCTCAACACAGAGCTGTACATGGGCGTATACACGTATGTCTCCCCCGGAAGCCACCACCACCTTCCAACCCCCACACCCGCCCCCCTCTTCTTTCTCCGGATTAGATCACAGGGAGATACTGACCATCGTTCCAGTGCCATCCACAACTTCTGTACCTCTCATAAGGCGGTGGGCCTCTCTGGAGGCCCTGCCATGCACTCGAACCATCGTGGCGGTACGTCCCAAAGCCCACCGGTGTTGCCCGGGCTCTGGGGGCTTCGCGGGGATGTTCACTAACGCTAGTCGGCAGCCCACCTTCTCGGCGAGGAGCTCTACAAGAAGCTCTGTCAATACCTCCAGAGCCACCTCGAAGACCTGCTAGAGGACTCCAAGACCCATACCGACGAAGCCCTCCTAGCGTTTTACATCAAGGAGTGGAATCGCTACACCGCCGCCGCCAAGTTCATCCACCACCTCTTCCGATACCTTAACCGCCACTGGGTGAAGAGGGAAATCGACGAAGGCAAAAAGAACATATACGACGTATACACCCTGCATCTGGTGCAATGGAGGAAAGTCCTGTTCGAGAAGCTCTCTGGAAAGGTTATGGATGCTGTTCTGAAGCTCGTCGAGAAGCAGCGGAATGGCGAGACCATCGAGTACAGCCAGATCAAGCAGGTCGTCGATTCCTTCGTGTCCCTCGGCCTCGACGAGACCGACAGCTCCAAGTCCACCCTCAACGTTTACCGATACCATTTCGAGCGTCCCTTCCTCCAAGCCACCAAGGAGTTCTACCAGGCCGAGTCCAAGCAGTTCGTCGCCGAAAACAGCGTCGTCGACTACATGAAAAAGGCAGAATCACGTCTCCAGGAGGAGGAGGAGAGGGTCAACATGTACCTCCACCAGGACATTGCCGTCCCTCTCAAGAAGACCTGCAACCAGGCCCTGATTGCAGACCACTCGGCCCTCATGCGCGAGGAGTTTCAAGTCCTACTGGACAACGAACGCGACGAAGACATGGCCCGCATGTATAGTCTTCTTTCCCGCATTCCGGACGGTCTCGACCCCCTCAGGACGCGATTTGAGACCCACGTGCGCAAAGCTGGTCTCAGCGCCGTGCAGAAGATACAGTCGGCAGAGGGCGACAAGCTTGAGCCCAAGGTCTACGTGGACGCCCTCTTGGAGGTTCACACCCAGTACCAAGCCCTGGTGAGGCGGGCCTTCAACGACGAGCCCGAGTTTACGCGGTCCATGGATAATGCATGCCGAGAGTTTGTCAACAGGAACGAGGTGTGCAAGTCTGGCTCCTCCAGCAAATCCCCTGAGCTGCTCGCCAAGTACACCGACGTGCTCCTGCGCAAGAGCAGCACCAGCATAGAGGAATCCGAGCTGGAGCAGACCCTCACCCAGATCATGACCGTCTTCAAGTACATCGAGGACAAGGACGTCTTCCAGAAGTTCTACGCGAGGATGCTCGCCAGGCGCCTCGTGCACAGCAACTCGTCCTCGGACGACGCTGAGACGAGCATGATCGCCAAGCTGAAGGAGGCCTGCGGCTTCGAGTACACCAACAAGCTCCAGCGCATGTTCAACGACATGCAGATATCCAAGGACCTGAACCGCGAGTTCCGAGACCACCTCGCCGCCGGGAGCATCCCGAGGCCCATAGATTCGACCTTCTCTATCCTCGGTACCGGATTCTGGCCCCTAACACCGCCATCGACGAGTTTCAGCGTGCCACCCGAGATTGCCACGGAGATTGAGCGATTCGGCCGCTTCTACAAGCACAAGCACGAAGGTCGCAAGCTGACCTGGTTGTGGCACCTATGTAAGGGTGAGATCAGAGCCGGATATTGCAAGACCAGCAAGACGCCATACACCATGCAGGTTTCTGCGTACCAGATGGCTATCCTGCTCCTCTTCAACGACAAGGACACATACAAGTATGAGGAGATGCTTGATGCCACGCAACTGAGCAGCGAGGTGTTGGATCAGGCTCTTGCCGTGATCCTAAAGGCCAAGGTTCTCTTGATGTCTGGAAGCTCGGGCGAGAAGCCCGGACCCGGAAAGGCCTTCAAGCTCAACTACGACTTCAAGAGCAAGAAGGTCCGGGTGAATCTCAATCTCGGCGGCATCAAGGAGTCCAAGCAGGAGGAAGTGGAAACTAACAAGACAATCGAGGAGGACCGCAAGCTTGTGCTGCAGGTGCGTACCCCTTTCCCCCCTTTGACACTACCGTGCGCCGTCGTTCGTTGCTCTAACCTTGTTTTCCAGTCCGCCATCGTTCGAATCATGAAGGCGCGCAAGAAGATGAAGCACAGTCAGCTGGTCAGCGAGACCATCAACCAGATCCGGTCCCGCTTCGTCCCCAAAGTCAGCGACATCAAGAAGTGCATAGAGATCCTCCTGGACAAGGAGTATCTGGAGCGGCTCGAGGACGACGAACTGGGTTACTTGGCGTAAAGCAGATAGATGGTGAGACACGTGTGTCAAGTGTCTGAATAGAAGACCCCGACGCCTTCTTTTCCGGTAACAACATCGATTTCGGACGCCGCGCGAGTAAGTTAGACCCGTCTGCCTCCGGCCGTATTCACACACCGGGTTCTGCCGCAGAAGAGTTTGAGCATCACGCGGGGTTTCATCCGGGTACAGGGATGCTGGCTCTCCACTTGATTGAGCCCGTCCCTATACGACGCGCACACGAGGACCGGGCAGGGCTGGACAGTGTTTGGGCTTTCTTTGGTTTGCTACAAGAGCATACGGGGTCCGGGAAACAGGGGAGTGGTTCTCTCTAATTAAGGAGTATTGCGTGAGCATGGTATCAAGATAGGAAAGAGCTTACCCAGCGCCCCCCTAAAAAACCAAATCATCCTTACGGCAGTGCGATGGTGGCACTAGTACTGAAGACCTTGTACTCTTTTTCCCGCCAGTTCGTTGATGGGACGTAGCAGGGAATTGCGGTGTGGGTTTGATATTGAGTTCTTGCATCGTCATATGTCGTTGAAATTAAAACAAGTAGCTATAATAAAGTGTGGTGGTATAACTATCCCCGAAGAAACAGAGGCTGCTTGATCTACATCTTCTTGGTCGCGTCGACTGCTTGGTCTACCTCCTCTGCCTGCGGACTGGCAGCCGGCTTGCCCCCGGCTGTGTCCTCATCTCCCTCACCCGCCACCATGCTCCCCTTATTATCCGCTTGGACCTTTGCGGGTTCGCGCGTCTCCGCTGCCAAAGAAGACGGTGCGGTCTCCTCACCTGTCCTCGGCCGACCGGGTGATGAGCTAACGCCCGAGAGGATGCTCTCGCTGAAACTATGCTGCGCTCCATGCCGCGACGTTGCTGATGTGTCCTCGGACGTCATTGTCGTCGTCGTACCCCTCCTGTCGATGTCACCGCTCTGCTTCTCAATGGGGCTGGTGGGCGTCGACTCGCCCGTCTTATCGGAGCGCGCCGTCGTCTTCTTGCCCCAGCCGGCTCCCCAGCCACCCGTCTTGCGCTTCTCGCCCGCCCAGGCGGCCCAGCTGGACATGTAGGCGCTCGCGCGGGCACCGGCCGACTGGACAGACTGCTGGGCCTTGGTGAGGTCGACGGCGGGGTAGGCGGCTGTGGTTGGGGACGATGACGTTCCCGATGTCTCGGACGGGGATCTCGGGTCCTGGGCAGACGCCCGCGAGGCATCCTCAGCGCGGCGACGCTGGGACTCGCGGAGGTACTCGACGTCAGAGTAGATGCGGCTGAGCATGGTGGATGCCTTCTCGCGGCCGACGGCGAGGTTGCGGCCGAGGATGTCGCGGCCCTGGGCGAAGCGCTCGTCGAGGTGGAGGTCGCGGACCTGGTCTGCGATGCGGCGCTGGACATCCTCCATGGTGAGCCCGCCGGCGCAGGGGTGCTTGGGCTCGGAGACGGCGAAAAGGTTGGCGTCGGTGTTGGCCTCCCACATGCGGTAGTTCTCGGTGCGGGACCAGGCGTCGACCCACTCGAGGCCAAAGTCGACGGCCGGGTCCGACTCCCCCGGGCCTTGGCCCTCGGGGCTGGCGATGATGAAGTTGTGGTACTTGACCGAGGAGATGAGGCCGAGGATGTAGGCCTCGAACTGGGAGCGGATGTACTCCTCGCTGCCGGCGTACTGCATGTTCTTGGGCTGGCTGGGGTTGGTCTCGTCCCAGGTCTCGTTGATCTCGTGGGTGATGCCGTCGATCCAGCGACGGTCGGCAGCCGTGAGTGTGAGAGCGCTCCTGAGGAATGCGGAAGTGATGTTGACGGTGTCCTCGTCGAGGTTGATGAGGATGTCGCTGTACCTGTCCTTCTGCTGGAGGAGGAGGGAGTTTGTGCTGCCGACGATGTAGGACTTGGTGCCGAAGTCGGCGAGGATGTCGAGCTGCTGGAGGGGCGTGTACGGTCCGAACAGGCTGCCCTTGCCGAAGATCTGCAGCGGGAGCCCCATGAAGGAGAGCAGCGAGTTGCGATTGCTACTCTGCAAGCTCGTGGGCTTTGAAAGCCTGCTCTCGTAGCTGTTGAGCTCCGGGTCCGCGCAGTCCTGCAGGTTGCGCATGAGGCCGGGTATCAGGGATATAAGTGCGAACTGGACCATGCACAACCGGTCGCATCTTGAGCCGAAGAAGAGCATCTGCAAGGTGTGCCAAAGTAAGCGCTGCGTCCTCGTCCTCGTCCCCTCTTCCACCCCCCGCAAGTGCTCGGCGTGGGGTTCCGCTTACCTTGGGCTGCAACAGACAGGACTTGAGCAGGACCAGCGTCTGCCACCTAAACTCATGTATCAGCTCCCGCAGGCTCATGCCGATGTACTGGTCGCGATCGGCCTCCTCGTCGAGCGCGCCCCTCGACTTCTCATCAGCCAGGCTCTCCTGGAACCGCTTGAGGATGTCGACGTCGGTGAACTCGCGCTGGGCGAACCAGGCCTGGGTGACTATGCCGAGCCTCTGCCTCAGCATGCCGAAGGACTTGGGGCTGTCGGCGATGACCACGACGGCCTTTTGCACGGTGGAGCGGGTGACGTCGTCGGGGCGGTTGATGAGCAGGGATGCGTCCATCTGCCGCGTGCAGGATATGCCGAAGAGTGATGTGGCGGGGCCGTCGGCGGTTTCTGGCTTCAGGAGCGTGAAGTAGGAGAAGTCTTCCTCGGATCTATTTCCACACCCACGTCAGCTACAGCTATGGTGTACCCGAATACGCCAGGGCCAACGTAGGTTGACTCACGCGTGGGCGCCGTCGCTCAGGGCCATGAACGGCAGCAGCGACCACCCAAACTCAGCAGCGGGATCGAAGCCATCCTCGACACCGAACCAGGTCTCGACCTCGGGACCCCTAGCGTGGTGGAAGCCCACGACAGTCACCAGAGGGGTGAAGCCGACCTTGTCCGGCTTGATCGGCAGAGCTGGGCTCCCGGACGGAGGAGAAGCCGGCGTCTCTGCTCCATTGGGCGCGCTCCCTGTCTCCTCAGCGCTCATGGTGGCGGCGACACCGTTGTTCGATCGGACTCGACTCCTCGGGGGGGGGGGGGGGNGGGCAAACTATAGACAGCCCAAGCTTCCCTCTTGGCAGGCCATGCGCGATTCCTTTACTCGACGAGCCGCCCGACGTCTTTGAAGTGGCCTGTCGGAGACCTACCGGGGGCGCCGCCGGAGGGAAAGGTTGGATCTTCAGGTCGCGACGGTTCTTGGGGACTGGAGGCGTCCTGCGATGGTTCAGGGACGGTTCGCGACTCGAGAGGCGGTCAGTAGCGCCGTGGTGTTGGACGTCGACGAATGGGGCCCAGGCAACAAAATTGTCGGACGATGGGATATCTGGTATCGGTATCCGTACCGTACAATGGACAGAGTGAGGTCAATGGCCGGCGTCAGTAAGTGGTGGTGGTGGTGGTGGAAAGAGTACGAGTGCGCGGTAGGGTACGGATGGAATAATCAATTAAGAGGCTACGAGTAGTGGTAATCTGCCAATCCAATGCCGTCGTACATATACTTTATTACCCACCGGTATCAAACAGGTAACCTGAAATGGCAGGCTAGCAGCTGCTCATGCCGGGACTTGCCCCACCAAACAAATCTCGTTTGACCCCGCCAAACGCGCAAAGTTGCATCCCCGACTCCCCGCGTTCATCGACAGTTCGACACACCATAATCACGTGCATTGGAATCGATCTCGGACCACCTTGGGAAGTCAGCGTCCCTCTGCTCCTTCCGTCTCAGAACTCGTATATAGGCAAGGTAAGTACCACCTGGTATCAAGGTACTAATACTACTACGTACCATCTCTTCTAAGTCTTTAATAATTTCCCAGCCATTGACAACTCCCCTCCCCAACCTCCACGCATCTTGACTCCCAAAATCAACACCATTGCCGCTGACAAAACTCGTCTCAGCTCCGAACGGGAAGAAAAGAAAAAAAAAAAAAAAGACGAAGAAGAGCGGGCCGAACAGTGAGGTGTGTGCTGCCGTCTTGGTCGTCATTGGCAACGCTCAGCTCGACACGTCAACAGCCAGCCAGCCGGTCTGGGCGCGGCGCGGCGCTCAGGGAAACCCAACACCACCCGCAGGTCTGACGGACGGCCGACTCGACTGCCAGCGTGTCTTGCATTGCATACATCCAACCATTACACATGATGGTCCCATGTCCCATGCTCCTCCTGCTTCCCAACCTGCTGCGGCCAAGCGGCCGGCCGGCCCCCCTCCATCGTGGAACGACGTTGATGAGACGAGCCATGATATTGCACCTGGGACTCGGATGGATCCTCCAAGCCTCCTGCCGAAACCCATTACCCCCCTTCCCCCTCTCTCCCCTTCTCCCATAGTATGGGAGCTGACAACTGCTGCCACAAACGGTCAGTCGATTCCTCAGGGTGGTGAAAATGACAGTCGACCGTCGTTGGATCCCCAGCCGTTTCACGCCAAAGTGGGCGACAACTCGGAGTCTGCATCACTTATCCAAAATATACGAGTCATCCCCTTGGCTTGGGGGCCAATGGCCTTGTCCTTATATCTGCACTGTTCTACCGACATGTCCATCTTATACTACAGCGTGTGACCAGTGGCAAACAAAAGCAACCTCGCTGTGCATTGTGCAGTTCCTACGTGCCACCACCCTTCGTCGGTTTCCTGCAGACGATTGAGACATACATGTCCGGCCACATATGCACGCCTCCAATCTGGGGACAAGCAGCAACCCATTTGAAACGTCGCTTAACCTTCCACACGTATTTGTCCTCCTATCACGGCACATGCCATCGATTATTCCCGTCAAGTACCGTCCATCGGGCTGTGGTCCGAATCTCTGCCGAGTATTACTGAGCATACATTTGCACACGGTTGCCAATGTCTATATGCAGCAGATGATATCAGGGTGGCACTCTGACCCTCATTCTCCTTAGACGCGACCTCGGTCCAAGAACTTCTTGGGAATATCGACCGTCCTGGACCGGAGGTACTCGCATGCGTTCTTCCCGAGGGTGTCATATGTCGAGCAACCATTGTATCCTGTCTTCCGTCAGTGAATCCCCTTCAAACCTCATACGCTATCCCTCATTGTCACAGTCTTACCTCGATCCAGGTGGTCATGCAGCAGGAAGTGCACGGCCTTGAGGCCCGGTATCTCGAATCGATCAATGGGCTTTCCCTTGTACTCCTCCGGGCCCAGGAGCTCCTTGATCTTGTCGACCGTCAGGAGACTCCGCAGCCAGTCCCACTCATCATCATGCCGGACAAAGAACCCAACGTTGCAGTCGCTCGCTTTGTCTCCGGACCGGCCCAGCACGACGTAGCCCAGGGGCGCCTTGGCCGTCTCTCCCCAGCTGTCCAGGGGCTTAGGGTTCTCCGTCTCGTAGCTGGGCTGCTGCTTGGGGTACGTCCTCGTGTTGGTGGGCGCGGCCATGCGGATGATCCTGTTGTTGTCGAACAGGCAGTGCACCCGGTGGTTGAGCTCAGACTGCGGCAGAAGCGAGACCCAGTACTCGTAGTAGGGCTTCGGCACGACCTGCCTGAGGTCGTTGCTCAGCGAGGCGCCCGGGACGCTCTGCAGGAATACCTCCGTCACCCAGCGGTTGAACCCGTTGGGAATGTCCGGCCTCATCACCTCCGGGTCCCTGCTCTGGGCGAAGATGCGGAAGTCGACCGTGGAGAGGTCCTGGTTCCGCGCGTCGATCGGCGACGTCCCGTTCTGGTGGAACTTGAGGGTCGTGAACTTGCTGATGTTGTCACCGATGGCGTACCGGATCTGGTCCTCCGTCACCCGGCACTTCTCCTCGATGTCCAGACCGCAGAGGTAGATGTGCCACTCGGCCTGGAAGCCCGCCGGAGCTGTGATGCCGACCTTGGTCGTAGGCGGCGGAGGGAGGCCCTTGACGCCGGAGACGTGGACGGCGTCTTCTCCCACCTGTGTCATCTTCATCCCCGAAAGCTCGGCCACCACGTCGCAGTTGTAGTACCACCTATACACCAGTCAGCCATAGAGCCAGCAGTAGAGCATCAGGCGACGCGCGGAAACGTACGGGCCCTGGATCTCGTAGAGCAGCTGCGATGCGCAAGTGCCGACGTTGACGATGCCCCCTGAGTTCTTCTCCTTGACAATGATGCACTCGCCCTTGTGGTCCACCTCAGCGATGGGAAACCCCATGTTGACGTGCTTCTTGTCCTTGACAAGGTCCTTGAAGCCACTGTAGTAGCCACCGGTGACATAAGAGGAGCACTCGATCAGGTGCCCGGCGATCAGAGCACCGGCCAGCTCATCAAGCTGGTCTGCCGTCCAACCGTGCCACCACCTGCATGTGCTCAGTCAGCTCTTGAAATTTGCTTTCCCACCTCTTCAAGCTACCTCTCCCCTTTCTACAGGACAAAGGACGAAAGAGACTCACGCTGCAACACCGATGACGGGAGAGGCATCCGCAACACGCCCGCAGATGACAATGTCTGCCCCCTGATTCAGGGCCTCGGCGATCCCCAGGCCACCGAGGTACGCCTGCGCGCAGATCGGCTCCATCCCCCACTCCTCGAGCTTCTTTCCGTGCATCAAACTCTCGAACTGCTCGCCCTCGGCGATCAGCCGGTTCACCTGCGCGGTCACGTCGTCGCCCTCGACCCACGCCACCTTGAGATCGTGACCGGCCTCGCGCACCAGCTTCTGACACACCAGAGCGAGGAGCTCCGCGTCGGAGGCGCCCGCGTTGACGGCCAGCTTACAGCCGTTGCGCGCCAGGTTGTCGATGGCCGGCTCGAAGCACTGCAGGAAGGTCTCGGCGTACATGGCCGTCTTCATGCGCTCCTCGAGGGGGAGCTCCTCGGGGTTGGTGCCTGGCGCGAGCTTCTGCTTGTTCTTGACCTTGCCGCTACCGTGCATGGTCATAGTCTGCATGAAGGGTTGTATGTTAGCCAGGGGTCATTAACGTCCACACTCCTCCGTATGTGTTCGCGATGGGTGTAACCCCCCCAGGCAGCTCAACTTACCATTTCGGCCATCCAGTCACCAATGACGGCGTCGACATCCGGGTCACCGGCGAGGGAGGCAATGGCTCTAGACCTGTCCGTGAAGCCGCCGGAGCAGCCGGCGATGCGGACAGGCCGCTTGGTCGTCGATGAAGGAGACATGATGCCAGGTGAGCCGTATACGTTTTCAAGCTTAAGTCTCAAGAGTACGGAGACGCCTTTGCAGTAATGGGGTCTTTCGTCAAGAACGGAGGGCCCGTCCTAAGACTTATACCCGCCCCAGGTAGTCTGTATTGCTGGTCATGTTCGTATTCTGGGGTAGTGCCGGGGGCCGGATAACAACGTCCGCCGAGAAGGCATGCGGAGGCCCGTCCGAATAATGCGGGGTATTCGGGTCAAGAATACTGAGATTGGAGGATAATATTCCGCTTTACTCCTGATGGATTTCGCTCCCATACTCGGTTCAAGAGTCGAGACTGCCAGCCTGTCGCCTACTTACTACACAGTAAGTACAATTAGTAGGTTGGTTCTCGGAGGGCTCTAGGGTAGGGCGAGCAAACCAGGCGAGGTGGCCAAAGGCTATGCGTCGGCACTGAACCTCCGTGAAGCAATAAATTACCCTCCGGTCCATTCCAGTATTCAAGTTTGCTGCAGATCGGATGGATCTGAATGAGCTGCTTTCCCCTGCGAGGGTGGCAGTTGCAAGATCTTCCATCCCTGCCTACCGATACCCGCTCACCCGAAACACGTACATTGCCATAACAGGCCTCTTTGCAGATTGCCAAGTGCCCTTGCGCCCTCGGAGAATCCCTTTCACGCCAGATGCAACGTCTACAAGTGACAGAGCCTACTGCAACCGCCAATGCGTGCAGCTCGGGAGGCATTTTCGTCTGGCACACTCGGCATGTAATTAGATGTATGAGTGTCCGACAGGGGGCCGGATGATCGGTTGATCTTGAAGGAGTGGTGAGAGGCTCGTCGACCAACGTATATAGGTAGTAACAGTGGGTTCGCATACGAGCATCCGTGCTGTATCTGCAATACCTGATGTTGCCTATTCCCCGCATGGCCCACCTCATGTTGGGGTGTATGCGTCATCGGCGCCAAACAGGACGATGATAGAGATCGCCAACGCATCCAAAAAGTAACCCGACGTCGAGAGGAAGCCGAATACATAGTCTTGTCCTTGGAAAGTCTTTGCCGCTTGGCAGAGAGAACGGTGCTTTGATGTCGAGGAGAGTGTCACTTTCTAGAAGGTCGTGCCGAAGCCTGTCGCCTAGTTTTCAGCTGCTGGAGGTGGGACGACGGTGGCGCGGCGCCACTTGGACTAACTACTTGCTAGACGACTTCAGCGGAGGACACGGACGTGGCACGGTGATACTGTACCATGTAGAGCTCTGAGGCAAATACTCCATTGGTGGTTGGCGCACTTCGGCGTGGCCCTTGCATCCGCGTGGCGCTGGCGAGGCACGACATTCGCGCGATGCGACCATCTTTCTTGCATACAAGAGAGTCATATCATCGATTCCAGAAAGTAGCAGAGACACGGGCAGGAAAGGCCTATTTCCATAGTGGTGAGTCTATGGCGGACCATAGGACCGAGACGATGGATCGATGATCCAGACAAGAGTCCGCGCCATGACCCTGCTGGTGCGCCTATCCTCGTAGAGACTCTATTTTCACGGGTGTTCTCCTCATTGTCAGTGTCGCCCATGTTACCGGGTCTAGCTCGGCGCGACTACTCGCAGGATGCATGTACATACCTCATGGATTAATACTTATGTAACTGGTCGTGAGAAGCCATGCATTCGCATGGCGATCTCATGCACCTATGGGGTCGTGGATGTGCAATGTAAAACAGCGTAAAACTCACCGTATCTTCCTTCCAGGGTCCGGCCACCACGTGTGACATCCCCGTCAAGAACCCCCACCGGACATTTCCAGGTGCGGCTCTTGGGGCGGGATGAGGTTTCTTGCTGGCCAGCGACCACTTGACCAGTTGACCAGTTGACCCAACTCCTGTGTCAATTTTCCTAGACCGAGGAGGCCATGGCTTGGGCCCATCAGCTGCCACACAAATGAATTGGCTTGCTCGGGCGTGCGCATCCCTAGGCGTCTGTTTGGCTGGGCAATGCCATATATGTGCGTCTTGGTGACAGGAATAGGCAGCATCCCTGGGACACTGTCCGGGGCCACCGTTGCTGCGTCCTGCATGCTTGCCATGCGATCAACCAGTCGGGGCTGGGACAATCATCCCGGGTTGCCCGGGTCGGCTATTGATGGAGGGCTCTGTTGGTGCATGTGGCGCATTGAGCGTCCGTCCAAGGAGAAGCTGTGAGACACGTGGTGGTCTCGAGCAAACCGCCGCCCTGTGAATGCCGCCCGGCGCCGAGAGACGCTGGTCTTAGAAACACGTGTTCCATATTCGTTCAAGGCCGGCGATTAGGAGCACAGGTGTCACTGGTGGCGGCATAAGTTGGGTGGGTGCCTGGACATTTTGCGAAAGCGTCCTGATGTGGAGACCCCCGGGCGGCGGGAGACTTGACAACGGTCCGGGACAGGGCGGCAATGGAGATTGGAGACCAGACTCTGAAGGCGCCGCGTCGGTGTTCCGCCCGTTGGCTGTGTGATGCATGTTGGAGTATTATTCCCCGAGGTACTAGTACATAGTACTGTGCGAGTGTGTGTAGACTCTTGTGCTGAGCTGCCTGCTCTCAACGGTCGAGGGGACGTCTGGACGTAGAGCTGGCCGTTCGAATCAGCCAGTTAGCGAGTTTCGAGAGGCGGGACAAGAGACACGGTTGAAGAATGATAGATCGGATGTCTGAGATTGGGTTGCCGGCTCGGCGGCTGCAGAAGAGGACGTGCGGTGCGGATGTTTGAGCTCAGGAGCAAGTGCCTGATCCGCGCTCGAGCGCCGCGAGGGCTGGTGACGATTTGTATTCGTGACTGCCCTCCCACAAGCTCGGTCGGTTCTGCCACAGCCGTTGGCTAGTACATGGTACTCGTAGTCCTCAGTATACCTTACTTGCTGATGATGGGATGAAAGGGCTGGGCGGGAGGCCGGTCGGTCAACATACCTAGGTAGTCTGAAGGGCCGCACTTTCCCATTCCAGAGGACTGGATGTTGTCGCCTGCCTTGCCTTGCAGACTTGGAAGTTGCGGCTGCCCTGCGGGTTGTTACGGCGAACTTTGCCGCCCTGCACTAGCAGCCTCTCCCTTCCGTTCAGCGCTGGCCTTGCCCCCTGTAGACATGACAAGGATGGTAGGTAGGCAGGTACTTGGCCCTGTGTTAGCCCTGTGGCCCATTCTACCAAGTGTTAACCACCGCAACTTGGACGCGGGCTGGGCTCATACAGTGCCTGATGAGGGAAACGCCGTACTCGTACACCCACTCACAACCACCGGCAAAAAACACACCAATGGCCCAGTAGACTCGTCTCATTTATTTGCCTCATCACGGAGGGGCTCGGAGCCAATCTATAGCAACGATGCACTGCTGCGACTACTACTGCTGCTATTATACTTGTTTCGACCCGACCGAATGCAGTGTTTCATCGCCATAAGGTACTGTAAGTACGAGTATGAGGTACTAGTAAGTGATTGATAGTGCCGTGTCTTACTCCTAGTAGTAGCTGGCCATGATGGACTGCCAAGCGGGTAGGTACAATGGGTTGGTAACAGCAAGATGCGGAGTACCTGACATCCGCACCCTGTCTGAGCTGACCACCAGGTTATTCAGGTACTTATTAGCACCAATACTAGCACCGGAGTCTCGGAGGGCGCAGGACCAGGTTAAAGTACATACGTCTGTAGTAGGTACCTGAGGTACGAAGACGTTGTGCGTGCGTGCCTGCAAACCCGGACCCCGGGCTGAATTTATGTACCAACCTGAGTATCCGACTACCTGCACCCACCCGAACGCCCTCTGGCTCCAGTACAGTACTTCTCTTCCCCAAATCCCTACCTACCTGCTGGTACGTGTACTTACCTACTACCGTACCTATAGTGCGCCCGTACCTCACGGTACAGCACGCTCTCAACACTGCTGATCCTGGCTACCTACTACCCAGTAGGCTGCTCCCTGCTTCCTCCTCTCCTCTCCGCTGACATCTCCTCGCTCCTCGCACCTCATCCCTCCCCTCCCGATCTCGTTCCCTTCTCCCGCTTGCTCGACCGCTGGAAACTCCGCATCTGCGCCATCGCGGCCAACCTGCCCCAATCACACTCGGGCCCGAAATCTGGCGGGGATTCTGCGCTACTAGCTCACCCACTTACCTCCACACGGCGCTGTCGACATCAATTGATGCAGGCTTTCGCCAACTTGTCATCGTCATCCATCATCTCTCCTCACCTGCACCACACCCACACCCTTTGCACCTGTCGTGTCTGTCCAGTTGGTTCGCACCTTCGCCGACCTCCCTCACAGCTGCGCAAGGCTGCCTCCGTCCGGCTCTCTCACTACCTCAATCCCTCCGACACGCCGCCACGGCGCAGACACCTGCTCGACTTCGTTTGCTGTTGCCGCCGCCGTCTTCGCTTCTTGCTTCCCGCCCTGCAGCCGCCGCCTGTTTCCGAATCCACCATCCGCCATTGGCCGGAGTCACTTCTGAGTGGCCGACTCGACTCAATCGCTACTCTCTCGCCGCAGCAGTTGCCGAGAACGATGCGCCAGTAACTGGCACGGTATCAATCACGATAAACTCGCCCGTCTAGCTCCTCTATCTGGTGGCCAACATCTCGATCCGGAACCACCCAAACAGTCGCCAAGATGGGTATATGTATGAGCTCCAATAATGAGGAGGCGGAGCAGAAGAAGAAGAGCCAGGCGATAGACAAGATGCTGGAGGAGGATTCGAAAAGGTTACGAAAAGAATGCAAGATCCTGCTACTAGGTATGTGACCCCCCAAGTTCACCCCTCCGCCACCCTGTGCTGACATGCCCTCGCAGGTTCGGGAGAAAGCGGCAAGTCGACCATTGTCAAACAGATGAAGATCATTCATCTCAAGGGCTATTCCGAGGACGAGCTATACAACTACAGACCGACAGTGTTCAAGAACCTTGTGGAATGCGCCAAAGCCGTGATTCTGGCTATGCAACAGTTCGAGATCGAGCCGCAGGTGGAAGGCAATATACAACATGCTCAGTTCCTCCTGGAATATCAGGCCGAATCGGGACCGCAGGCGCATATCGATCCGCAAGTCGGAGTGGCCGTCCAAGCCATATGGAACGATCCGGCCAAAAACCTGCTCATGGAACACCAGACAGAATTCTATCTCATGGATTCGGCCGAATAGTGGGTTACAATTGGTTCTGTGACTTTGCGCCGACGGGACAGCTATGCTGACTTCCGGACCACAGCTTTTTCCAGGAGGCAATGCGCATTGTCGCACCCGACTACCTGCCCAGTGAAATGGACGTGCTCCGGGCACGGACAAAGACTACTGGCATCTACGAGACACGCTTCCAGATGGGGCAACTCAGCATGCAGTACGTTTTGGCTTTGGACATCACCCGGCACCAGCTTACCTCTTTGTAGCATGTTCGATGTTGGCGGGCAAAGGAGCGAAAGAAAGAAGTGGATCCACTGTTTCGAGAACGTCACGTCGATTATTTTCTGCGTCGCGCTCAGCGAATACGACCAAGTCCTTCTCGAAGAGAGCAGCCAGGTAGGGACCCCATCGAAACTGGCCCCTAATGCGCGGGTGTAGTACTGACTCCCGGGCTGGCAGAACCGAATGATGGAGAGCTTACTTCTCTTCGACTCTGTGGTCAACTCGCGCTGGTTTATGAGGACAAGCATCATCTTGTTCCTCAACAAGGTGGATATCTTCAAACAGAAGCTGGGCAGGTCACCGCTGGGGAACTATTTCCCGGACTACTCGGGAGGAAGCGACGTCAACAAGGCCGCTAAGTACTTGCTGTGGCGTTTCAACCAAGTTAACCGGGCACACCTGAACCTCTACCCGCAGTGAGTCTACTGTCGACCCTCTCCACCCGTCCCATCTGACACTGACACGGCCGCAGTCTTACCCAAGCAACGGACACGTCGAATATCCGGCTAGTATTTGCCGCCGTCAAGGAGACCATTTTAAACAATGCTCTCAAGGATTCGGGGATACTGTGACGATAGGACGGTTACGATTTTTGGATTTACTTTAAATGCCGGAACTCGCTCGATGCTAAGGCGACTGGCGTCGTGAGCATATACCGGCGTTCCGCGGCGTTTGTTTTGATGTTTCGGGAGCCAGCGCATCAAGTCCGTTTATTTCCTTGTGTGCTTTATTCTGCCGGGACATTATTTTATACAACCAGGCGCTCCTTGACCTGGGAGGATTTCATGTCGAGCGTGGGTCGAACCATCAGTCTCATTGTCCAAAGGGTCCCGATTCAGTTGCCCTCTTTGTCCAGTGTCAACGAATGGGACCTTGTTTCGATCAACTTGGGGCATATAGTGTGGCGAGGGCCTGTGTATGCTATGGGGGCTGGTTGAGACGGACCGAGGGTCGAGCGCGACTCATCGAACGCACCACCAAGGATAGGGGGTTCGAATGTATCTTACAGGATGATAATCACGAGGTTATGTTTTCAAGGGTTTTATCGATGAGGCATGGAGCTCTGCAAGGGCGTGGGTGTGTCGCGGGGAATTGATTGGCCGTGTAGGGGTCATTTCGACATGGATGGATAGCTCGGCACGAGAGATGACGACGAAGTAGCTGAACAGAAAAGAGATTTCATGGTGATATCAAATATCGAAGCCCTTGTTTGATTTGAGTACCCGCACGCGTCGGGTCGTGAACGACAAACAGAGTCCAGTTGGCGGCGGAATTGTTGGCTGCTCACTCCCCCGCGCGCCCCCCCCCCCCCCCNCCCCCCCAAAATATCTCCCAAAACGCAACTGGGGTGCGCCTCATTGGATCGTTCTACTTATAATTAGCGCTGTCTCGGTGTGACTGGTAGCATTTCCTTTGCGCATCCGAATAGCGGCAACATGGGCATCTGAGACAACACGTTTCAACGCTTTGACGAGGTTACAGTTGGGTGGCCGGCATCGGTTGGCTGTGCTGAGTCCTGATGATCGGATGGTCCATGCGAGCCCGGGGCTCTTTCACATGTGCCGTCGTACGCAGGTTGCATAAAACCAGCTGTACCTGGCCATCGGGCTCGACGGCCTGGATCGGATGCTGGCTTTAATCATGTTGCCACGCCTGGTACTTTCCGCCGCTCACCGGGTGCAGCGTGCAGGGCATTGAACGCATGTAGGACCGACGGGGCATCGACAGATCCGGGGTCGGATACCAATAAAAGCAGGCATTCCCACGGCCCGAGAGGGGGGTTTCGGTCTAGTGTTTACTAGTACTTAGTGATACCTTGGAATGCTGCGATGGCCGGGTCAGGGTGGAGGCGGTCTGTTGGGCGACTGGACCGACGGGGGGAAAGTGGGTGGTGGTGGTGATGGTGGTGGTAAAGCAGGACTAGACGGTCGGTAGCTAGTACCTATCCGTACTCGGTGCCACCAGCCGCGAGCTCTTTCCACGCCGAGGCCATTGAAAGTTGCAAGCTCACCTCATCGATTGCGTCGTTTCCCCTCTGCCATCGTGTCCCCTTCCTTTTGACGTCGCATCCTACCTCCTCTGCTTACCGCCTTCTAGGATTCTCGACATCCTCCTCCTGTACCATCTCTCCCATTTTCACATCAATTCGGATCCTGCGGGATCCCTGTCTACCGGTCTGCCCCCCCAGCCCGTCGAGCTTGGGAGCTTCGCTCTGCTGCCCCGCGATTTGATTTGCGTGCATTCCCCCGCATCCCCCACCTCGACTTGCCTCGTTCGGAGAGCTCCAGGCAGAGAGGCCATATTGATTGTCAGCGCAGATCCTGTCTAGTACCTTGCTGTAAGCTTCCGATTCTCTCCCTTCAGCACATTTAAGTCCCTGGACGCGTAGTGTTGCGGGGATCTCACTGATAGTTTGCAAAGCAGAAATCCGCAACCATGGTATCCGAGCAGCAGAAGGTGCCTCTGCGGCAGCGCCGGCCCTCCACGAGTGCCCCCATCGTCGACATCCAGGGGGCGGTCGGGCCGGCTGGCATCTCCCGGCCGAAGCATAAGCGAACCATGACTGGCTTTGGGCCTGGCGAGATTAAAATAGTCGAGGGTATGATGACTCTCCAGAGCACAGCACTCAGGTTACACCGTGATCTTTTGTAGGGGGTTGGGCACAATGGTCCAATAGGCCATACTGGGTATTCCCTTGAATGGGCGGAGCTGACATTGCTTGACCGCAGCTTCGATCCCCGAAGCCCAGCGCGAGGCCTGGAAACGTGCCCAGACGACCGGCTTCCGCGGCACCGAGGGGTTCGAGAAGGAATTCGTCCGCCATGTCGAAACCACCCTTGGCCGGAGCATGTTCAACTGCGACGAGAATGCTGCGTACTCGGCCACCAGTCTGGCGTTCCGCGACCGCCTCATCCTTGACTGGAACAGAACCCAACAGCGCCAGACTTATATAGACTCGAAGCGGGTCTACTACCTGAGTCTCGAGTTCCTCATGGGCCGCGCTCTGGACAATGCTATGCTGAACATTGGGTTGAAGGACACGGCTAAAGGTGATTACCTGGTTTTGCATCCCTCGAGGGGTCTGTCTCTGTGCTAATATTCCTGCGTCAAGTCGGTCTTGCGGATCTTGGATTCCGCATCGAGGATATTATTCAACAGGAGCACGACGCCGCTCTCGGCAATGGCGGCCTCGGCAGACTTGCCGCCTGTTTCCTCGACAGCCTGGCATCTTTGGACTTCCCGGCCTGGGGATACGGTCTGCGGTACAGGTATGGAATTTTCAAGCAGGAAATTATCGATGGATACCAGATGGAGGTCCCCGATTACTGGCTTGACTTTAACCCTTGGGAGTTCCCCCGTCATGATGTGACGGTTGATGTGAGTGGTGCTCATTCAGCGTTCTATTCTCTCGTTGACCCTATATGCTCATGATGCGGCAGATCCAATTCTACGGACAGGTCCGAAAGCAGACGGATGATACGGGCAAGACTGTGTCGGTGTGGGAGGGCGGCGAGTTAGTCGAGGCCGTCGCGTACGACGTCCCTATCCCTGGATATGACACCCCCACCACCAACAACCTCCGCCTCTGGTCCAGCAAGGCGTCCGGGGGCGAGTTCGACTTTCAAAAGTTCAACAATGGAGACTACGAGAGCTCCGTTGCTGACCAACAGCGTGCCGAGACCATCAGCGCCGTGCTGTACCCTAATGACAACCTCGAGAGGGGCAAGGAGCTCCGCCTCAAGCAACAGTACTTCTGGGTTGCTGCATCTCTCTACGACATTGTGCGCCGTTTCAAGAAGTCGAAGCGGCCTTGGAGCGAATTCCCGGATCAGGTGGCCATTCAGCTCAACGACACTCACCCGACCCTGGCCATCGTCGAGCTGCAGCGCATTCTCGTGGATATCGAAGGCCTCGCATGGGATCAGGCCTGGGAGATTGTCACCAGTACTGTGAGTTGTCCTGCATGGCCAAACATAGAACAAGATACTAACTGATCATTCAGTTCGGCTATACCAACCATACCGTGCTCCCCGAGGCCTTGGAGAAGTGGCCCGTGGGACTCGTTCAACACCTCCTCCCGAGGCACCTCCAAATCATCTACGACATCAACCTCTTCTTCCTGCAAGCGGTTGAAAAAGCGTTCCCCGATGACAGAGACATGCTTAGGAGGGTGTCCATAATCGAGGAATCGCAGCCCAAGATGGTGAGGATGGCTTTCCTAGCCATCGTCGGCTCTCACAAGGTCAATGGTGTGGCCGAGCTACACTCCGACCTGATCAAGACCACCATCTTCAAAGACTTCGTGGAGATCTATGGCCCGGACAAATTTACGAACGTGACGAATGGAATCACGCCCCGTCGCTGGCTGCACCAGGCCAACCCGCGCCTCTCGGAGCTCATTTCCTCCAGGCTAGGCGGTAACGGTTTCCTCAAGGATCTCAACGGGTTGAACAAGCTGGAGCTTCTGGCCGATGACAAGGAATTCCGGAAGGAGTGGTCTGAGATCAAGTACGCCAACAAGGTCCGACTCGCGAAGCACATCAAGGATACCATGGGCGTAACCGTCAACCCGGCGTCGCTCTTTGACGTCCAAGTCAAGCGGATTCACGAGTATAAGCGCCAGCAGCTCAACATCTTCGGCGTGATCCACCGGTATCTGGCTCTGAAGGCCATGAAGCCCGAGGAGAGGAAGAAGCAGCTTCCGCGTGTGTCTATTTTCGGTGGCAAAGCAGCCCCCGGTTACTGGATGGCCAAGCAGATTATTCACTTGATTAATGCAGTCGGTGCGGTGGTCAACAAAGATGGGGACATTGGCGACCTGCTCAAGGTCGTCTTCCTGGAGGACTACAATGTCAGCAAAGCCGAGATCATCTGCCCCGCTTCTGATATCTCTGAGCATATCTCTACGGCCGGAACGGAGTGAGTGTGGACCACCCCCTGATCAAGAGGAAGCACAGGCTAACCATATCGATTCTACAGAGCGTCGGGAACGAGCAACATGAAATTTGTCCTCAACGGCGGCCTTATTATCGGGACCTGCGACGGTGCCAACGTGAGTTGGGGCCCTGCGGACGGGATTGCAGACGATGGAAGCTGACTTGGTGGCACAGATTGAAATCACCCGGGAGATTGGCGACAACAACATCTTCCTGTTTGGCAACCTAGCCGAAGACGTCGAGGACCTGCGCCACACGCACACGTACGGCTCTCACACCATTGATCCCGACCTAGACAAGGTGTTCAAGGAGATCGAGAAGGGCACGTTTGGCACACCGCATGATTTTAGCGCCATGATCGCAGCCGTCCGCGACCACGGTGACTACTATCTGGTGTCGGACGATTTCCACAGCTACATTGAGACCCACAAGCTTGTGGACGAAGCATACCGCAACCAAGATGACTGGGTCTCCAAGTGCATCATCTCGGTGGCTCGGATGGGCTTCTTCAGCAGCGATCGGTGCATCAACGAGTATGCCGAGTCGATTTGGAATATCGAGCCGCTTGCCATGAAGGACTGCTAGACGGCTTATGTCAAAGGCAGTTTGTTGGTTTAGGGGGAAACGGCCAATGCCTGTGGCATGGCATGGAACTTATAGTCTCTTAAGGTAAACGTCTTAATTTTGGATAGGTATCATAAGTGTGCAATAGGGATTGAGGAATTCACCGTCACTCAAGTCAGAAATTTACGGACTGGTAGTATTCCCTGAGTGGAGGGGAGTTCCCCTATATCCACCAGCGTTTACTCGGGCTGCTAGTAGTACTCGTAGTCTAACCGCCGCCTGAGTATTCGCGCTTGACTCAAGACAAGGCGTCGTGGCGCCGCACTTTTTACCAAACAAGGGCACTCAACAGATGAGCGCGAGTCCTCCATTAGATGGCGATGTTTGACGAGAGCGAGCGGCGTCTGTATGGACATACATACGCTGTGCATGCAAGCAGACACCGCGCATGTAACCAGAAGAAAAGACCCCCATGAATGACGCCCGCTAGCCTGCCAGTGGCGCAAGCCAGGGGAAAGAAGCCTACGATGCGCACGCGGGCCCATGGTCAGATGGAGATGGATGGAGTTTCCAGGCCAAGGCACCGATGACCGCGGTGACGTCGATGCGCAGGTCCGTGGCTTGGGGGTTACGATGGATCGCATGCGCTAGCAGAGGACAAGTACCCTCTACCCCTTTCAATAGGGCAAAGGGAACCTCGCTGTGTTAAGGCAGGCTCGGACCACCCCGCGCAGCCTGGTGGGGGTGGGGTGCCCCCCTTACCCCCGCCAACCCACTCCTTCTTTCTCACCAGCAGTGAGCAGGGACACTGGCGCGCAGGGCAATTGGACAGCTGCACATGGGCTGCTGAATCGCAACGAAACGCGGAGGTTTCGGTCCAGGTCCAGGAGGCGTCGGGCTTTGCCCTGGAAATAAGAGCGATGAGGGGCAGCTCTGACGTAGTTGATGTGAGAGCGGTGGGGTGAGGTAGGCGAGAATATGCCAAAATCCTCGATACTGCGCGGCCCGGCAACATTCCCATGGTGCCAGGAGACGGTGACAGGCCGTCCGGCCGGCTCCACCCAATATCCCCTTGGTACGAGTTCATTGAAAATCCCATTTGCGTCGATATCGGCATCAGCAGGCGCCAGGGCCACGCAGCATGATAAGCATTCGCTGCAGAGAAGTGCCCCAACACGTACTCGTAGGCTCGTAGGGGCGGCAAATCTCGATCGATCCCGGCACAGCAGCGGGATGCCGCCAGTCGGTCGACTTCAGTCCCCTTTGCTCCTTCCCCCGCCTCCTTCTGCCTCCTCTGCTCGTGAAATATTTCCAACTTCCTTTTCATTCGCATCATCAACGAGCGTGGCGCACAAGAAAAGAGAGACACCGTCAGACGCATACTCGTGCCCGCGGACAGCTTTTGTTGCGCAAATTGCCCCTTGGCGACCATCTTTTCCCTGTTGCTTGCTAGCCCTGCGGATATTCTAGAACCCTTCCAGAGGACGACAGCGATCGACGGCCAACCTTGAAAAAAGACGCCTGCCAGCCAAGCCTGGCCCAGGAGAACACGACGAACGACGACAGAAGGGCACGTTCAAACAGACTTCCTCTGATCCTTCTCTCGCTCGCTGTATCGGAACACGCTGCGCCCGCTGCGCCCGCTGCGCCCGCTGCGACGAGGACAAGATCTGGACACGCGCGTTTCGGTCGCCATTGTGGAGTGAGTTTTTGGGCCTCTTGTCATTATGCACCCACCCCTGTTCCATCGCACGTTTGGGGAGATTCTGGCGGAAGATGGGACATGCCCCAGGGCGAGGAGGAGGCCAGCGGGGGCCATGGTCATCTTGCATGTCTGCAGAGGTGGCCAGCGCGAGGTCCTGTTGGCATGACGAGGGCTTCTGGCGGTTGCCGGCCGTCTTTTGTCGCTCGCTGTCCCGGTGCTTGCGGAAGACTTGGGAGGGTTGTTCCGACAGTACCTACAGACTGTGCACAGCAGCCAAAGACGAGCGTGGATTAGGATTGAAGACGTCCCGCAAGCGTGCAGCAGCGCGCGCGGTGTGCGTGTCTTTCCCCCCTCGTCGGGCAGTGCCGCTGGTCTCTGGGCACTGGCGGTCTGTCTGACCCGACCCCCCACCAACCCTCGTCCAAGCAGGTACCCATCCAGTGCCGCAGTGCCGCCGTCGATTTACGGCGCGCATCCTGCGATGCTGGGCGTGTCCGTCTTGATTTCGTCATCACTTTCCCAGATTCCCACCTCCATCCCACCAGGGGCTGCCCCAAGTCTACCTACCATTCGCATTTGAACTGTCCCTCCCTCAACAAGTACAAGTTATCGCGCAGCTCCAAAAAGACGTTCTGCTAACCTCGACCTATTCTGTTCCTTGAAAACGCAGGTCCCCATCCATAAATCCCTCTCTGTCAACAACCTCCCGCGGAAACTCTATTTCAATCCGTCACCGCCCGACAACAAGACACTCGCTCACCTGGCCTGAATCTACCCCGCTCCAGGCGGCTCCCCCCTTCCTTGTCCCATCCACGGCGCTTCACTACCACTGCACAGCTGCCGCCGTTTTGTTGCAAGTACCCTCGAGCACTGTTATCGGGCTTCTTGCGTCATTGAAGCGAGACCCTCTCGCTTCTGTTTTCGCTTCCCTGCTTCCAGTATCGGCGTCCCTCGTCTCATCGCTCCTTCCGACCCACAGCGACCGAACTTTCTCGTCGACATAAACGCTCCACTACGAGAAGCACCGGAACCCGCACTGCCGTTACTTAGACCGTCGCCGCGCGCCCACCACAACCACCACGCCACGGACCCCTCGCAGCAGCTCACCCGCCCCTCTCTAACTGCAAATCCACACAATCCCATTTCCCACTCTCCTTCGCCTTTCCGCCGCCTCGATTGTCAATCTGCGAACCCCATCCTTGAGTTGCAAATAAATATCAACCGTCACCATGGCCGAGTTCGTCCGTGCCCAGATCTTCGGCACCACATTCGAGATCACATCTAGGTACGGCCTCCGGTTCCTGCCAAGTCGTCGATCTTTGAGCCCCTCGACAGCCGCGCGCCGTCATCTCCATCATTGGCGCTTCCGGCCGCTGACTCGTATGTTTACAGATACTCGGATCTCCAGCCCGTGGGGATGGGAGCCTTTGGCCTGGTCTGGTATGTCGATTGATATTCCCAGGGGTACTTCCAAGCATTTGGCCACAGACTGACCGCTTCTCAGCTCTGCGCGCGATCAGCTCACGAACCAGAATGTCGCCATCAAGAAGATTATGAAGCCCTTCAGCACTCCCGTTCTGGCGAAGCGCACCTACCGAGAACTCAAGCTCCTCAAGCACCTGCGACACGAAAATGTACGTTCTCGACGACCCTCAGCGGCCTGCGGGCGCTGTACTTCGACGTTGTTCCCATTCTTACTCTGTTTTCGCAGGTCATCTCACTCAGCGACATCTTCATCTCCCCACTAGAGGATCTGTATGTGCAACAGGCGCGCAACTCGAGTCGCAGCCACTGACCGACATCGCCAGGTACTTCGTCAACGAGCTTCTCGGGACGGACCTCCACCGCTTGCTCACGTCGCGACCGCTCGAGAAGCAATTCATCCAGTACTTCCTGTATCAAATAATGGTATGAGCAGCCTTGTCACCGCACAGCTTCTCAGCTGCCGCTAACCATGACCACAGCGCGGGCTGAAATACGTGCACTCAGCTGGCGTCGTCCACCGCGATCTCAAGCCTAGCAACATTCTTGTCAACGAGAACTGCGACCTGAAGATTTGCGACTTTGGTCTCGCGCGTATTCAGGACCCTCAGATGACCGGCTACGTCTCGACGCGATACTACCGAGCTCCCGAGATCATGTTGACATGGCAAAAATACGACGTCGAAGTCGATATCTGGAGCGCCGGCTGCATTTTCGCCGAGATGCTTGACGGCAAGCCCCTGTTCCCGGGCAAGGACCACGTCAACCAGTTCTCCATCATCACTGAGCTGCTGGGCACCCCGCCGGACGACGTCATCAACACCATCGCCAGCGAGAACGTGAGTTGACCGGCCCCATGGTTGGATAGCACAGGAAAGCTAATAGGATGATTAGACTTTGCGATTCGTCAAGTCCCTGCCGAAGCGCGAGCGCCAACCCCTAAAGAACAAGTTCAAGAACGCCGACCCGGCCTGTACGTTAAATCGGCTGTGATCCGCCCTAAGCTCTGATGGCTAACTCGTCCATAGCTGTCGATCTCCTGGAGCGCATGCTCGTCTTCGACCCCAAGAAGCGGATAACCGCTGCCGAGGCTCTCGCGCACGAATACCTCGCGCCATACCACGATCCCACAGATGAGCCTGTGGCTGAGGAGAAGTTCGATTGGAGCTTCAACGACGCTGACCTGCCCGTGGACACGTGGAAGATCATGATGTGAGACTCTGCTGCGGCTGCCGAATTATACGTTGCTACGGTGCTGACTGGATGATGGATATAGGTACTCTGAGATCCTTGACTACCACAATGTCGAGGCCGGCGTCGGAAACATGGATACTCAGTTCAACGGGCAGTAGGTCTCGCCTGGTAGAGAACGAGATCCGCCAGACACCTACACGACCCTGTCATGACCAAGGGAGAGGAATACATTCGGCGCCGCTGCGCAAAGAACACACGAGAAGCACGCCCAGATCCCGAACACCTACGGTCGACTTTGCAACCAGACGAGAAATAAAAAAGAGACAAAAAATGTACACGCAACGAAAAGACAAAACCAACGCGGGGAGTCATTACGCAGGTCAGGCGTTTGGGAGATGGGAAGAGGACAAATGGGCTGTGATTTTTTTACCTTTACCCCCCCCCCCCCNCCCCCCCCCCCCCCCTTTTTTTTTTTTTTTTTTTGCCTCTTCCTTTTTATTTTCCTTATTGTCCCGTCCTTCACTTTTAGCGCCGAGCCCTAGTCCCTCCGCGATTCGCTTCCATGGGTTCGCCCACACCAAGGAGAGAGAGAATACGCGAGAGAATACGGGTACTGTCAGCCTTAATGTTTTCGACTTCGGCGTATTACCCCCACCAGCCCGCCTCCCAAATAAATAAACCAACCCCACCTGCTTGACTTACTTGCAGTCCAAGCAGATACCGCTCGAGGAGCATGACAGGGAGTCTTTTGGTTGGAGGGGGGGGAAAGGGGGGAAGGATGGTTGTGTGAGCCGCGTGGCGAATAGGGGACGGGCGGGGAGCGGGCTGCTACTTGTGGGTGACATGTGCATGTTCATGTGTGCCGCTGAGTGACAAATGTCATCTTTTTCAAGGAGGCGGTAGTGGGCAATGGCCAGAGTATTGGCTTGGGGTCATCGGAGTCACGAGTGTTGTCACGGGCATAGCGGAGAGACATCGATAACTACCTAGACCGAGATCACAAATTTTGAATCCATTAACCGTATAAGGTAGCATTCTGTTATCCATCCGCGTGCATGCCCATCTAACTACTCCTGCAAGCGAGATATGTACTATTCTTCATGACAGTCGTCTATTATTCTGCAATCACTCCTCTCGAGGAGCGTCGGATCCTTCTCCCAGGTGACCCCGGAGATCCTCCATCTCGCCGCTGTGCAGCACCATATCGTAGAACAAGCCCTTGGCGTCGTATAGATCTCTGGGCGACCCGTTTCTACCACCCGTTAGCCAACAGCTCCCTCAACTCGCGAAATGTTACGAGGTAGGAGATTAGACTTACTCGACCACCCTGCCAGCGGCCATTACCACGATGCTGTCATAGTCGATAATGGTCCTCAGCCGGTGCGCAATCGTCACGAGCGTGCGGCACCCGCCCCCATCCTCATGATCCGCAGCCTCCAGCTCCTCCCGGAGGACCTCCTGGATCCCGCGGTCCGTCTCGTGATCCATGCTCGCCGTCGCCTCGTCGAGGAGCATAAGCTTGCTCCGGCGGACGAGCGCACGGCACAGCGAGAGTACCTGGCGCTGGCCGTGGGAGAAATTCTCACCGCGCGCGTCGACCTCGGTGGAGAGCTTGATGCCGCCGCCGCCGCCCGTGTGCTCCCGTGCGGGGGGCGCTCCGTCCCGCGGTGTCGAGGCGCCTGAGAAGGCGGGGATGGTCTTGCAGCGGTCGAGTGTCTCCTTGAGGTCAGCCGGTGGGACGAGGCCCGTGGGGTCAAGGTTCGATTCGACGGAGCCGTTGAAGAGAACAGCCTCTTGAGGAATGATGGTCAGGCTCTCTCGGAGTCTGTGTCTCGGGATATTGGTGATGTCGATGCCGTCATAAAGGATCTGGCCGGACACGACATGCGTGAAGCGTAGGAGCGATAGGACAAGCTGCTTTGTTTAGTCGATTGGTCTCCGGAAACACGCAACTGGAACGCGGGGAGGGGGATCTTACAGTGCTCTTACCGGAGCCAGTTCGACCGACGATCGCGACCCTCTCTCCGGCCTTGAACTTCAGGTTGACATCCGTGAGGATGTTTGGCCCATCGGGGTCATAGCGAATGGTAACATTCCGGAACTCAATTTCACCCGAACGCGGCCAGCTCTTTGGAATGACGTGGGCGTCGTCGTCGGCATAGTTCCCTTCTTCTGGGTACGGCTCATCATGTTTCTCCTCGTGCTCGAGCTTGACATATTCCTTGACGCGGTGGAACTACAAAGTCGTTAGCAAGATACGGGCTCCCCCCGGCAAGCAATATTCGCAATGGATATTGATGGCAATCCACTTCCCAACAGCGCCCAGTACATGGTAAGATACCCAAGAGAGACTCACGCTTTGGATCTCAACTTCCAAGTCATTCATGCCGCGGACGAGTGCCAGGATGGTTTGGCTGAGGCCGTTGGCGTTTGTCAGTGAGAAACCCACGAGGCCAGCCCCAACGAGTCCCACCTTGGACACGGCAATGATCCCCGCGCATAGAGCGACCAGCGCCGTCACGAAGTCAACACGTACCGAGACCCAGCGGTTACAGTTGAATTGTGCTTCGGCAGCGGCGGACCAGACCCTCAGCTTGGCCGCCAGCTCGTCACGGAAAGCCTGTGCCATGCCTTCTCTGCCGCGGACGACGGCGAGACCCGCAAGAGTGTCGGCGAACTGAGAGAAGACGGGCGACTGCGCTGATGAGACGAGACGTTTGGCCACCACGGCAGTCCGGGTATACATCTCGGCGAGCACGATGCCGAAGAAACACGTGAATAAGGCGGGCACGATGAATATGGGCATGATGGTGCTTACGGCTGCGATGCGGAACAGCAGCGTCGTGGCGGATTCGAGGGAGAACCGAAGCATGGTACTCAACTGACTATCAATAGCGGCCATGTCCCCGGCGAAGCGGTTGGTGATGCGCCCTACCGGTATGGTCTTGTACCATGACAAGGAGACACGCATGAGGGCGCGAACAAAGTCATTGTGAAGCTTTCGCGCGGCGCGCCAGGCACCCCATTCAAACAAGATGGAGACGAAGACGATGAAGGAGATTTCGAGCAAGTTGAGAAGCGCAAAGATACCGAGGTAATAGGCAATATCAACATGAGCTTCGTGGCCATATGCTTCAACCCATATCGACAACCAGTAGGTGCTGTAAAAGGACAATAGCCCAGACAGGAACAAGGCAACTAGACACGCCGCGGCAAAGAGTGGGTGTCCAAAGTATGACATGTATTGCAGAACTGTTGCCGTCAGTTTGGACTCTGCCTCCGAGGACTTATCCGAGACTTACATGTGAGCCGTCCGATCCGGCCAGACGCCTTTGTCTCTTGATCTACGAGGTCATTGGGGATCTTATCTTTGCCAACCTTGTTACGCCCATTGGAGCGCTGTGAATTGGGCTCACTCGGAATAGCTGGCTGAGACCCGTCGTCTTCATCTCCGCCAAGCACTTCTGCAATCGTGATCGGCCGACGGACCGCGCTGATATTCTGTTCCGCACGCTTTATTCGACCTTGCTCAAGTGTGACGGCCAGGTCAGCCTGCGGCGGGATCCAAGTAATTTGCGTCACCAAAACCGTCGTGCGGCCACTCAGCATATCGCTGCAGAAGCAGTGTTGCCACAGCCTCGCAGTCGTCTTAGCGTCCAACGCAGAGAAGATGTCGTCGAGGAGGATCAGAGGTGCTTTGGAATACAAAGCTCGGGCTAGAGCTACTCGTGCCTTCTGGCCCCCGGATAGAGACGTGCCGTTCTCTCCAACGATGGTGAATTCCCCTTCCGAGAGCTCGCCAAGGTCCGTCTGAAGACAGCAAGCCTCCACCACTCGGTCATAACGTGCTTTCTCCATAGGACTTCCAAAAAGGATGTTGGATCGGACGGTGTCATTCTGCAACCATGCGGTCTGAGAAGCAAAGGCTACGTCTCGTGGTCTAGACATGCTGCCGCCCTCAAGGTATGTCTCCCCTAGAATTGATAGCAAAAGGGTGGTCTTGCCGCTCCCGCTCTGGCCGCTGACTACATTGAGGCCGCCCTCAACAAAGTCAAGAGATACATCTTCCAGACGGAAGGTGGCCTTCTTGGTCCGGCGAAAGTATCCGGCCTGTATCTGCAGAGGCCCTTCGGGACAATCGACCTTGGGCACTGTGCTCTCGAAATAGTTATCCAATCGACCAGCGGCGACCATGGCTGCCGTAAAGCTGCGCGCAAACCAACTGCTCTGCATGATGTTCCTACGGATATTCCGTACCAGGTAGAGGGTGGTAAACGCGACGGATGCGTCGAGTGGCTTCCTCTTCACTCCTATGTGGAGCCCGAACATAACCAGAAGGGCGAGTAAAGGCGGCACCTGTGAGACCTGGTTGATAAGGGTTTGAAGGATAGCCACCTGCCATAGCTGCTTTTGTTCCCTGGCTCTAGAGTCGATAATCTTGTCGGTGATGGCATCCTCCCAGGCAAAATACTTGATAGCACGTATCGACGACAGATATTCGGTGACCAGAGAGAGCCGAGAATCTTGCGCCCTTCTTGCGAGTGCCTGCCGGCCATACATGACACGGCCAAGGAAGTAAGAGACGGGCGTGGCCAGGATGATAAAGACGACGCCAACCGGCGCGGGCCATCCAAGCATGCGGTACATGCCGATGACAGACACGATGGTGCCCGCAGGCACGCCGACGCCGACGATGACGACATCGCGGGCACGGTAGAGGGCGTCGATGTCGGCAGCCATGAGTGTTGCCAGGCGTCCAGCCGATGTAGTTCTATTAGCGGGTTTCTCGGCATTCGCGGAACCTTTCGTTGCAACATTCTGGTCGAAAGGGTCATCGTCTAGTTCCATCGACGCCAGGGCCCTGTGGTACAGCTCCTGGGTCATTGCCGATTTGATTCGGACGACCAGTCTGGTCGAGGTAAAAATGTACTGCTGAAAGAAGACAGAGCGGCTCATAGGGCCGATGAAGACTAGGATAAGCCAGACCCATGGTTGGTATGTGGCCGTGTCTGGACTGGCGAGGTAGTCGAGAAGCTTGAACATGCTGTACGGGGCAACGTTTTCCAATATGTAGGCGCTGACGATATAGATCGCCATCAGCGAGAGCTCCTTGCGCTGGTAGCGCAGTACTGTGGCCATGGTCTTTCCCGAGATGGATCGAGCATGTTGGACCCTGCGGAGGAGATACAGGGGCTCGTCGTACCAGGGCAGCTTGGGGATGCCAGACATGTCCAGCGTCCGTTTGGTGCCCTTCCATATCAGAGGGGTAATCCATTCATAACTGCAGTAGTAGTTGAACCAACTGCACGTCTCTTCCAGGGAGGGAGTCTCATCGGCGTCGCGGCCGGGGATCTCAAAGGCCGTTGGGGGAGGGAGCCATTCCCTTGGTGTCGAGACGGCGACGATATTGACCACCGACAAGGCGATGATCCCGCCAATAACTCCCGGACCAGGACTGCACTCTGCGCCAATCTCGACGCATGGCAAGAATTGCGATATCAACAGAACCAGGAGCATGGAGAAGGAGACGAAATTGGCCTGGTGGAGAGCTGCATGACTCCAGTCAAGGTCGCGGACGAGGCGCAGAAGGCCAAGAACAAAGCCATAGGCCATAACCACGGTATTTAGCCAGTGGGTGCCGCCTTGGGCACAAGCGACTGCGATGAGGGCGAGAGACGCGGCCCGGGAGATCTGGGACAGTGCCTCATAAGGCCATCGGATCGAGGGCGCGTTCGGATGCCGTGTCGACAGGGACCTGCGCCTGCAAAGCAGCGACCATGAGGCCCATGAGACAGAGATGGCCAGGATGGCGAATTGAGGGATGCCCGACTGAGCGAAGCGGGCGACATGGCGCGTCCATCGAAGGCGGTGACCGGGAGGGCCAAAGAGATGGGAGCCACTATCCTTGAAGTCAGCGTTGGGTTGAGTTCGTTGGGCAGCGCAAGGTACTGACCTCCAATGCTGTTCGGGTCGAACCTGACTCAAGGTCTCGGTGCGTCTTTCATAAATGGTTGCCGCGTACAACGACAACTCCAAGGAAGTAAGGTCCATATCGATGACGACATGCCGTAGTAGGTAGGTGAGACCAAATACAATGGAAGGAAGGAGCGGCAGAGAGGGAGCGACAGCAAACGAGAGAGAGGAAAGTGAGGCGGTCACACAAACCTTTGCGCAGCTGGCGACTCAGCATCCAATGCCTTCTACAGTAATACTACGTGTACGGGTTCTTACTTGGCTGCGTGTCGGAGGAGAGACGGACGTGGACCACGAATCGTAGGTCGTTCGGAACGGAGCCGTATGTGGATCCCTGCGGCTCAGGACCGGTCAAGCGAAGTAAGTACCTTATCGCGTCGTTGAATACGAATTATCGCTAGCTTACCTGGTAGTGCCCGCCCACGGAGCGGAAGCGTCACCGCTCTACACCGATCAGAAGCACGAGGAGGTGCATATCTTACGAATCCTTCACCGACTCGACCATCCTAGTCTCCGTTGTTCGGACGTCACTGTTTCGTATCTGGGAAAACCGCCTGCATACGTACTCATACACTTCGATTAAAACCCACCATAAAAAGTTGGTTCACCATGCACACATGGAAAAAAAAAAAAAAATCGAAAAATATAAAAAGAAAGAGATCTCGTTATTATAGGAAAAGCCCGATGCGGGGGTCGAACCCGCAACCTTGAGATCGTGTGCTCTTAAGAGTCTCACGCTCTACCTTTGGGGGGGTTAGCCGCAGTCATGAAATTGTCTCGGGACGAGCCAGGAGTACTAACCGATTGAGCTAACCGGGCGGCTGGTTGATGATTCCGGCACAGAGCCGGGAGGTTCAAGAAGGTGCGTGGACCAGTGGTGCCCAACGCCTGAGCCAACATCTTGGGCACCTACCCTGGAGCCACTTGTCAAACATAGCAACTCCACCCGTCGACCAAGTGGAATGGGATAGACGGGTTGGCTGTCGTTTCGCCTCAGAATCGATCCCAGGGCAATCCTTCTCCTATCTCTTGTCTTCATAGTCTGATCTCTTTGTTTGACTCTTACCAACATGGTTATTTGAACATCTCACTTCAGAGTAAGACACCCCTATATCTGCATGCATTCAATACAAGGTTATTCAACCAAAGCACTTGTATTTATTTGGCACCTTATACTACCAGTAGGTACGTAATTAAATAATGAGCTTTGTGATCAGCTTGCCCTGGTTCCCTCCACTGAACAACCGCATCCACACCTCCGGCTGCTCCTCAATGCGCGCCTCGACAATCGTCTCGGCATCCTGCAGCACTATCCTCCCGTCGGCGATGGCGCCGATCAACTCCCCCAGGATCGCCGGCACCTTGTCCATGTAGTCGAGCATGATGAAGCCGCGGATGTTGATGCGCATGGAGACGACCTCGAACCAGTTGCGGAGCACCGTGGGCTGGCCCGAGTTGTAGGTGCTGACTGCGCCGCACACGGCGATCTCGCCGCCCTTCTTCATGCGCGTCAGCATCAGGTCGAGGATCTCGCCGCCCGCGTTGTCGAAGTACACGTCCACCTCGTCGGGGGTCGCCGCCTTGAGGTCCGCCGCGAAGGTCGGGCTCTTGTAGTTGAGGCACTCGTGGGCACCGAGCTTCTTGACCCACGCGCACTTCTCGTCGCTGCCAGCGATGCCGATGACGCGCTTGGCCCCGATGAGCTTGGCCGCGATCTGGATGGCCATGTTGCCCGTGGCGCCGGCCGCAGCCGAGATGACGACGGTGTGCTCGGGCTTGGTCTGGGCGGCGAAGTGGAGGCCCGAGTACGCGGCCAGGCCGGAGGCGCCGAGAGCGCCCAGGAAGTGCGTGGCCGACAGGCCGGCGGGCAGCGGGGCCAGAGGCTGCGAGTTGGCGGCCTCGAGGACGACGTACTCGCTCCAGGCGCCGAGGTGGAAGTCGAGGACATTGTCGCCGACCTTGAACTTGTCCGAGGCCGACGCGACCACCTCGGCGATGATGCCGGACCTCATGGGCGACCCCAGGGGGACCATTGGCACGTAGAAGCGCTCCTCGGCGACGGTGCTCTGGATGAAGTTGCGCAGCCCCGTGTCGTTGGAGAAGTACAGGACCTTGCCGAGGATCTGGCCGTCCTTCAGGGCCGGCAGGCTGGCCTCCTGGAGCTTGAAGGTGGCATCGTCGCCGGAGAGGATGGGTGCGGCCGTGGGTCTATTGGCCAGCACCCATTGCTTGGTCGTGGAAGGGGTGGAGGAGGAAGCCATCTTCCTTCTTTGTTCCGCTGTCTCGTTGTCCCGGCAGGCAAGCAAGTCACTTACACCTTGTACATGGATTGGTAATAATGCTAATACTTGAGTACTCCGTACCGAGTAGTAAGCTCGGTCAACGGCTGACTTGCCTCTTTTAAGAACAAGAGGGAATCTTTACATATCGACCACCGAGGACCACACCCCCTTCCCAACCCCCAGCAACATCCTGGTCGCATGCGGATACTACTAGTAATAGGTAGGACGAGTAGTATCCCGCATTTGGACCCCAAGGAGCTAACCCGGGGGGGGAGGGGGTGGTGGGGGTGGTTAAGCAACGCAGGAGCCCCTGCCACACTAAAAATACTGTCATCAATTTTTCATGGGCGCTTGCTGTAGCTCGTCGGTTCTTTCCGCCAAACGGATGGGGCCGCTGTGGTACGTATTCCGTAGGTAGTGTAGTGAACCCCTAGCGGCCCGCCAGTTGGTGGTGTTTTATTCACCAGCTTCAGCCTTGGCGAATCTACTGTATACCAAAGGTTCTCAATACAAGTACAATGTTCTCGATACACCGTAGACGCAATTCATATTACGCGCGTAGGGGGGTTACTCATACATAGGATCAAGTCTTCGTAATGATACTGTTATAGTACCTATAGGTATTGCAGTATACATGTATTCGGTTATCGATCCCAATGTGGTGGGAAGCCCCCGTCCCCTGAGACCCTGGCAGAAAACGTTCCTGCATACCCCCTCGGCACCGCCAACGCCACTAGGCCACATGTACGAGTACGGACTAAGAAGCCAAGATGGCCCATAGTTGTGCCTTGGCATTTGATTTCGCCTCCTGTTCTCCGCCCGCGCCCCCGGCACATGGCCCCGGCTACTAACGTTAGTTGCCCCTCCCTTCCAATGACAAATTAGATGGTAAAAATATCTGAGATTCCACTGCGCACAAGAAAAATGAAGGACAGTCCTAAATTAATTTGGAGCACTGCACTTGGTCCCCTTGGCGGGAGAGTGAGACAATATTCGTACTAAAGCCGCCAGGGCGTCGACGGCGTTGGGAGTATTGAAATAGGCAACCTGAAATAGGCACCCTGAAATAGCCAACCTGAAATAGGGCACACTGGGTCCCCCAATCTTCAAGTGTTTCAAGCCTTGCAGAAAAAGAGGCCAATGGCCCACGGGTAGTATGATACGGGCGGGTCACGAGACTGGAAAATGACAACTCGCCCGCATTACTAGGTAGATGCTTACAGTACGTACAGACGTACGTGCTCGCTTATTAGTAGATGTAGCCAAGATCTGACACATGATCGTGCGTGTCCTCGTACCGATACCGTCGTACGAGAACAGTATATGAATCCCTCCCTGTGTTCCGCTCCACCAACGATTTTTTTTTTTCCAATTTTTTCTTTTTTCCTTTTTCCCCCCCCGCCTCTCTCCCCCCACCAACGAGTTGCAAGTAAGCCTCGTACTACTAACCTAGTACCTACTCGTACTGTAAAGAGAGAAGAGAAAAGACATCACGATCCTTGGATGCGGTGATTGTCCCCCCTATGGCCGATGCTAGTACCGTCCCGCACCACCGTGGATCCGGCTCAGTCCGAGTCGGGACCGAGATGACGGCTATGTGGGTATTGTACGAGTAACAATGTAAACACCTCTTGCTCAGGGCTCGTTCGTAACAGAGTTCACAGGATACTACACCATGTATACCTGTACTAGTATGGCATCTTGGCTATATGGCTACAGACGTACATACCTACACGCTCCGATCACATCAATCCTACAGCCGCGGCTGGGGCGTCAAGGTGTTGCTGCAATTTGGGCTGGAACCACGACACTGGGCACCGGCCTCTCCCCACCTCTTCTCACTCTCCTCTCACTTTCACTCACTCACCCTCGGCAGCTAGTATCTGTATTATTATTTCTTTTGCCGGTTGGTGCGTCGCATATGTTGGTCACCCCAGCCCCGGGGAACCGGGGTCGCTGCTGCAGAGGTGGGGGGGGNGGGGGGGGGGGGGGGGGGGGGGGGGAGACTATGGTCCGTACACATGGCATATATCGTCTGTTAATTAGTTGGCAGCCGTACCAAGGCACAGCCGCCAAGAAATTCATCTGCCCACATCCCAAGGTCCTCTCGCTCCTCTCACTGGAACCCGAGAATGGGGGCCCCTCAGTGTATCCTACGCAGGGGAACCAGAATCGCGGGTCCCGACATGGGCACCCATGGACCATGGCATCGGACAGACGGACGGACACTCACCCCTATTCGGAGCAGACTCCTTGCAAGTGACCACTGGGAACAACGGGGCCAAAGGCCATGGGAATACGATACATGGCCCTGCACCTCCTCGAGCCCCGCCGGGGGGGGGGGGGGGGGGGGGGGTAGGTGGGGATGTGACATGTCTCTGCCGAGTCCTGGACTCGTTCGTGCCTGGCAGAAGCGAGGGTCCCAGGGCCAATAAACCGGGAGTGTAATATGGACAATGACAAAACAGACGAGGCACCGCGGCCACCGTGTGCATCTCAAGAGCCGCTTGCGCGCCATATAGATCGAGGCGTCGTCCGCCACCATCGAGTTTTATCTTCGAACGGCTCTTGGTCCCGAGAGCAACTGCCGACTCGATCCTGCCAGGCCCTGACCGTCCAAAACTTGGCAGCGGCTGTCTGTCTGCCTGGTCTCTTCCTTTTCCACCAGCCGACTTTCGAGCCCAAGCTTGTTCGTTCGCCCATCATGGCTAAGGCCGAGGTGTACATGCCGATTCTCGGCTTCGTGCGCACCCAGATCATCGTCAACTCCGTCATCGTCTTCCTCGTCTTGGTTGTCGTCTCTCTCAGAGTTGTCGGCCGGCTTCTAGGGCCAGGGCTCGGCTGGGACGATGCCCTGGTTCTCCTTGCAACGGTGAGTTCTGCTTGGGCTGTCTGAAAATCTCGATAGTAATACTCGTTACTGACAATGTCATCGCCAGCCGCTGGGAATGGCCATGCTCGTCTGCCAAGGGTTATGTGAGTCCGAGTCCTCGCGCTCTCCCGTCTTGCTTCACAGAGAGACCAGACTCCGAATCTAACACTTGACCGATAGTCGCCCCTGTTGGCAACGGCTATACATTGTCAGAACATCCACAACGTGAGCCAAGCGCAACACCTACCTTGAACCCCCACCGGCAGCGAACAACGAGTTAACCCCTTTTCCAGTGGCGAAAAACATACCCTTTATTCTCAATGTGACGTTTGGCATGCAAATCATCTACGTCGTCATGCTCGCGGCCGTCAAGGGGAGCATGCTCTGCTTCTTCCTCCGCGTCTTCGTCACCCCCAGCGTGAAGCGCATCACCCATATCATGCTGGGCTTCGTGGTCGCCTGGATGATCGCCTATATCGGCGCCTGCGTCTTCCTCTGCACTCCCGTCTCGGCCCAGTGGACTGGCATGGGAAAATGCGGCGCCTACATCCCCATGATCCAGTCCCTGATTGCCACAAACGCCATCGGCGACCTCGCCATCATGGTCATCCCCATGTATAGTATCTGGCAGTTGAAGATGCGCAAGGCGGAGAAACTCGGTGTTACAGCCAGTTTCGGGCTGGGAATAGCGTAAGGACTGCCGCGGCACCCCTCCTCCTAGGCCAATTATCCGGCGCGCCCTCCCCAACCCATGGACTGACTGGCTCTCTTCTAGCTGTATCGTCTGCGCCGTCTTCCGAATCATTTACATATCCGTAGTCGATCTCAACTCCAACGTCACGGGAACCATGCCGACGACCACGCTCTTGTTTACTCTCGAGCCCAACCTCGCCATCCTCTGCGTAAGCATCCCGATGCTGCGGCCATTCTACGTAATGTACAGGAAGTACGTCAACGGGTCGAGAATCGATGATACGGGCGAGCGGTCCACGGGGTTCCGGGACACGGCACAGAAGAGCACCGGCACAGACACGGTCATGCGCGCGGGGGAAGCCGACGGGTGGGAGATGGACAACTACGGTCGTCCGCTCGGAAAGGGCTCGCACCACATCACTGCTTCGACGACTATGCCCGGGGCAGACTCGGAGTCGGGGTCGGAGCAGAACTTGACCCATGTGTCGCGGAGCTTGAATCTCAAGAATGAGATCTTGGTGGAGCAGAAGTGGACAGTGACCCGTGACTAGATAGGAAGTACTGGTATTATATAGATTTACAAAAGGCCTTGTTTTTTTTCCTTCATATTGTTAGACGAGTTTTGGGGGGGGGCAACTTACATAGATGATGCACAGGGGGTAACTAGCCACAGGTCGTAAATATACCAAGCCAAGTGGCAAGTAGTAGCAGAGTTGAGAGGGCGTACGTCGGTAACATGTAAGTGCCAGGTACTGTGACATGGCACGAAATAGTCTTTATGGGTTCGGCAAATTCGAGCATGGGTGGGATGGCCGTGCTGGAATTCGTCTCACCATCTTGCCTCTTGTCGATGGTGGCTAGCTTGGTTGGCTCTCAACCGTCGACGCGATCCCCTGGACATGCAGCCACGGCCGCCGATGATTGATCAGGGCTGTGGTGAACAGCAGCGGAAGGTGACCTAGCTGAGCGGGATCTTTCCGAACCTGCTCGGGTGCGGGGAAGCCATGAATACATTCCCCCCCCCAAACGGGTCTCTTGTCTTCCATTAGCAACGCTCATCCCCATGCTGGCGTCCACGCGGGTACCATACCATGGCCGCGCCGTCTATTCGGGAAGTGCCTGCAACGTGCTTGATTTATGGACATGACGAGCTCATCATCGTCTAGAACAAGCAGCCAATCATCACGACAAGCTTGTTCCCCGCGCGTGGCGCCTGTTTATGGACCATGCGATGCTTTTGATGGCAGCCGGGGAGAGCTGAGAGGAGATCCGCCACAAAGCCATCTCGAATACACCCGCCTTGGCAGCGATTGCCCAGAAAACTGCCACGGGGGACCACTGGCACCACCTGCTTGGCACTCCCAGCACTCCTGGAACTCCTGGAACGCCTTGAGAAGTTCAGACAGTTCTGACTCTGATCAGTACCATAGAGAGGAGTTCTGGATCTTCACCGACGCCTTTGCGTGCGGGAAGCGAGACATCAGCACTCCAACGAGTGGACAATTGCCAATCAATGGCGCCCAGCACCCAGAGGCCGATGATGATCTCGGCCCCAAAACGGGTGCGGTGCAAGATCAACTTGGTCACCTGTTCCCAGAACCTGCGGCCTGTTTGGGATGGGTGGGTGTGGTGTGCTGTACCCGGGTTGCCATGAATGGTTATCGGGCCAGCCAGCTTGAGTGAGCCGGCCTCCTCCTGGCTAGGTACTTTAGGTAGGGCGTCTGCTGCTCTGGCATGCAGCTCTGTGTGGTGTGACGCGCAGCGGCGCGGGGAGACGCCGTCATCTGATGGGGTGTTCCCGCGTTCGATCTTCGATGGACGCCGACGCTAGGTCTACGTACTTACTTGTTTGTTCATTGCCTGGTATAGTACAGTATCTAGGTGGTACTACTCGTACTAAGTACCTGAATTAGTCTAGTAGTACTGGTGCGCTGGGGCTGAAGGCGTCGGGTCGTTTGCACTATTGTATCCTCGGTTTACGAAGGCTGGCGGTGGAAGGCGCGACCAGTGCAACCACCATCAGTGAATCAGTGATCACGTTCAGGTTCCAAGGTTCTTCTGGACTGCTTTGTACCAGGTATTGGTAGATAGGTACTAATAGGCACTAAGTACTATGTACGAGTACCTACTACTAGTAGGTCAGGTACCTTATAGTATTCTCTATCCCCGCACTTGCTCTTTCCTCGTCCCTTGTAATTGGCCCGACCTGCGCTTGCCGTCCGATTCCCGGGTGGTCTTACCTTGATGGCCGGTCGCATTGAATAGGTCCCCCCGGTCCGCGCCCCTCCATCCGTCACTGACCTCACCGTTACCTGCTAGCACCTCGCGCCATTCCTTACCTGTCGTGCTCTCTCTGGACACCCACGAGGCCTCCTCAACTTCTTCCTCCTTCCAATCTCCCCATTAACCTTCTTCTCCACGTATTTCGTCCTCCCACACTCTATCCGCACAGTCTTCTTCGTTCGACTCGATACCGGCACGTGAATAACCGCCATCATGGTTGACTGGAACAAGTGTAAGTCCACGACCCCGACCGTCATCCGTCGTTTCCCCACGCCATTGCTAAGCTCACACGATCGACTCTAGACAACCCCTTCAGCAAGAGGGAGTCGCACGCCTCCGGCTCAATCACGACTTACAAGATCCTGACGCTCATTACCTGGGCCTTGTCCGTTATCGTCTCCGTATACTACACAGTCCACTCGCCGCACGATGGCCACACCATCCGCAAGCGCATCTGGGATCAGAACTCTCTGTACCCAACTGCCTTTTCCATGAACTCGGTCATCGCCTCCATCTATTGGTGAGTCCATAGGTACTCTTTGCGTGCCATGTCTCGTCTAACGTACCTGAATCAGGATTGTCCTCTTCATTCTCCAGGCCGGCTACATTGGTCACCTCTTTTCGTCCAACTCTGACATCGTTCATGCCGCGGCGAGCGTCGGCAGCCACTTCATCCTCAACAACCTCTTCCATTTCGCCTTCGTCATGCTCTTTGTCCGCTCCCATTTCATCTGGGCCGAGCTCATTTTGGTCCTCAACTTCTTCAACCTCAGCTCCCTCTACTTCCGCCACAATACCTACCCTCGCTTCATCCACGCGCCCGTCGCCTCCGGTCCGCTGGCATGGACCTTTGTCGCCATCTACTGGAACGGAGCCCTCATGATCCCCCACCCCGCTCACCTCGTGCCCCGCATCTTTGGCAACATCTTCATCTGGGCCATCCTATTCTACGGTGGGTTCTACATTGTGGTCTACAAGGTATGTTATGTAACTGTGTGTCCCTCTTATGTGATCCACGGACGCTTACGCATGACTGTCAGGACTACACTATGGGATTTTCCCTCAGTGTGCTCTCCGCCGCGATTGGCGTCTCTCAGTTCCTGCGCCAGGTCATCGCCCTGCAGTGGATCTTTGCTTTCGTCATCATGGCTGTGCTGTTCGTCTCTACCCTCACCATCGCCGTCCCAGCCTGGACCGGCAAGGAACTTAAGTGGAAGCGAGACACCACCGACGCCGAGCGCGCTCCCCTCCTCAACGAGGCCTAAGGGTGGCCCACCGCCGTTGCTGTGGTGTTTGCGACTACTACAGCAGCGCACCTGTCTCTACCGTCATCTCGATCTCCATCTCCCCCGTTGGGGTAATCAAAGCTACTTGAAGGGCGTCCCACGTTTTTACCACGCTGGTTACGGTCGCCGCATCACATGGTAGTTGGGCGTCGTTATCTTTATACATCCTGCTCTTCATGGGCAAAATATTTGCGAATTTGTTGCTTGAGTGCAGACACTGCTAGGAATACTCGTAATACTGAAACAACTTGATGCATGGCCCGGATCATTTTCCCCATCGTGGTTCCACCAGCACTTGTGATGAGTCGATGACGTAGGTTGATCGGGTGTGTACAGCGGATGCTAGCGCAAACTCGTGTCAAAACTCCACTTTGGGTGTGGCAGAAAAAGCGGGCTTACCGGTAGCCAGCGCGACTCTGTCGAAGATTCCAGTGGCTGTGATTGTAAAAGGCTGCAGCTCCATTGCAGCGCGGGGCCGGGCAGTTGACCAGGAGTGTGTCGTGGTTATCGATAAACCTTGAGTGGAGAACGCTGATGAGGCGAGCTCCAACAAGCAACAATCTCCTCAACCTCACCTCCCATCCAAGCTCGCCAAATGGGCGTGCGTAGTTGGCGCAGATGAGGCCCCTTCGGGCTTTCCCGTTTCCTTTGAATGTCGGGACAGATATATGCCAGATAAGCCGGATCTACCGCATCCTGCGCGGCCCACGAGGCGAGCGATTCGTCCGACGCGTTTTCTCTCCAGATGAACAAGGCCGGGGTGATCTGAGGCGTGCTCTGGGATCCGGGGGGCGACACACCGCCGACGCGATTGACCCACGCGGGACAAGAGAAGAGCTGTCTCGAGGTGTACACGAAGAATTGGCGCTGTGTGATCCAGTCTTGTGGAAGAGCGCTACCTTTGTCGCTGGCAGGTGAGCTTTTTTCCCCGCCGGCGATGTGTGCGCTCCTCACGGCGTCTATCTACCTGCTGACAGCGTGGCGTTCCAGATTCGCCGCCAAGGAGGCTGCCATAAAGGCGCACTCGCATAGGCGATTGACGTTTCACGACATCATCATTGAGCGACGAGGTCGCGACGAGAAGCGGCTGGGCAGCGGGCCACCGGTGGCGCGGATCAGGGGCGAGGAGGCGGAGCATGGGGGGGACACTAGCGCCATGGTGTCCATCAGCCATGATGGGGACTATGCTACGGCGGTGTGCATGGGGTATGACCCGAGTGTCGTGGAGCAGCAGGACGGCGAGGGGCCGTGAGAGTACCGGTTCGGAGGTACTTGTGTAGCACGCACAACTCGATGTGGTGGGTAGGTTGGATCTGTGCGCGGCGACTTTCACTGCCCCGTCAGATTGTCCTGGGACTCCTGCGGGCGAACCTTACTAGGTCGACAGTCCAGAGGTTATGCAGAAAAAGGTTGAAGGCCCTGTATCTTTATATGTCTACTCTACTTGGAAAACGACAACCTCTACAGGTATGCTCCCATGACCTCTCGAATCTGTTTACTATACCAAGCCTAGAGGAGCAAAAATGTCAGTCACTGTTTCTTTCTTTAAAAAGGTGACGGGCGGAGAGAGAAAAAAGGGGTATAAATACTCACAGTCTCAAGCCCAGCGCCGACTGACCGACTTCCCATGAGCCTCCCCATCCACGACGACCACGTATTATCCCACCTGACCGTATACAGCCTATCCGAATCGCCCTTGTCCGGGTTGAAGATGATGTTTCTTGGGAGCCGCGGGTCCAGGACTGTGGGACGCCCGAGACCGATCAGGTCACAGTCGCCCGCGCGTATCGCAGCCGCCATGCCGCCGCGGGTCCGGAATCCACCCGTGACCATGAGGGGCACGTCGGGGAAGCGGGATCGGACGGCGTTGGCGAAGGTCAAGAAGAATGCTTCGCGGGCCTGGGTCCTGGCCGACGGCGCGGGGGTGCCGACCATCATCTGCGCACATTGTCAGTTTGAAATTGCCAGAGGAGTCTCGACAGATTGAGAGGGGATAGGGTGAGTGGTGTCAAGCGGGCAATGCGCACCTTCGGATCTTCCCACGACCCTCCGCTGATTTCTATGAAGTCGACACCGGCCTCCACGATGGCCTTGACCTGTGTTAGTGTCTCCTCCATATCCTGGTCGTCCTGGTGGTCGGCGCTGTTAAGCTTGATACCGAGCGCGAATCCCTCAGGCGTGGTCTCCCGGACCCTCTTGATGACCTCCACCACGATTCTAACTCTCCTCTCCGCGTCGCCACCCCACTCATCCTGCCGAAGATTCGTCTTCCTGCTCAAGAACTGCGCAAGCAGGTACCCGTGTGCGCCGTGCAGCACCACCCCATCAAAGCCAGCCTCCGCCACGACGGCCGCCGAGTGCGCAAATTGCGAGATGACCCGCTCTATGTCCGCGCATGTCATCTCCCGGGGCGTGCCGAAGAGCAGCCTCCGGGCGATATCTGGGAGGATCCCCGGTCCCAGGTCCAGCGGCACTGGGCTCGGGGCGATGGTCTTGGCGAAGACGGAGCGCGTGCCGGCGCCGGCTTGGGACTGGCGCCCCCCGTGGTTGAGCTGCACGAAGGCAGTCGCGCCGCCGGCGGAGCACGTTCTGGCCCAGGCCGCCAGGGTTTCTCGGGCCTCGTCGTTGGGTTCGGGGGGGATGCTGACCTCGCGAGGCATGCCGGGGTAGGCTGGGTCGACGAAGACGTTGCCTGCCGCCGTGTTAGAAGGGCGCAGCACCTGGTTTCATAGCACAAAGCAGGAGGTGATGTACCCGTCTGGATCATGCCCCAGCCGCCGTCTGCCCACTTGGAGTAGGCGCGGTGAAACTGGTCATGGGGCAGGTTTCGGTGGTCGGCCATCTGCTCCGCCAAGGCGGCCTTGACGAGCCTGTTGGGGATCGTGAGGCCGCATTTGAGCGTCAAGGGCTTGGTCAGTTCCTCCATTGTGAAGGGTTCACGGTGGCATACGGCGGACAGCTGTGTTGCCTTTGTTTGTGTAATGGCAGCCCTGGGCCAATGACTCTGCCCCAATATGGAGGACGGGCAGCAGTCTGTGTCGCATTATAAGTCTGGGCAATCGGCATGGCTACTGGCCAGAGCCGCCAGACAGTGCCTCGGCAGATGAGAGGCCCCAGCAGGAGTAGCTCCAAATGTGGGGGGACATTGGCGTAATGCGGAGCTGCCTGTCGGCCTGGGGTCGGGGACTCCGGGTCGGAGGGATTAGTGGTGCCAACGGAGTGGGGACCCGTCGTCCGGGACCGGGACCGGGACCCAACCCCGTAATATGCACCGATAACTTTGTATTGATATACTCGTACAATGAATACCTTTTAACTCTAGGAAGGGATCCTCACCCTCGTAATCTCGCCCAAGTCCTAACAGAGCAGCCCCTGGGTACTTTACAGTCCGCCGTTAATACACTCTGCAAGACATTTCTACTGGTACAGGCAAGCGCGGTGACAGTCGAAAAACATAGAGAAGGCTGGAGGGAAACATCAAGAGGCATGAGATTTCTTTCCGGGATTGACTCTGGTCAGTAGTTTTGATGTGTGCATCCGCTGTACACATTTGGACTTGGGTACACGTAAAAGAGAGAGTGAAAGTGAAACGTGAACAGTCAAGAGCGGGTCGGGGTATGAGCTAAAGCCGACATATCGCCATGTATTTTCGCCCTTTTTTTCCCCCGTGTAGCATGCCGCCGGCTTGTTCTTCTTTTCCTCCGCCATGTGATCGTGTCTCGAGTGGTCTAACCATGCTCAGCCCACTGGGCGGCAGGGCTTGCGTGACCGGCTAGTTGTTCTCGTTCCACCTAACTCTCTCCCTCACATGAGTCTACCTCCCAAGGTACAGTTCGAATGATAGTTGTGTGCCTTACCGTTCCGAACATTCTGAGCAAGAGTAGAATACCGTACTTCCCTCGTCGGCACTCCTCAGTTGAAGAGTGGTATACCGGACTTTATTGGCGTGACACTTTGGGCACTTCACGTCGATGGTAGACCAGGTGTCGGCGGAATGGGCTGGCTTTGCCCTCTTCACCACGCCTCGTCTGTCGCGTAATTCGGAGGGGAAGGTGTTGGTTGATGAATTTGAGACCGACTCGAGCAGTTTGTCTAGATAAAAAGGAAAGAGAAAAGAGAGTAAGTATTTCGTGAGGAGCCAGCTTGGGGTAGATTCACGGTGTCCGGCATACTTTGGTTCACGGAGCCACAGCACTCGCACCCGGCCTGCTCTGTTTGCGAGATGGGGAGCAGATTTCCGCAGTCCGCACAAAACTGGACACCCATATTTAGGCGAGGATGTTCACAGAATCGTGAGGAGTAGCGAAATAGACGAGAGAGAGATGCTACGGTGGAAAGTTTGAGTGTGCTCATGTGTGTCGTCGTGCACGGGGTAACACTTGTGTTGGTTCGATTGTACTGTACGTTTTATGTACGCACTGTATGAGGATTGACGGCACGCCTAGCTATAGTACTAGTACTTAGTACTTAGTATTTAGTATTTAGTACTGTTAATTCGGGACTATGATACGCGTACTTGTAAAGTTGTGATCCCAATACAGTAGGAATTTATTGCTAAAAGAAAATGATGAACGGGGAGTTTAACCACTGCCAACCATAGATTGTTACTCAGGTATGGCAGGTACGACCGTATGAGCGGACGTACCCTGGATGCCTACTTCTGAAAGTCAGTACTATACGGGGTAATACACGCTGTAATGTGATGGTGGGGCTGCCGTCGACACCCATCCAGTACGACGTCTCAACTTTCCCTCCCATCAGAGGGAGTCATCAGTCATCACCATCCTCACCACGCCACGCCACGCCACGCCACGCCACGCCACGCCATCAAATAAACCCCCCGCCGCACACGAATCGCCCACCGCCGAACCGCGACGTGCCACCCAGAATGAGCATCGGCAGTAGGTAGCCATGGTCTTCTCCGGGCTCCTCACCACGGGCGACAGGCCTTCCTCCTCGAATACTAGCCGCTCCCGCTCCCGGTCCAGCGTCACCGTCCCCGTCGCCGACCCCGACCTGCTCCAGCTGCCCGACTTCATCCACGACGAGGCCCAGCTGCCGTGCATCCCGCCCGAGCGCCCCAACCTGCGCGAGCTCAACAACTGCCTCGACGCCCTCGCCGCCGTGTTTCCCGACATCCAGATCGAGGTCTTCCGCGAGCTGCTCTCCAGCTTCGACGGCGAGTCGCGCCTCGCCCTCGTCGCTGACGCCCTGCTCAAGAACCGCGTCACATGGGTCAAGGGCCGATGGAGGGTCCTCGACAAGGGCGTCCAGCCACCCCATACCGTGCCCCGGTGCGAGACCTTCAGGAGCAAGGAGTACATGCACGCCGTCCAGCACCTTGCCTACCAGGAGTTCAAGGGCCTCTCCAAGTCGACCATCAATGCCGTCCTCGCCGAGTCCAACTACTCCTACCTCGAAGCTCGACAGACCCTCGTCGACCTTTCGTCAAAATCATGGCGATTCACCATCTCGTCCTTCTTCCTGCGCCGGAGACCCATAGCCACCGGCGACGCTGAGAACCACCCCCTGGTCGTCTGGCGCTCCTCCGGCCAGGGCTCTATATACCCCGCGATACGAGCCACCGGTAGTCCAGAGCTTAACCGGGAGCTTTTTGAGCGCCTCATCGTCCCGCTGAAGGAGAAGGAGCGGGAGAATCGCCAGACCAAGGACCGCGAGCTTGCCATCCTGCTCAACAATGAGGAGGCCGAGGCCGCTGATGCTACCCATGAGTGCGCCTGCTGCTTCGTTCCCGGCGCCTGGGAGGAGTTCACCCACTGTAACCGGGACGGACACTTGATCTGCTTCCGCTGCGTCCAGCACTCGATCAAGGAGGCCGTGTTTGGCCAGGCCTGGCAGAGCAGCATTAACCCCGAGACAGGCACCCTCAAGTGCATGGCTGTCGAAGGAAGTGGGTGCACTGGCCACGTTCCACAGGAACACATCCGCCGGGCCATGATGGACGAGAAGAAGGGGGCGGAGATTCTGCATCGGTTGGATCAGCGTCTTGCGGAGCATAGCCTGTTGGCGACCAACATGCCCCTTGTGCGCTGTCCCTTCTGCCACTACGCCGAGGTCGACGACATTTACATACCCGCTCACGAGTCTCGGATCCGCGTCCGGATCGATAGCATCATCAACCTTGTTCTCGTGGCCATCTGTATCGGCGTCACACCCTTCCTCCTCCCCCTCGTCGTCTTATCCTCTCTTCTCTGCCTGATCATCAGCTCGAAGCAGACATTTGGCGACTACCTCCGTACAGAATGGGGCCGGGCCATGGGGCGATACCGCCGACGCCGTCGTGGCCAAAAGTTCACCTGCCAGAACCCCGAGTGCGCGCGATCCTCCTGCCTCTCATGCGAAAAGGCCTGGACAGACGTGCACGTCTGCAACGAGTCCTCCCTCGTCGCCCTCCGCACCCAGGTCGAGCAGGCCATGAGCATGGCTGTCAAGCGCGTCTGCCCCCGCTGCAACACCTCCTTCGTCAAGAACGCCGGCTGCAACAAGCTCACCTGCCCCTGCGGCTACAAGATGTGCTACGTGTGCCGCGCCGACCTCGGCGACGAGGGGTATCGCCACTTCTGCGACCACTTCCGCCCGGACGGCGACCCCCGCCCTTGCACCGAGTGTGACCGGTGCAACCTCTGGGAGTCGGAGGACACGGACAAGATACTGCGCGAGGCTCGTCTTGATGCGGAGCGCAGGTGGCAGGATATGGAGAAGCGTGACCTGTCGGGCGCCGAGCGGTCGTTCCTCGAGACGGGCGTTGCGTCGGGTGCGCAGGATAGTGGCGTGGAGGATATGATTATCAACGGCCGGCTGCCGACGCTGGCCCAGGTATTTGACGGCGTCGTTGAGACGATATTTGTTTAGCGGGCGTCGAGGGTTTACGTCAGATTTTTGACTGATTTGTTTTTTTCTTTCTTCTTTTTACGTTCCACCAGCTTGTTGCAATCTGTGTTAATCTTTATGGGGGGCTTTTAAACAGGGCGTATTGTCGGTTACGGGAAGGACGGAGCTTTGTGCAATGTTACGAGATGAGAGTTCAGAGCAGGATGGACCGGATGGATTGAGGGATAGATGGGATATACACAACAAAGGGAAACTGGACCGGGCAACCAAGAAGGATAACAGAATCAAAGATGAAGGCTTCATTATAAAAAGAGAACATATAAATACACTCCCCTCTCGGCGGATCCTCATTGTCCAACATGCATGTATATCGTCACAGCCCCGGTCCCACTCGCCCCCTATTTTGTGTGGATATATCTCCCTTTCCCCGTTCTCGACTCGTGCTTAGATCTTGCTCTTGTCATCGGTCATGAGCTCAGCCGCGGCGCCAGCGATGGCCAGCTTGCCCGTCTCCTTGACCTTGGTCTGGAAGGTGACCTTGGAGCCGTCGCGCCACATCTCAGTCACGAGGGTCTGGCCGGGGATGACAGGGCCGGCGAAGCGGACCTTGATGTTCTTGAAGGCACCGAACCTAAGGAACCAGTCAGTCATATGTTACCACACGGGAATGGGGATTGATGTTATAGGGGGGGGGGGGGNGGGGGGGGGGGGGGTGTCGGGACGTACCTGTCGTAGACGGCCTTTCCGGCAAAGCCAAAGGTGCAGAGACCGTGGAGGATGGGAGCCTTGAAGCCGCCCATCTTGGCAAAGGCGGGATCAATGTGCAGGGGGCTTTTATACGGTCAGCGGAGCCATTCGTCAAAGGGGGCAACGTGTGTGGGTTCACTCACTTGTAGTCGCCGCTCAGGCGGTAGATGGCTGCCTGGTCCTCCTTGGTAGCCTCCTCGACGACAACATCAGGCGCCCTCTTGGGCGGAGCATTAGCCGCCGTGGCAGCACCACGATCCTTGCCCCTCTTGGGCCCGCCGAAGCCACCGCACCCACGCAGGAAGACGGTCATCTCGTTATAAAACACCTCCTCACCCGTCTCAGCCAGCACGGTCGTAATCCCATTCTTGGCAATAGCAGCGTTGCCCTTGTCCACCACCTCGAGCAGACGACCGCGGGAGACGAGCTTGGCGGCCGTTGGGAGCGGCCACTTGCGCACCTCGAGGTACTGCTCGCCGTGGAGCAGCATCATGGGGGAGAAGTTGGGCACGATGGCGTCGTAGTCGAAGGGCATCTCGGCGTTGAAGGGGGGGATGACGCCAAAGGTCGGCAGCACCTGGAAGTCCTCGGCGCCCTCGAAGACGTACTTGAGGTCGGTGCGCTTGGCGCCCACGCCCAGGTTGTAGAGGATGGCGTCGCGCTCCTCGTACTTGAACTCGGTGGGTGCGCCCTCCTGCTTGACGGCTTCCTGGATGGCGGCGAGGTGCTCGTTGCCAGCGGCACCAGACGACGATGGGGACTCATCATTCTGCATGGGAGGAAAGGAGAAATTAGCACGGCAATTGATAAAAGAGCTTGTTATTACACGAGGATAAACAAAAAAGCTACCCGCTATAGTATACACGACTTTTTCATACCTTGGCACGGCGGTTATCCATGTTGGCCATGACCTTCTTCAGCGAGTCCTGCATCTTCTCCGGGTGATCCGCCTCGGGGCTATCAAAGTTGACAATGTCGCCCCAGTGCTTGACCACCTCCTCGGGGGTCAGGGGGACGTCGACGGGGAAGCCGTGCCCACCGGCGCGCTGCCAGCGGGTGCGGCCGGCCCAGCCGCTGCCGACCTCGTACAGGCCGTTGGTGGGGTCGGGGCACTTGTCGCTGCAGAGGGCGAGGACGAGGGGCGCGATGTAGTCGGGCTTGAAGGCCTGGACCATCTCCTCGGGCATGATGGTAGCGGTCATCGCGGTGCCAGCGTTGGGGGCGATTGTGTTGACGTAGATGTTGTACTTCAGGCCTTCGGCGGCGAGGGCACGGGAGAACCCCAGGATACCGCATTTCTATAAAAAGAAAAATCAGTACGAGTCAAACTGGGATGATGGGTGGTCTATGAAACTTACGGCGGCGGCGTAGTTGGCCTGGCCAAAATTGCCGTAGATACCGCTGGTCGAGGTGGTGTTCAGCACGCGGCCGTACTTCTGCTTGAGGAAGTAGGGCCAGGCAGCCTTGGTGGTCTTGTAGGTCCCGCGCAGGTGCACGTTGATGACAGAGTCCCACAGGTTGTCATCCATGTTTGTGAAGGCCTTGTCGCGGAGGATACCGGCGTTGTTGACGAGAATATCGATGCGGCCAAAGGCATCAATGGCACCCTTGACGACCTTCTCACCGTCCTCGGCGGAAGCCTTAACACCGGCAGCCTTGCCACCAGCCTTCTTGATCTCCTCGACCACCGTGTCGGGGTTGACGAGATCGTTGACGACGACGGAGGCGCCGTACTTGGCAAAGGCCAGGGCATAAGCGCGGCCAATACCGGCGCCAGCACCGGTGATCAGGGCAACCTTGCCGGAGAAGTCAAGCTTCTCGCCTTGCTCATTGGGGCCCATCTTCATCGACTCCTCCAGAAGAGTCATGAAGTCGTTGGGGCCGGTGGGGTACTGAGGGTTGGAGAAGTCGACCACCTTGTCCCACTTCTTGAGGACAGCGCCCGGGGTGTAGGAGTCGTCGGCCTTGAGGAGCAGACCGCTGGAGCGCTCCCAGCGGAGCTTGGCCATGGCGCCGGCGCCGACCTCGAAAATTCCACCGGTTTCGGAGGTGTTGCTCTTGTGCACCAGGACGGCGACGAGAGGCACGACCCAGTCGGGCCGGAGGTTCTCCAGGACATCCGGGGGCATGACGGTCTCGGTCATGCGGCTGGCGGCTGCACGTGTATCGTTAGCGACGCCCCTCTTCGACGGGCGAGATTGTAGGTAGGGAGCTTACCGATGGGCGCAATAACATTGCAGATAATGTTGTACTTGGCACCTTCCTTGGCCAGGGTCTCGGTGAAGCCGACCATGGCGAGCTTGGCAGCCGAGTAGTTGGTCTGGCCAAAGTTGCCGAACAGACCGGCAGCGGAGGCTGTGTTGATGACGCGACCGAACTTCTGCTTGCGGAAATGCGGCCAGGCGGCGTGGGCGCACTTGTAGGCACCCTTGATGTGGACCTTGTTGATGAGGTCCCAGTCCTGGTCGGTCATGTTCTTGAAGCTGACGTCGCGCAGGATGCCGGCGTTGTTGAGGAGGATGTCGATGCGACCAAAGGCCTTGATGGCGGTCTCGATGATGCGCTCGCCGTTCTCGACGCTGTCGTAGTTGGCGACGGCCTTGCCGCCGGCCTTCTTAATCTCGTTGACGACGACATCAGCAGCCTTGGGTGTGTGGTAAGTCAGTACGCGAGCGGCCAGGGTGGTGTGGTCTCCTGGCGATGGGGAGTGCCACAATCGGGATGGACGGATGGATGTTCCCGAACTCACCTTGGTGTCGTTGCCCTCGCCCTTGAAAGAGCCGCCGAGGTCGTTGACGACGACGCTGGCACCGCGCGAGGCGAAGAAGAGGGCATACACCTTGCCGAGGCCACCGCCAGCGCCGGTGACGACGACGACCTGGCCGTCGAATCGCAATTGTTCAGCCATGACGACGTATGTGAAGGTGTCTGTCTGGTGCGAGAGGGCAGCGCTGGAGACGAGACTGTGAAGATGGGGTTGGGAGAGGAGTTAGGAAATGGGGAAGGATGAGGAAGTGTGGGGGAGAGAAAGGGGATGGAAGTGAAATAAGAATGAGGGCGATCGGGGGAAGCTGGGTGACCGTCAGGTAGTAGCCGAAAGCCGTTGTACGAGCTGGTGGTCGTATCTGGCGGCGATGGGCAGCAAAGCAACGGGAGCAGCAGTGGGCAGCTACAGCGAATCCCGCGCGGCACTCAGGCGCTCAGTGTCTGACACTCAAGACACCCAGTGTGCCTCGGCACACCTTGGTCAGTGGGCCCGCCGAGGGGCCTTTCCCGGGGCCGGCACTAGTCTCTTTTCGGCCGGCACCGCACATTCACATGCAAAACCGTAGATGAGGTCATGGGCGCACACAGTCAGCACTGTTGCCCGCTGAAGACAGCCGCTGGGACACCCAAGGTACCTGTAATTGCACCTGTGCTCCCCCAATTCACATGCCGCCGTCTCCCACTTCCCCATGCTTTCTCCCCTTCCCCCCGGGGCCGGTGACATTTGATGTCTTCGGCGATCAGAAGCCAGCCTACAGCCACCTTCCTTACCGAAAAAAAAAAGAGAAGAAAAGGAAAAAACACCAAAATACACAGCAGTTGATTACCACCAAGTACTACTGACCTGCGATGTCTTTTGTTGTCCATGATTGTTGGGCAGCACTTACTTCCCTCCACTCCCCGTCTCTCCAACGTCTTGGCCGAGTTTCGGCGACAACCCCGCCGCACTTCCTTCCATTCACCACCAGCAGCAGCAACAACCAAGTCGTCCTCCCACTCGCCATCACCAACCATGTTCCTGAAGAAGCCGGCTTCGAGTCATCCTCACCCCATCCATCCCACATCAATCCGACCGCCTTGAGATTCCCCGAGCTACAGCAGCCATGTCCGTGTCCTCCACATTTGTAGACGACAAGACCCCCATCTGCGTCCCCTTCATCCTCGAGCACTTGAAGGCGCATAAGGGCGACCGCCCCTTTTTCATCGGCCTCAATGGCATCCAGGGCGCCGGCAAGACCACCCTCGTCAAGGCCCTCGCCGCCGCTCTTGAGGCCGAGGGCGTCCACACTCTGGTCTGCAGCATAGACGATTTCTACCTCAACCACGACGACCTTGTCGCCCTCGGCCGCGAGCACCCGGACAATGCGCTGGTCCAGCACCGCGGAGAACCTGGTATGGAACCCTCCTGAGGCACTTGCTGAGTCAGAGTGAGATCTGACTTGTTCTCAGGAACCCACGATCTTCCCCTAGCCCGGGGCTTCTTCAACGCCGTCATGGAGGGCAAGCCCACCATGGTACCACAGTATGACAAGTCCGCCTTATCCGGCCACGGCGATCGCGCCCCCGAGTCGCAATGGCGCCCCGTCAACCAGCCCGGACAGCCTCCGGTCCGCGCCGTCATCCTCGAAGGATGGGCCGTCGGCTTCCGCGCCCTGAATCCCGAAGACGTCGAGGTAAGATGGAAGACTCCCAGCCGCACTCTGGCCAACCACAAGCTTGAGCATCTCCTCTTCATCAACGAGAAGCTCAAGGGTTACGATGCGCTCACAGACCTATTCGACGCCTTCATCCACATCGACGCCGAGGACCTCACCTTTGTCTACGCGTGGCGGGCCGAGCAGGAGGACCATCTCCGGCGGGACAGGGGCGATCCCAACGCTGGCATGAGTCCGGAGGAGGTGCGCAAGTTTGTCGACGGGTATTTTCCCGGCTACGAGCTGTACACGGATGGTGTGAGGAGAGGTATCTTGGCCGGCCAGACCGGGAAGCAACTGAGGATGGTGGTTGGGCGCGATCGCAAAGTCAAAGAGGTGCACCGAATCTGAATTGGGGTTGCTTGCCATGCCTCTTGTCCCTGACCATATAACGCCAGCCAAATGTTGTTAGACTTTAGAACTCCTCCCAGGAAAGTCAGCGGGCTCGCAGCCCGAGCAAAGCAATGCCAACTCCATCGTATGCCGCTGTCATAAATGTAAGGGAGCGTCCCAAAAATCTCATCACATGTACCGTGCCAATCGCAACGCCGCCTCTTGTCTACAGCTCTCAACATCCCTTGTCGCCGACGACACGCTGGCCATCCTGCCTCATCTTAACCAGCTTCTGGTCGATAGCTTCCGACCGACGGCGGACCGCCTCTTCGTGCTTCGAGGCTTCGGCCTCAAACTCGCGGATCATCTGTCTCTTGTTGCGGCGGGCATCCCTCAGCTTTTTCATGAGCTCGGAGAACCGGTCAACAAACCAGTCACCCGACTGCTCCCAATCCTCCATGGACAGGTTGGAGAAGAACGCCCGCTGCTCTCTCTCCGACTGCTGTTTGAGCTGGTCGAGCTTCTTCGACAGTGCGTCTGCATCGCCTCCGTAACTGTTCTGCATCGCCGCCTGCGCGGGGTCCAGATCGAATGGCTCGGCCTGGAGGTCGGTATACCTCATGTTGCTCAGGGCCATGTCGTCGTAGTCAGGGCTCGCTCGGCTGCGTTTCTTGGTCTGAACATGACGATTCAGGTTCATAGCCGGGGGCACGGAACTCTCCATGAGACCCTTCTCGGGTGGTGCCGCCTTAGTCTTCTTCGCCTTGGGCGTTTCTTGCAAGATGTCTTGGTCGGCCAGGGAGCCAACATCGTCGTCCAAGTTGATGACCATGCTTGTTCCTCGGGTATTTTCCAGGTAGGCGGGCAGCCTTGCGGGCTCCCCCGAGCTGGGCGATCGGCTTCTCCGCTTCACTCCAGGGACTTGATCATCCCTAGCGGTGGCACGCGACTTCCGAACCTTCACCTCCCTTATGGGAAGATTCTTGGACCTATCGGCTGGCGCTGAGACGCGATACCGATCTCTCCAGTGCTGATTTTTCCTCTCCTCGATGCCACCGTCCTGGAACCCATCCTTCATCTGTGACGGGCTTTGTCGTCCCAGGCCGGACTTGACAACCATGTAGCCGTCCTCAGTCCACTGGAAATGGGGCACACCCTTCTCCTCGTAGCGAAGAAACGCGGGTGCATGCTCCTGGGTATCGCCGTTGTCCATGTGGCGTGTTAGCCCCTTCCCACCGAAATTATCGAGATAGGGCCTTTCAATCTCATTTTGCGGCGTCGTGAGCCCGGATTCCATGAAGTTGTCTCCAAGGTGTGACCCTTCAAACAGCGACCGATGCGTCTTGTCGTCCCCACTCACAGCCTCCCCCAGTTCCGGAGATGGCTCTCGTCCGTTCGTCCTCAGAGCCTTGCCGTTGGGTTGTTGCGGTGACCGGGCCAATGGATGTGTGCGCAAGACTTTTGACAGTGCCGTCATCTTGGGTTCTTCAGAAGAGGTTTCCCTCGTCGGGATTGGCACATCAGCGGGTCCATTGGCGTGGGGGGTATTTGTGCGCTTCTCGGGCATCTCATCCTCCGGAGCGGAAGTTGTGCGACCTCGAGCGAAAGCCTGCAGGCGACTTGAGCGGCTTTTGATGCTCGTCGGATTAGGTCGGGATGCCATGATTCGTGGTTTGCGGGAAAGGATCAAAGACGCATGCGCCGGGTATGGCCGTCGAAACCGAAGGGCGATGACCAGCTAGTATTCATTAGCTGATTGGGGCTGACGCGACAAAGGGAAGGTGCAAGATGCTGCGTCACTGGCGTTTGATCCCCTGGCCCAACGGAGCCACAAACATCCGGTTAAGCAGGAGTTAGATGGCGTCCTTTGGCTTGAATGCCAGATTGGAGGTCATCCGGCGGGACGCGATTGGGGCAGTGGAACGTGAGTCGCGTCACGGCAGGTGGTTCCTGCCATCTGAGTAGCGCGAACGGTGAGGAAGTCGCGAAGTCAGGTGACATGGGCTGAGTAAGCAGCGCTGGTACAGTGCCCGCACGGCGCCCGCCCCGGGTCACTCTGGAAGACAAACCCCCACTACGACAAGCGGTCTGAACTCTGAAGTCAATGACCATTCCTTACAGAAGATCTCGCCAGGATGAGCCTTGGCCACTGGGATATCCCCCACTAGTCCCGCGATGGACCGATGGTTGGCATTTCCGGCACCTCATTCCCGGAGAATCTCAGATCAATATGGAGTACGGACGCCCCTGGACCACTCGTCTGCTGGCTTTTGAAAGTTGACCAACGAATATTAGGTAACCGGAAGACGAGAAAGTTCTTCTCTCTGGGCAATCAAAGCCGGCGGATGACCACCATGCGGTCAATGTCCGGTGTCTTCCCTGCCGTTGAGGCGGGCATCGGGGCCCGAGGACNCCCCCCCCCCCCCACCGGTTTTCCGTACTCCACATCTACCGATCTTCGACGGCCGTGGCGAAGAGGCAGCGTGTGAGTCTTGGCTTCCCGATGCGGTAATCGTCTAGAGCCATTTTCAAGTTCTAAGTGTGTCAGTGTTGAATAGAATGGCGGCCCGCACAAAGCCTCGAACTCATACCAGAAGCCAGCGAGGCGGTCGGAGAAAGGAAGCGCATTTCCCCCCGCCATGACCGAGCCTAATTGACTCAATCCCCTTCCAAGGCGGGATTCTGAGCACGTTCCCGTTGGCTCGTCGTCGGCCTAGGAGCGCTACAATGGCCCCCCCGCCGTCGTCTGCGGCGGCATGACAGCTCATGACGGCTTTGAATTTTCCCCTCTCGCCCTTCGCGGACCCATTTTTTAAACCCGACGTACAGAGCTGGTGGGACTCGGGTGGTTGTCCAGCCCCAGCTCGTGGGCCAGTGGCCACAAGTACTACGGGTTCCTAACTACCAGTATTTAAACTTGGCAGACGCTCATTCAACAATTCTGGAATTTACCCAGGCACTCGTTTGACCAAGTTCGTCTCTCAGGATCCCTCGTCTCGTCAATCAACTCATGACTTTCCATTGCCCGCCATGGAGAAGGAGAAGGACACCCAGAGTGGCATTGGCCATGTTTCCGGCCAGGCCAACGAACCACTCTCACGGCCGGCCCATGCACTGGATTCAGAACGTGTAGTTCACGAGCTTGAAACCAATGCCACGACAGGTCTTACGCCAGAGGTTGCGGCTCAGCGCCTGGCCGAGTATGGCCCCAACGATCTGGGCAAGGAGAAGGGCGTCCAGCCCCTTCAGATCTTCATCGCCCAGGTCGTCAACGCCATGACCCTGGTATGCTTTGAGAAGCTCATTCAAAAGCTGGGGATTAACCTACTTACATGACCGCAGGTTCTTATCCTGGCTCTCGCTGCTAGCTTTGCCATTCAGTCCTGGATCGAAGGAGGCGTTCTAGGCGCCATGATCCTGATCAACATCGTCATCGGTTTCTATCAGGACTTGCAAGCTCAACGGACCATTGCCTCACTCAACTCCCTGAACTCGCCCTCCGCACGGGTTGTGCGTGGGGGCGTTAGCTCGACCGTTGACGCTACCACACTCGTCCCCGGTGATATCCTCGAGCTCAAGACTGGCGATGTTGTGCCAGCCGATGCTCGCATCCTCGAGTGCGTCAACCTGGAAGCCGAAGAGGCCGCTTTGACCGGGGAGTCTGTCCCATCCCGCAAGGATCCGGAAATCACTTTCGCCAATGGAAGCGACAGTGACGGAAGCTGGGACGACGTGGGCCCTGGCGATCGTCTCAATGTCGTCTTCAGCTCTACCACGATTACCAAAGGGAGAGGCCGTGCAGTTGTCTTCGCCACCGGCATGTTCACCGAGATTGGTGCCATCGCGGCGGCCCTGCGAGACCAAGATCGTGGGACGCGGAAGATCAAGCGAGATGAGCACGGACGTGCTTCACCCCAGGACTATGTGATGTTTGCCCTAGGCAGGGTTTGGGACATCATTGGAGAATTCCTGGGCGTGACTGTGGGAACACCGCTGCAACGCAAGCTCTCCAAGCTGTTCCTTATCATCTTTGGACTTGCCATCATCTGCGCCATCATCATCCTCGCTGCCAACGAGTTTGCCCCGAGAAACGATGTCATTATCTATGCCATCGCGACCGCCATCGGCACCCTCCCTATCACCCTTATCTTGGTGCTCACGATCACCATGGCCGCCGGGACCAAGGTAATGGTCAATAGGCACGTCCTCGTGCGCAACATGCGCTCCTTGGAAGCTCTTGGAGGTGTCACAAGTAAGGCAACGTCTGGTCCCTCTGCAATATGGCATCCTAATTAACATGTAATAGATATTTGTTCCGACAAGACTGGGACCCTAACTCAAGGGAAAATGGTTACCAGGATGGCTTGGCTTCCCGGTCGTGGCACCTATACGGTCAATGTGACCAACGACCCATACAACCCTGAAGCCGGCGACGTTGAATTTAGCCAGATCCAGCCCAAGGACATCGGCGATGGAACCACTACTTCCAAGGTCTCTCCGATAGAGGAAGGAGAGTCACATCCCTCGTTGAGGGCGTTCCTCGACGTGGCCAACCTCGCAAACCTCGCCACCGTGAAGAAAGCATCGGACAATGAGGAGGGTGATCCTGATTCGACCGAGACCCGCTGGATCACCCAGGGCGACCCTACCGAAATCGCGATTCAGGTTTTCGCAGCTAGGTTTGGGCGGAACATCCATACCCGGCCATCGTTTGATGACGCAGAATGGAACCAATTGGTTGAGTTTCCGTTCGACTCCAGCGTCAAGAAGATGTCTGTCCTCGTCCAAAGCAAGACTTCTGGCGAAGTGCACGTCTTGACCAAGGGAGCCGTGGAGCGAGTGGTTAACAGCTGTGTCCAAATGACTGCAACAGACGGCGCTGCAGTCCAAATAACAGAGGACCTCAAAGCCGAAATCCTGTCTAACATGGAGGCCTTGGCTCGCCGAGGACTCCGTGTCCTGGCCTTTGCTACTCGGACTTCGCCGCGCTCGGTTTCGAATGAGGAGGCACGCAAGGGGTCCCTTCAGCGCGAGGAATTCGAGTCCGACCTCGTCTTCCGAGGGCTTATCGGCATCTACGACCCTCCCAGGCCCGAGTCTCGGCCGAGTGTCTTCAAGTGCCATCAGGCCGGAATCGGCGTGCACATGCTAACAGGAGATCACCCCGAGACTGCTCGGACCATCGCTAGGGAAGTCGGTATACTTCCGAGCCGGATGGAACTGCTCCGACAAGACATTGCCAAGAATATCGTCATGACGGCTGCCGAGTTTGACAACTTGACCGACGAGGAAATAGACCAGCTTCCGGAACTACCACTTGTCGTCGCCCGATGCGCGCCCTCCACGAAAGTCCGGATGATCGACGCCCTTCACCGACGGGGACGCTATGTTGCGATGACAGGCGATGGTGTCAACGACAGCCCCAGTCTTCACCGCGCGGATGTCGGCATTGCCATGGGCCTTGGAGGCAGCGACGTGGCCAAGTCGGCCTCGGATATCGTGCTTAGCGACGACAACTTTGCAAGCATCCTCAACGCTGTCGAGGAGGGACGCCGCATCTTCGACAACGTGCAAAAGTTTATGCTCCACGTCCTCGCCGCCAACGTTTGCTTTGTCACTGCCCTCCTCATCGGCCTCGTCTACAAGGACAAGAGCGGCATATCGATCTTCCAGATCACCCCTATTGAGATTCTCTACATGCTCCTCGTCGCTGGTGCATTCACCGAGACCGGCCTCGGGTTTGAGTCTGCCTCCCCTGACATCCTCAGAAGGCCACCTGAGAGTGTAAGTTCCCAATGTCCTTCCAACCCGACGAGAACTCGAACTCACCGCTGACACCCTTCGCAGCTCAAGCATGGCGTGATCACTCCTGAGTTCTTAGCAGACCTCGTTGTGTACGGTTTACTCATGGCCGTCTGCGTCATTGTGTCCTTCGTTTCCGTGCTCTTCGGCTGGTACGACGGCTACTTGGGCAACAACTGCAACTTGCGCTGGTCCGAGTCTTGCAACGGCGTCTTCCGCGCCCGCTCGACCGCCTTCACGGTCATGATGTGGATGTTCCTGTTCTTCGCCTGGGAGCTCGTCGACGCTCGCCGGTCCTTCTTCGACGGCATGTTCTCTAACACGCGCACGTGGGCGAATCGCCTATGGATCAACCCGTTCCTGTTCTGGTCGGTCGTCATCGGATTCATCAGCATCTTCCCGACCCTCTACATCCCCGTGCTCAACACCAAGGTGTTCCTCCATGCCGGCATCGACAAGGAGTGGGGTGTCGTCTTTGCCGTCACGGCCCTATTCTTCCTTGGCGCCGAGGCGTGGAAGTGGGCAAAGAGAGTGTACTTGCGCCGGAACAATCTCATGCTCGGGAAGAAGGTGGGGCTTGGCGAGGAGGATCTGGAAGCCCGAGTGTTCCAGAGGTTTTACAACAGCGAGAGCGAAAAGTGAGTTTCGATGATACCCCATAGATATAGACCGTAGATAGCGCTCCGGCAGGAGAGGAATAGACGGGGCCTACTATTTAGAAAGGCCATCTTGGGCCGTACTGGTATTGGATGACGCTTATGAATATACGTAAATGATGCATATGCTTCTCGGACTCTCCATGCGACCGGATCAGGAGATTGCAACACAACCTCGTGTTTGGAATAACCCCCTGGTACCTTTTACTCCTCGCCTAGGCTCTCCCTCACACATCTCCGACACTTCTTCCTGAAGTCCTTGTGCTTCCCCTCCCTCTCCTCCCGTAGCAGTATGGCGGCCTCGACATTGGCCGGGCTCTCCGTGTTAGGGTCGTGAAACAGGCTTATCGTGCTGACGAGGATGGTCTCGGGGCTCTGGACGGGGCTCCACCGCTCGGACGCCAGCTCGTACCCCGTCTGGTCCTCCTCGGGAGGGTGCAGGATGGAGATGCACAGTTTGCCGTCCGGATATATGTTGGGGTGGAAGGGTATGGGCGCGAGGAAGGTGAGCGAGGGCGGCATGTGCGGGTACGACGGCGGGAAGGTCATTTTGGCGCGGAAGAAGCCTCCTGTATGGTAGCATCACAGCCATGGTTAGACGAGAGAGGGAGAGAGAGTGAGAGGGAGAGAGAGGGAGAGAGAGAGTGAGACAGGGGTTACTGGGGGTAGGAGGGTGAAGACGAGACATACCGCCGTAGTATTTGCAGTCATCGCTGATCATGAGCATGACCTCCCACACGAAGAGGTCGTCGTCGTCGAACAGGCCGCAGGAGATGCCCTGCAGGTCCTTGCTTTTCCGGATCTCCTTGAGCTGCCGCTTGAGCAGCGAGGCAGCTCCCGAGCTCACGCTCATGGTGATGGGCGACGAGGATTCTCGTGTTCTCGGGGGCGGCCAGGGATTCGTCGACAGTATGGAATATGGATGCTGTGTACTATACGGCGTTGTACGAGGCTTGTCGGTGGAGGACAGAGGGAGCACCACTGGGGATCTCGGCGTGTGGCAAGGACAAAGGACGTCGATGTTTCGACAGGGCGGCTACGACGGGAGGGTTGGTGGTGGGGTTGGTCTCGAAGGGCGGGGCTCAAACTGCCCATGCGCGAACGGACCCCCACCGTGTTGAAGCCCGCGATAATGGAAGTGGAAGTTACCTAGGTACGGCACCGGTAGTTAGTTACCTGCAAGTACGGATACCAGTACCACCAGTATCGGGTCAGCACAACTACGACTTCGGAGGTTTTCCGTGGATCGAATAAATCCATCTTAAACTTGCTTTGAATTGCTTCCAAGATCGCACCCCGTAGTGCCACAATATCGTACAGCTCCGTCATCCAAATCCTAGCCATTGGGTATCATTCGCTCCGTCGACATATATCATCAGCCTTTACCTCACTTCTTCGAGGTTCCAAAGCCGGTGATTCCCATCTGGGCCATCATGTCATCCTCGTCGTGCTCGCCCTCGATCCGCAGATCCTCACCGTAGTTCGTCTTCATCTTCTCCGCCTCCTCCCTCTCCCGCCTCTTCCTCTCCGCCTCCTCCCTCCTCTTTATCCTCCTCACCTCAGCCTCCTTCTCGTTCTCCTCCTCGCGCAGCTTCAGCCTCTCCTGCAAGCTTGTGGCCTTCTCCTTCTCCAGCTCATCCTTCCGCCGCACATAGTAGTCGATCCGCTCAATCACCTCCTCCACCGTCGCTCGCCGCACCTCGGTCGTCTGTCCCGTGTTGAGAAGATGCTGTGTTGTGTTGAGATGTTCCAGGAACTGGAGGTTGTCCTTGAATGTCAGGTCGCATGCCTCGCAGTAGAACCCGGCGCCCTTGCCACGCTTTCCCACACCCGCTCCCGCGGGCACCAGTTGCGTCTTGCCGACTTGCGCGGTCAGGTCGATGACGTTTCGCCGCGCCGTCGTGTACGTCTCGTTGCCCGTCAGCGGCTTGTGGTACTTTTTGCCCGCGAGCTTGGCCTCGTAGCGCGCCTTGGCCTCCTCCTTCTCCTTGGCCTCGCGCTCCTTGGCTTTGGCGGCGTACTCGTCGAGGTCCCGGTGCTTGCGGAAGTCGGTGTCGCTCGCAGGCGCGCCGTACGCGCCGCCCTTCTTGGAGTCGGCCATGGTCGGGATTTGGAGGTAGGGTTGCGAGGTTGAAGGGCCGTCGAGATGGGAGTTGGAATGGAAAACTTGGGGTCGCGGCTTGAGCCGGACTTGCAGGGGTGGGGGGTTTACCCCCCGTGACATGACGTCCTGCAGGCTGCAGGTCTACCGTGTACAGTGTAATTAATACCACTGAAGGTACCCCGCCGCGGGGCAGTAAAGTTCCACCCACCACCGTATGCGACGATGGGGGGAAAATTCCTCCTTTTCTTCCCAAGCTCTTGAAGAATCCGCCGTCAAGATGCTGTATCTCGTTGGCTTGGGTCTCTCAGATGAGACCGACATCACGGTCAAGGGCCTCGAGGTGGTCAAGACGGCGTCGAGGGTTTATCTTGAGGCGTACACCAGCATCCTCCTCGTGGACCAGTCCGTCCTGGTAAACTGACCAACCATCCAAAGCGCTTCCTCCATGGAGCTAACGCTGACTTATAGTAGGAAGAATACTATGGACGATCTATAACAATTGCCGACCGAGAGATGGTCGAGTCGAACAGCGACGAAATTCTACGGAATGCCGAGAACGAGGACGTCGCGTTCCTCGTCGTCGGAGATCCCTTTGGGTTCGGTTATGGGCGCATATGTCACCCAGGCGCGTGAGAGCTGACTATTGTACAGAGCAACGACTCATACCGACCTCGTCCTCCGAGCCAGAGAGCTGAACATTCCCTTCAGGACAGTCCCCAATGCCTCCATCTTGTCCGGCATCGGCGCATGCGGTCTGCAGCTGTACAACTTTGGCCAGACCGTATCCATGGTCTTCTTTACGGATTCATGGAAGCCGTCGTCATTCTACGACCGCATAAAAGAGAACCGGTCTATCGGGCTTCACACACTGGTGCTTGTTGACATCAAGGTCAAGGAGCCCAGTCTCGAGAACCTGGCCAGGGGAAGGATGATCTACGAGCCGCCTCGGTACATGACGGTTGGGCAATGCGCCCAGCAAATGATCGAGGTCGAGGATGAGCGCAAGGAGGGAGTTTATACCCGGGACAGCCTGGCCATTGGCGCGGCGCGAGTGGGAGGTAAGACGGAGAAGTTTGTCGCGGGCACTCTGGAGGAGCTGTGCTCTGCAGACGAGGAACTCGGTCCGCCACTCCACAGTCTTGTACTCCTCGGGCGGAGGACTCACGAGCTGGAGCATGACTTTGCCCGCCATTTCGCAGTGGATAAGGAGAAGTGGGATCGACTGTGGAAAGCTGAGTACGGTAAACAGTGAGAATGGTATTAAACTACAAGCCGCATCGCTACTTCGTGCCAGTCTGCCCATACATCCTACCCCGATATTCCCAGGCCGGCTGCTTCACGAGTGCGCCTCCCTCCACTTCTTGACGTCCTCCTCGGTAATCTCCCTCAGGCTGTTGGTCGAGGCCGGCTTTCCGGTGATGACACCGGTGGCCACCTCGGCGGCACGGCTAAATATGTTCTTGGAGACGAGGGAGTACGTGGCTGTGGTCATCTTGACCCGAATCACGCCAATGCGAGGGTCGTTCTCGGAACCATCGTGCGTTCCATCGCCGAGGTCTCCGAGCCAGGCCTTGAGAGCGGGGCTGTAGTGTTGCTTGACGAGGGTTCGGTCGGTAATGATACTGGCCTTGCCAGCAATGGATGCCCACTCTCCGGAGGCGTTGATGAAGGAGATGTTGACATGGGAGTCGGAGGAGACATCGTTGGTCTTTCCAGATTCGGTATTCGTATGGAACAAGAGGTCGATGCCATCGGTCTCCTTGTAGATGTTAGTAGAACTCTTCGGAAATTCCCCGTGAAAGCTGATCATACAGTAGCTGCCAGCGCCATGCATCGAGAGACGAGATTGTCAGAGTGGGCTTCGTGCGTGGTCATCATGCCAAACTTGGCTTTGGTGATGAAATCCACGAGCTCGTCGACCTTGGTCTTGAGATCGAGCTCCTCCACGTTAGCCTTCGTGTACGGGTCGGCAGGCTTGTCGCCCGTTGACGTGTTAGAATACGACATGATGGCAAGTAATCGAGTTGAGTTAGGTGGTTTATGGCGTTGCAAAGAGCTCGGGCCAGAAGAATCAACTGCCGTCCCCAGTGGCTTATTTATTCGAACCTTACCAAACTCTCACCACATTACCTCATATAATTAGGTCTTTCAATGACACATATCGTCATACATGTCCCACATGGTTCCTCAGGTCTGAAGTTGAGCGACATGATCATGACGTCAACCCATAGTACAGAGTACGGTACATGTAGGTAGGCGAACCACGAGCAGCTCCGGTAAGGGCTGCGGCATCGACGGAAATAGGCCTATCCTCCTGGTCTATTGATTCCAGACCCGTGACGACCTGGAGGGATTCCGATCGAGCTGATCGCCGATCGGAGTGGTGATTACACTTGGATGGTTGTTGCTGGAAGTTTTGGATCGAGCTTGCCCCTCCAGAGGTTGGTTAAACGACAGGCACAATCAGGAACCGCAAGGTAGTACTTACCCGGTACTGGCTGACAATGGCTCCAAACAATTGTAGAACCTGTCGATAATCCTGAATTGTCGGAACGGATACGCAGGAGACATCTATGGATGTTTTGACCGTGGCGTTGTCCTTCTACGTGCCCATGTTGGGGACGTAGCTGAGCACACAGATAACGGCCCGGAGTAACGCAGATAATCCCGCGGATATGACGTGGGCTGACCGTCTGAGACCTCGGAAAACAGACCGATAAATGAGAGCCGGTCCAAGAGTTTTAGCGACGACATGCAGTGTAAAGGTCGCGGAGTACCAGTTAAGGATGCTCATCAAAGCACTCAGATAAGACAAGAAACCAGCATAAGGAGATCCTTTAATCAGGTAGTACCTATTAACGTGTAACAAAATATACCAGGTGTTGGTTGCCTTATGCGCGCATCACCTGTGATAAAGTTCCAGTGTCCGTCCTTTCTGCAACAATCCAAAGTTTGGGAGGTGGTCCTGGTGTTCTTGCCTCAAGCTGTCGATACAGGCATGACCCGCTGTCAAGTGGGCAAGAGCAGGCGGTACCGTAATCACGATATCGAGTGTTCCCTTAGTAAAAAGTACCAACGTTAGTAGGTACAACTGGCTTTCCGCCTCAGCTGGCTGCGGGCCCGCCTGGAGGAAGGATGCAAAATCCTGGCCGTCCGTGGCCTGGAAGACGCCTTGAATTGACGGGCAGAGAGAATATTTGCTCAGTCAGGCCATTTTCCCGTACCCAACAGACGACGGAAACGCTGCCTTGTGCCACCGGCCCTTCCTGTCAAAACCAACGCACGGTCACCTCCGGCTTATGGGCAACCTCGGGCGGGCGGTGGCTGACCGGTTCTCAACCTTAACACACCGTGACAAGTTTCAACTTCCTCCTTCCTTCTTCCCGCCCCCCCCCCCCCCNCCCCCCCCCCCCCCCCCTTGCTCTTGCCCTTTGTCGCCATCCCCTTTCCCCTTCATTTCTATTCACTCACTCTTTCCGTTGTCTGTTACTCATCTTGGCGTTTGCGAACCGCAGGCAACCCGTGGCCTAATTAGTGACGGATTGATCTCGTCATCCGCACCCTCCGATTTGGCGAGGAGGAGCAAAAGCTTCGACACCTCTGCTGATGCTTTGATTAAGATCCGCACCCGCCATTGACCACGAACCCTCCACGCCGCGTGCCGCCACTCTTCCCGCAGTTATCAGTCCGTACCCGCGCATCTGCTCCGGCCTGAGCTAGCCATCGCGATGGCGTCAGAAACGGTTCGTAGTGCCCCTGGCCGAGGGTTTCGGAGGCCGTCTTTGCCATCTGTCCTATCCATCTACCCATGAGTCTACATATCACCGCTGTCACACGCCCCCAAGCGATGACAGTGGGTAGGCATTCGCGAAACACCTGCCGCAGGGTGGGAGGCAGCAGACCAGGTTTGGTCACCACACTGGCACTGAGCTTGTGCGCCGCCACTTTGAGACACCCCGAAAATTGGATTATGGATGGATAGTGAATACTTCTGGCAGGACGCAGCTAACGCCGAATAGGACCCCTTCGCTTGGGAATGTCGCGACAAGGAAGATCAGGCTAGGGCGGCCTATTACAGCCCTGTGCGTCGTGCCAACCGTGCGCTGAACGAGGAGAACATGCGCCTCAAACGCATTCTCCGCGAAAATGGTATTCCCTGGTCTCCTGTGTCGCAGGCGCATCTGGCCCAATCCCAGACCACAGGCAGGCGGAAAACACGATCGTCGATGTCTTCCGGGGATCTAGGTTATCCGCATCTCCCCATGGAGGTCATTCTTCGGATCCTCAAATTCGCACTGACGAGTTCACACCCCATCATCGACCCTATGTCTCCGCTCACGACCGCCAATCTCACAGAGGCAGAGAAGTCTCGAGGCAACCAGGTCGCTATCCACTTCTTGGCTACTTGCAAGGCACTCCATGAGGAAGGTAGCCGGATTTTCTGGAACTCCAACGCTTTCCTCTTCACCACACCCCAGGCCGTCCGCAACTTTGGCGAGTTGAGCTCAGAGTACCGGAATCGCATGACTGGTGTCACTTTTCGTATCATTGCACGATACTACGACGACCAAGTTCACAAACGGAAGCTTGATCGTTTCTATCACTGGTCCCTCAGGAAGGATATCCGACTAAGGGTTCATCAACGGCCCAGGGAGGCTCCCCTGATCCGGGGCGGCTTCCGATGTTACGCATGGAATCAGATTGTGGACTTCCTCGCCGCACTCCGCGCTCCTTACGATCCCTCGTTCCATCCTAAATCAGCCCCGCGACCCACGCTGCTGCCATCTTTGACACGGCTGCGGCTCGACCTGGTCAACTTCTCCGACACCCTCCTCCCATTCTCAGGACCAGAGTTTCACGACGTCACGTCTCACGAGTTTGGATGTACCTTGAACGAGCTCCAGGTGACTGGGATGCCCAACGATGATGCGGGCAGTAAGGCTGGCGCTGAGTTGAGCGGATTGCTCAAAGATGAGGGCCTGTATTTGGATGGCGACGCTTCCTTCGTCATGCCGGCCAAAGGGCCGCTCCACACACTAAGGGGGGGCCATTGGCGCAGCCGAGTCGTCAGGCCTTGGAGGGATAGTTCTATGGGCGACGATTCGGATTCGGATGTCGACATGAGCCCCGAGAGCATTTTTAGCCGCGGCCACACCAAGATCGGAGTTATGCCCTCCGCTCCTGCGGAAATGGGCCCCCCGGAATCGACCAAGTCGGAGGACGTGATTTGGAAGCGAGTTCCTACCTCTCGCGATTCCACCGACCGGTCGTGGGTCCAGTTTTCTCGCTACACCGGTTTTCAGGTCCTGGACGGCGACTCGGACGATGATGAAATTTGTCCATGCTGTGCAGACGCGCACCCTTTCCTGGGATTCCTCGATGACGAGCTTCACATCTGATTTCTACAAGTATACGAATTTTGTTGGTGTTCTTGGCGTTGGGGGAAAGGAAGCACGGAACCTGGTCCATGTCTAGATACCCTTACCTGGGAATATTTGCTACACGAGTACGAAGGAGTTCTATGAAGGGCACGGTAAAGACGGAAGCTGAGCAGGCTCGATGAATGATAACCTGTGTATTCTAATCCTTAATATCGTGGACTTTTTGAGCGAGTAAACCCGTGGAAGAATGGCGGAGAGTGAGTCCGGGCACATGGATGGGCTTACAAGAGTGCGCATGTGTCGATCAGTAGCATTTCACTTGAAGTCAGTCTGGGAGACGGGCCACAGACCTGAACAAGGCAAGTCTGTCTCTCTCTGTATCATGGCACTACGAAACTTGTCTAGTGGCCTTTTACAACGCCGATTACTCTACCGACGACCCGATCCCACTCCTCGTCCCAGCGGAGCTTCCCCTCACTGATGGCTCCCTCTTTCAACTGTGCCAGCTCGGTTGCCCCGTGGACGCCCAGCAGCCGAGCGAGCACCTCCGTTAACTGGTCAGCTGTCACGAAGCCACGGCCGTTCTGACCCTCCTTGACCAGCTCGCCGAAGCTCTCAAAGGCCGAGTACGCGGCGACAGGCAGACCGGCGCCAAACATGTCCACTACCTTCATGGGCAGGTCGACTCCAGAGCTGGACTTGTGCAGCGAGACGCCTAGGTCGGCGCAGGCGAGTAGCGAGGCGTAGCCGCGAGTGGAGAGCCAGGCAGTCAGGATTCGTATGCCGGGGAGACGCCCCTGGCCCTCGAGCTCCTTGATCTTGTCCATGTAGGGCTGTTTCTGGGGTCCTTTGCCGGTGATGATGGCGAGGATCGGCGTGCGACGATTGGGACCGGGGGAAGTTGGGACGGCATATTTCATCAAGGCGTCGAGAAGCAGGCCAAAATCCTCATCAGGAGTCCAGGATGTGCTGCTCACGAGCAGGCGAACTTTGCCCTCGACGATGCTCTTGGCGTCCGTCTTGGTCTCTGGTAGACGTGAGAGGAACTCGAGCCGTGCCTGCTTGGAGATTATGGGCTGGAAAATCCCGGCAGGCCGGTCATGCAGGGTATACACGGGACTCTTGACGCTGAACTTGGGGCCTTTGAGCTGGCGGTTCATGGCGTCCGTGACGGCCAAGTTGGCGTCTCCTAGGCGCCGGCCGAAGCCCTTTTCATACCAACGGTAGAGCGGGACGAGGGGTTTGAAGAGGAGAGTTTCGCGGAGGAGGGTGTGGCCGTAGTTGTGCCAGTCGACGAGGACTTTGCTTCCGCGAAGCCAGGCGGCGAACATGACCACATGGAATGTTGGGATGGAGGGGGGGTTCTGAGTGGTTGTCAGCGGGCTGGGAGAGTCGTGTGCTTGAGGGAGGATATCGATGACATACCTGGATTATGATCCACTGGGCGGGAGGAGTGGCGTACACGAGTGCGTAGAAGAGTGTGAAGAACTGGTGAAAGACCTTGTATGGTATGGCGAGGAGAGGAAGCGTGCCCCACGCAATCCATTCTGGTTGCGGACTGAGGGGATACAGAGCAACATTAGGCTTCCCAATGAGCTCAGGGTGTCGTGCGGTCTCTTTTATTGGATGCCTTGTTAGATGTAACTCAGACTGCGGATGAGGAGGAGTCAATAGGTAGACAACAACTACTTAGTACTCACCCTTGTACCCGATGAGGTCTACCTTCCGCCCATGCTTGGCAACACTAATCCCATGATACTGCATGCGCGGGCTCCGGCCAATATCGCCCACGACGAGAATCTGAATGTGCTCATCCTCCGGGTTCGCCGCGGGGACGTATCGCGTGGGCACGATGTCGCGTGGCTTGGAGGCCAGCCAGCTGGTGAAGGTGACGAGGTACCGCAGGGAGATGACGCATAGGGCACCGGCGACTACGGACAGGAGGAAGGAGAGCCACATTGTGAGGCGCCGCTCCGTGGTGCCCTGCAGTGCTGTTGGCTGGCAACAAACGGGTGATGATGGTGGGCGTGGAGGTAAGGTTGTGTGTGATGTCTTTTCTTTTTGTCGTGGTGGTACAGAGGTCAGGTACTGCAGGGAATGTGGGATTGGAGCTGATGCGCGTCCTTCGGGCGATGTGGCGCCTGGTGAGGGTGGACCGCCGAGGAATGGTTGGGGGGGGGTTTATCAGATCCCTCGACAACCCAGCTAAAAAGCTCACACATTCATTAATATTATTAACTCTTCTCCCCAGGAATGGCGTACAGGGAAATTCGGGCGGTCATACTTTGGAAAATGTTCCTCAAACCTCGAGATCCCTGGACTAAACTGATGCCCGTTGAACGCCCTTTCCCACATGACCGTACGGAGTACAGACTACCGGGCGTTGATATCGTCATAATCCTCGAGTTCTAGCCCACACCACCACACAACTCTGAGCACTCTTACACTAGCTTCGGGCCACGCGCCCGGCGCACGATGGCTTTATGGAGAAGCGAATTGTACAAGCTCACTATAGATAGCTTCCTCAACGTCGGGCAACACCTGCACCTAACACTGTCCCATGCGTGATGTTTGCCTTTTCAACGACAGCGCCTCAATGTGTGGTTTGGTGATAAAGCGAGCCTGGAGGTTGACGGCATCCGTTGGTGCAAAAAAAGAGGCATGCGGGTACTGCTAGTAGTATTGAGTAGTACTAGGTACTACTACCAGTATTAGTACATTGGATTCCGTACCCAACGCGCTCGACAGTTGCCCGAAAGGTGTTGGGGGCCCCTCAGCGGCATTCAGGGGTTGAAAGTTGAGCTACGAACGGCATTGGCTTGACAAGCGTTCAGTACCTGGCCTTAATCACCGTAGGCGTCCCTGGGCTTAACATGAATTGAGTCCTGAGCACAGCGGGGCACCCTCCCACGGCGCTGCTAGGGTCTTGGCACCATCAATTTACTGGACGGTTGTGTGACTTGTGTCACTGGTATTGGCGGTGGCGGTGGGCAGGATGGACAAGAGAATGCGGAAGGTGCTGCCGTCCCCCAGGTCGACGTTATCCAAGGTACTACTAGTAATTACCTGGTAGGTACCAGTGCCTCGACGAGGAGGTCCCGAGTTATAATAGCATCATCCCCTCGGCCACACCCTCTCCAGCTGCCTTCCCCAGTCGTCTATTATCCTTCCCTCTCCCCGAAGACCTCCCATCCTCGCCCTGATACCCCTTGGGTGTTGGAACGACCTACCCCCCCCGCACCTGGCCATCCGCTCTCTCGTTTCGACGACCCAGCGACACCCCCTCCCATTGACCAATTCGTTCGTGCGCGGTGCTCCGAACTCCACGTGCCCATCCGTGTCTCTCCCGCGCTCTCCAGTCTTCGCCACCAACCGGTTAAACTGAGACGCTCCGCGACATTTCGATCCGCTCCGGTTCATCCGCGAGTCGTGCGACCGCGTTTGGGAGGTCATTGAGCGGAGATTCCACAGCCCATGGTGCCGCCGCAATTGGCCGTCCGGGAGCTTGCGGTTCTCCCCACCTAACCCTCCGAGCTAGCCTTTGAAAGTCGCGATCCCATTCTTCGACTCCCATTCCAGTTCCCCACACAGGCCATGGCCTCATCATATGCGCTGCCGTCTTCCGCCCTGCCGCATGCACACCAGCACCACATGTATTCGCACAAGCACTCCCAGTCCCAGTCGTCCATCCACTCGTGGAAATCGAACAAGTCCAACGGCGGCCTCCACTCGCATCTCGAAGACGAAGACCCGGATCATGGGCACAAGCACTCGCATTCGCACGAGCACTCGCACGGCCGCACCAGCTCACTCGCCTCCAACACCAGCATCTCGCTGCCCGGCAGCCGCAAAGAACCTCCGCGAGCTCTAGACACAATGAATGGGTGGACCGCAGACACGACTGCGGGGAGGAAGAGTGCGATGAGCCCCCTGGCGGATACCACACCGATGTCGCCGTACGCGGCCCCGAAAGAACGACTTCATGCCCACAGTCACCAGCACAATCACAGCCACGCTCATCACCATGTCCACGACCATGATCACACGCACGACCATGATCATGGTCATAGCCACAGCCACCATAGCCACAGCCACCACGACCACGAAAAGAATGCCACGCGATCCCTCTTCACGAGAATGTTGCTTCCTTATACCGCGAAATACCCTCTGATTCACGCAATAATGACGGAGAAGGATTCGAGGCGGATTTTCTACTTCATGGGGTATGCTAAAACCCCGGTATCTGCAGTAAGAGGGAGACTCTTGCTGACGAGTGGTGGAACAGGTTGAACTTCTCCTTCATGGCGGTCCAGGCGTTTTACGGATACGTAACGGACTCGCTGGGTCTCCTCAGTGACAGCATCCACATGTTCTTCGACTGCGTGGCGCTGCTCGTGGGGCTCCTGGCGGCTGTGATGAGCAAGTGGCCGCCGAGCCAGAGGTTTCCGTACGGGTTCGGCAAGATTGAAACATTGAGCGGCTTTGCCAATGGCATTCTCCTGATGTAAGCCTGTCTAGGATGACGTCGGTGGCCAAAACCCCCACGGTTGCTAACTACTTGTGCGACTAGGCTGCTTAGCGTGGAGATTGCCTTTGAAGCGTTCGAGCGACTATGGGATGGTACGCAGACGAAGAGACTCGGCGAGCTGTTGATTGTGAGCACCCTCGGGCTGCTTGTGAACCTGGTGGGAATGGCCTCGTTTGGTCACCACCACCATGGTCACGGTGGGCATGACCACGGACATGGTGGGTGTGGTGGGGGCCACGGCGGGCATAGCCACGACAACGAGAACATGCAGGGCATCTACCTGCACATACTGGCGGACACGCTGGGCAGCGTCTCCGTCATCGTGTCGACCATCCTGACGACCTTCTGGGGCTGGTCCGGCTGGGACCCGCTGGCCTCGTGCTTCATCGCCGGCCTCATCTTCCTCTCGGCGCGGCCGCTGGTCATCTCGTCGGCGAAGCGGCTGCTGCTGAGCGTGCCCGAAGACGTCGAGTACAACCTGCGCAACTCGCTCGGCGGCATCCTGCAGCAGCGCGGGGTGGTGAGCTACGCGGCGCCCAAGTTCTGGATGGACGACCGCAGCGGGGGTGACGCGGGAGATAAGCTCTTGGGCGTGGTCCACGTCGTGGCGTCCAGGTCGGCCGCTCTCGATGACGTTCGGGATCGGGTGAATGATTACCTACTCAAGGAGGGCGTCTCGGCCGTGGTGCAGGTGGAGAGGGAAGGGGACAACTCGTGCTGGTGCACGCGAGGTCGAGGACTAAACGCGCCTCCGACGCCGAAACCTTTTTGAGAGCGGGAGTGACGGAGAGGCGACGACGCAGCCATGCCTCCTCTCAGATGTGGACCAGGACCGTCTTGGTCTACCGATTGTATGAGGAGGAGGGGCAATGGAGCGAGCGCTGTTGTACATGCAAATCTAGAATTGGAGAAGAGTGAGCATGGCGCGTGCATTGATATATGGATGTGTTTTTTGACCTTTTTTTTTTTTTTTTTTTTGGAACATACAACACTGCAGTGTTCGGTGTATCTTTTGGACGCAATATCGATACCCTTTTTGAGCATGCGCATTCACATGTCAACGAGTTGCTGATGCTGGTGGACCAGGTACCTATGGGTCTTGCAGAGGTACTAATTAGTAGTAATTAACATGCTTGGTCGAACTCCGCTGTGAGATGTGACGGGCACGGCCAAGACGAGGATAGCTACGAATTTCATCGATGATGTTCTTCTACGTTGAGCTGCACTTCATGACGGACATCCAGATATCAACGACGGCGCCAGGGGGGCAGCAGGCGACAGTTACTCGGGACAAACAGCCCCATTTAATTTTTACACATTATCCCCGCGCTCAACCCGCGGCGATCCTCGGCCGGCAATTCGCGGGCGACTCGGCGGGGGAGGGCCGGAGGGTGGGAGGCTTTTATTAAATCCCACCTAATTTCAAAAGGCGGGACGATGATGGAGAACCAAACCCCCCCACCGAACGATTTTAAAGCCAAACCTGGACCGACCGCCTCCGCGCCCGGGCTGCATTGAGCCGTCGCCCGGACGGACCAGCGCGCACACACGCAAGAGAAAACAGCCGAAGCCGAGGCACTCTGACTCTCCCTCCACTCGTCCACCGCCTTAATAGTAGGTGCCCCAGCCGATGGGCCTTACGCCACGCGCGGGTTGGAGAAACGTTTTTTTTTTTTTTGCTTAATCGTGCGAAACCCCTCCCGTTTCTCCAATTCGGGACTTTTTAACTTGTGTGGTTCTACTCTTTCTTGGCGTGTGATATACGGACCTACGATTTTCTTACTTTGTGAGAAGTCGTTCGTTGCTCCCTTCTTGTCTTGGGACGTGACGTCGTTTGCAACCGGGAGGATCGCCGCTGGCCTGTGACGCACGAGTACGCTGCCGACCATCTATTAGCACCATACCTGCGTCGGTGGTGGCGCCCGGGGTAATCGACCTACGAGGTACTTGTACTTCTTTTTATCTGGCGCACGCGGCACCAACGCACGAGAGATCGGCCAGCTGCTGCTGCCCCTTCGACCGAGATTCCCTCAACGACAGCGACGCTGCGCCATTGCGCTTCGATAGTAGATAGGGGACCACCATCTCGACATCAGCGACACAACAACTGACCTGGAAAACTCGTCGCCATCACCCGAGTCGACAATCCTCCCCTCCCACCACCCTCCCCACCCCCCAAATCATCCCCTCCTCGGACCCGAACTCACGCGACCAAACCCCCCTTCCCACACACACGCCCTCACAATGTCGACAACATCAGGCTCGCCCACCACCGAGGCCGCCACCGAGAAGCTGCCCACCAAGGAGGAAGCCAAGCGCGGTCTTGCCTCGCAGGTGCGCGCCCTCGCGGCCGGCGGCTTCGGCGGCGTCTGCGCCGTCGTCGTCGGCCACCCCTTCGACCTCGTCAAGGTCCGCCTGCAGACCGCCGAGCGTGGCGTGTACTCGTCCGCCATAGACGTCGTCAAGAAGAGCATCGCCCGCGATGGTCTGCGTCGGGGTCTGTATGCCGGTGTCAGTGCGCCGCTTGTCGGCGTTACCCCCATGTGTATGTCTCACTCCTCCCTTTTCCCTCTTCCTTCCTGCGAGAGGAGAGAGTGCGGCCTTTGCTGACGGCGCCCGTAAAATTGTGCAGTCGCCGTCTCCTTCTGGGGCTACGATCTCGGCAAGCAGCTCGTCTCGGGCGTATCGACCGTCGGCCCCGACGGCCTCACCATCGGCCAGACCTCCGCGGCAGGCTTCTTCTCCGCCGTGCCCATGACGGCCATCACCGCACCCTTCGAGCGCGTCAAGGTCATCCTCCAGGTCCAGGGCCAGAAGAAGCTGGCCCCCGGCGAGAAGCCCAAGTACAGCGGGGGTCTCGACGTCGTCCGCCAGCTGTACCGCGAGGGCGGCCTGCGCAGCGTCTTCCGCGGCAGCGCCGCCACCCTCGCCCGCGACGGGCCCGGCTCCGCCGCCTACTTCGCCGCCTACGAGTACATCAAGCGCAAGCTCAGCCCCAAGGACCCCGTCACCGGTAAGCCGACGGGCGATCTGAGTCTCACCGCCGTCACGTGTGCAGGTGCCGCTGCCGGCGTGGCCATGTGGATCCCCGTCTTCCCCGTCGACACCGTCAAGTCCCGCCTCCAGACCGCCGAGGGCAACGTCACCATCGGGGGTGTCGTCCGCGACCTGTACGCCAAGGGAGGCTACCGCGCCTTCTTCCCCGGATTCGGCCCCGCGCTGGCGAGGGCTGTTCCCGCCAATGCGGCTACCTTTTTGGGTGTCGAGCTGGCGCACCAGGCGATGAACAAGACGTTTGGGACGCTGTAGAGACCGGAGCGGTAGAACTCAGGTACTACCTAGATATCGAAAGCAGGAAAAAGTGGGTGGGCGAGGAAGGCATCTGTTTTCGGGTCTACCATATTAGAGCATAGAAGAGACGGGGCCAGATCAAGCGGAGCGTTGCACACGGGTACTATGTATATACTATGTATCTCCTTATGCAGAGAGAGCCATTCCATTTGGGTATATAGAAATATCAGACTGTGCTTCAACCAACACTACTATTTTGTACCCGGGACATAATTCGTTCCCTCATGATATCGTACACATTGCTGGTCTAACCACCCTCCCACGCCCGCTTATGCAACTTTCCCTTGCTATTGATTTTGAAAACCACCGCGCGCTCTCATGGAGTCCAAAGCGAAAATAAGAAACCTCCCCCGCGTCGTAAAAATAAATCATCATAATGCGCTATCATGCCGAAAAAGGATATTGAGGGGAATCGACCAGGGGACAAAAAAAAAAGAAATAAAAAAACCCAAAACAAAGACCACGCGCCGTCCCGACAGGTCACCGGGTCTGCTCATTGACCGTCCACCGCCGTTTCGTAAACGTTAGGTCACGATGCCGCTCCGCCTCACCCGGTGGCCTGGGCTGTCCCCAGAGGCCGCCCAGGCCGCCGCCGAGCTGGGATATCGGCACTTCCTCTGGGGTCTTGTCGCCCTTGTCCATCGCCCAGTTGGTGTTGAGCTTGATGGGCGCCGCGAGCTTCGGCCCGTCGTAGGGCTTCTTGGCATAGGGGACGTAACTCTCGGTCGGGGTGCTGGTCGAAAGAGCTTCCTCGTCGGCTGACCGGGTCTTGAGCAGTTTCTGGTCAAAGATGGGAAAGCTATAGTCGTCCTTGTCTGAGTCGCCGCTGCCATCATCCATGAGCCTGAGGGAGGAGGGCGTTGGAGTCCACAGGCCCACTGATGGAGGCCCTGGGGAGGTCGGTATGGGACCCCCGGTATTCGCGCTGTTGTTTCCAATGCTGGAGAAGACCGATGACATGGCTGAGTGCTTGGGTGCGGGTCTCGGTGGTCCAGAGTCCCGCCGCGCCGAGGTCCCCATGATGGCTGCATTGGCAGACGTGCTGCGGCTGCCCGGGGACGAGAGCGGGTCTGAGAAGTTGAAGTTGGCCAGGCTCGGCCCAGCAGACGAGCCCATGGTGGCGGTCCGTCCCCGGGCGGCATTCACTGCAACGCCCTGGTTGCTCCATACGTTGGCCGTGGAGGAAGATCTTGAGGAGACTGGCGTGGAACCGGTGGAGCGAAGATGCTCTGTGCTCGCCGAGAGCCTTATGTCGTAGAGCTTGTCCACGGGGACGAGGGGACCGCGCTCGGGGTCTCGCGACTGCGCCGCAGCATCCCTCAGCTGTGCGTAATCGACATCTGTTTTCCGAGCCGCCATGGTGATGGAGGCGATGCCCACATCCATCAGGACGGGCTGGTGGGTGATGGCTCCAATGAGAGCGTTGCAACCCGCACCGTGGGACACGATGATGACCACTGTCTCGACCTCTTCGTCCTCGTCGGGTTTCTCTCCCTCCGTTTCCGCCCGATTCGCAGGAATTGTCGCGATCCGCTCAGGCGATTCTGCGTTGGCGTACCAGTTGAGCATCCGCTTCAACCCCCCGCGGAACCGCCTGTGCATGGTGGTCCATTCCTCCCCCAGGGTGCCGCCGTCGCCAAATTCTACTGGCGATCTCATGGAGTCCCACTGGTAGTCGATGGCCAAGCACTCATCTCTGGCGTGGGCCACAAAGCCATCGGGAATCTTGCCGGCACTCGAGACCGCGTAGGTCGGCAGGGGGGCATCGTAGGCCTTCTTTTCTTCTGCCTGGCCAGGAAGCGCCGCAGACAGGGTGGATGTGCCGAATGCGCCATCATCACTGCCAGTGCCCGGAGTCTGCGGCGAATCCGCGGGGCCGCTCCATAGATTCGATTTATTCGACGGCTGTGGTGTGGAAGCGAAGTGTGTGTATGCGCTGTAGTCCTCCCGTTTCAGGAGATCGGCCTTGGCGGTGCCGAGCATCATGGTGGAGCCCGGTGGAGGGGTGATGTTTTCGAAGTACTCGTGCGACAGCCACTCGCCCAGGTAGGCGTCAAGGCGTAGTATCGAGGAGCGAAAGTCATTATCGGCCTTGCCGGTGGGCGTGGGAACGGGGACGATGAGGTCGGAGGGGTGAAGCGAGGACTCTGGGGACGTCTGGGCGAGGCCCGAGGCAATGCCGATCGAGGTCTGGACACATCGTAGGAAGGGGGAGCTGTGTATAACGACCTTGAAGCGCTTGCGCTTGCTGTGCGGGGAGGAGGGGTTCCGGCGCGGCGACTCGGCCTCGTTCTTGGCCTGCTCGAGATAGTGGCTGATCTGGTTGCCGACCAGTCGGGCCTGCAGCCAGCCGCCGTAGGTCAGAGGAGGGTCGTAAGGTGTGGGCGACGACAGATGCCATCTCTTGTCAGCTGCATCCAGGCGGTTTCCGTGCCTGTGGAAGGGAGGGTGCTGTCAGCATGGGGGCAGAGGCGCATGGACGAGGAGAGAGAGTTAGCTGACAACGAACCTGACGACGAAAAGGAGCGACGGCAGGCCTGCCATGTTTACGGTTGCGCCTAGAGAAACAGCGCGATAGTTGAGTCCCACAAGAATTTATGGGCGTCCAGGTGACGGCAGAGGTTGGAGGTCGAGGTTGGCGGGGATCTGGAGAGCGGCGCTGTCTGTCGAATACATTTGGGGGGGCAGAACGGCTTCAACGATGACGAGTCGTGGGGCTTCAATAAGGTTCGCGAAACATGAGACAGGTTCATACAGCCGAAACCTTCATGATAGCCGACAAGAGCAAAGATAAGAAAGGACAAAAGGTAGAGGATGCGAAAATAAGGCGCGTCGCAGAAAGGGTGGAGGTGGTATCGTCGGCAGCTTCGCAGGGAGTAGAGCTTCATGGAGATGGGGGGAGGGAGGGTGAAGAGTGGAGGGGTATAAGTGGTCTCAGGCTCCCAGTCAGGCCATGTGAGGTCAGTTCGACAGGGGCAAAATAAATCTACAGCGGGACAGTGGTGGGGGGGAAGGAGGAGGCGGAGGGGCGCAGCGCTATCATACCTACTGGCATGCTACCTACCTATTACCCTTACCCGTTATAGGGTCCTGGTGAGTGGAGCAGGGGGGCATAGGTCCATAACTGTAAAGTAGGATGGTGTCGGCGGGGATGCTTTGGGCCAAGCCGAGCGGGAAGGAAGGTTCGATGCTAAGAAATTTATCTACGCTCCTCCTGCCTTTCATTTACGCCGAAGGGCCCGAGTCCCGTGTCCTGTGTCGCGCACACGGTGAGGAACATTTGAGATTTAACGTTAGATGAGAGTAAATCCTGTGGTCAGCGCGTCCGCTGCGGAACATCGGTGGAGACCGATGAATTCCATGTTAGGTAAAAAGGTTCAAAAGGAGGCCGGTCACACGGTGAGACAAGGTCTGTCGCGAGGGGACCAAGCCGCCACGAACGGGGCCAGATGTGAGCATGTGATAGTAGCCCGGTTGCACTGTAGCCCGTTTGCGGCGTACTACGGAGTAGTTGCTACTGTAATGACCGCTGGTCGGTCATCGTCACCGGCGTCCACCGGCGACTTGCCGAGCCCTTTCGGCCCCCCCGGCGATGCCGTTGGCACTCGACGACGATGTCGCCATTCTCCGTCCCCCGGCCCTGACCATCATCCCCCACGTGTGCTCTCCGCTAGGGTCCTGCCTCCACCACACGCGGCGGAGCCAGTCACTGACTCACTGCTGTCTGTTGGCGGCTTCCGTGTACGGTGAGGAACTCAAAAATGGCGCGCTGGACCATCGGGGATCGGGCGGTCGGTCGTCACACCACATTGCTCAACCACCCGCGCATCGATAGACTGTAGTCGGTATTCTTTGAATTCCCATCGTAGGCTGCCCTCCCTCCCGTGAAGAGACTGAACCGTCTACTGCATACCTTGTAGGTGGGGGTAAAGATGCCGGCACATTCAAGGCTCGAATTCGTTTTCCCTGATGCATGGCATTCGACCAAAATGCAAAGGATAGCTCACTTGGATGGCAACTATATAATGGACATATGCTCAAACTAAAAATAGTATCTTGGATCAATAGCTCAGTGGTAGAGCGAGAGATTGCAGATCTCTAGGTCGCGTGTTCGATCCACGCTTGGTCCTTATATTTTTTTATTTTATTTTTTTATGATTTGTTCATGTCCTCGACAAACTTGCAATGCGTGATGCTGTGCACGAGCCGAGTCCACAACGGGGAATGTGACAATTGCCCGTCTGTCGTGGGTTTGTGTCCTTGTGTTGCAGGCGTGCTCGTAGTTTCCTCGCGGTTGAGTGAGTGAACCAAAGACGCGGCACCCCTCGCGACCCCAGATTTGTAAGCTCAAAAGACATCCAACTCCTGTGCGTGCGCCCTGTACCAAGACGACGCAGCTCAACCATCAGCGAGCGCATCGCCATTGCCCATCGCCATGCCCCGGCTGGCATCGCGCTCATAATAGTAAACGGCATCTCTCCATCATCGCCACCACCACCGCCCGCCATGCTGCCAAACATGCGCCTCCTGGCCCTCGTGGCCACCGCCCTGCTGGGCGTCACCCTCGCCGAGCACACCAGCAACTGGGCCGTCCTCGTCGGCACCTCGCGCTTCTGGTTCAACTACCGTCACATGGCCAACGTCCTGGCCCTGTACCGCACCGTCAAGCGCCTGGGCATCCCCGACTCCCAGATCATCATGATGCTGCCCGACGACATGGCCTGCAACCCCCGCAACTCATTCCCCGGCACCGTCTACAGCAACTCCGATCGCGCCGTCGACCTGTACGGCGATAACATCGAGGTCGACTACCGCGGCTACGAGGTCACCGTCGAGAACTTCATTCGCCTCCTCACCGACCGTGTCGGCCCCGAGATGCCCCGGAGCAAGCGCCTGCTCACTGACGAGAAGAGCAACATCCTTGTGTACATGACCGGCCACGGGGGCAATGAGTTTCTCAAGTTCCAGGACGCCGAGGAGATTGGCGCTTGGGATCTAGCCGACGCTTTCGAGCAGATGTGGGAAAAGAAGAGGTTCGTCGAGACGACAGATCCAATTGCTCGCTCATCCCGACTAACCCGTTGTTGTCGCAGGTACCACGAGATCCTCTTCATGATCGACACCTGCCAGGCAAACACCATGTTCAGCAGGCTCTACTCCCCCAACATCATCGCCACCGGCTCGTCCAAGCTCGACCAGTCGTCCTACTCCCACCACGCAGACAACGACGTCGGCGTCGCCGTCATCGACCGATTCACATACTACATCCTCGAGTTCCTCGAGTCCCAGGTCAAGGACATCAACAGCAAGAAGACCATCGGCGACCTGTTCGACAGCTACGACACCAGCAAGATCCACTCGGATCCGGGCGTGCGCTACGACCTGTTCCCGGGCGGTGACGACGCCGCCCGCAGCCGCCTCATCACCGACTTCTTCGGCAACATCCAGAACGTCGAGGTCGACCGCACGGGGGACGCGAAGCTGGACGAGGAGCTACTCGTTCTCAGCAAGACGATTGCCCTGCTGCACAAGAAGGCGGACGAGCAGGAGGCCGCGGAGGCGGCCGGCAACAATACTGCCAGCATGACCGCGAGTGTGCCCACGGAGGCCGCCAAGAAGATCCGAGGGGCTACTGCCCTTACCGATGACAGCTGGTGGACCAAGAAGATTATCGGCGCCACAGCGCTAGTTGGATGCGCTGCTCTGTGGGGACTGGGGTCGTTCATGGAAGCGTAGGCGAGCGATCAATCGAAGAGACTTAAAATCCGGATATCATGCCTCCGGGCAGCGACTGGCTTGGGCCGCAACACGACCATCCTGTTGGTCATTCGTGAATTGGCCGCCACAAGCTCCGGTGTCTGTCCAGATGCCACAACGCCTCAGAAGCGGCCGTCCCAAGGCCTGGTCATACGTGAGACCAGGTCGGGCGTACCATAGATACGAGGGCATCATCGGCTGTATCAACTGGAAGCAGCTATAGCCGGCGCAACACCATGAATACTGTACTGGAACTTGTCCATCTGGGCCTACTATACAAGATAGATGGCATAGACTAAGTAGCTAGTAGGCAGCATACGTGCTCTCTCTAGCAGGGGCGTTTGGGGCGCAACAGACAACGGAGTTGAGTTGGCCCTTTAGTCAGCGAGCGTTCCATTCCACCTACCAACTCCCAACACTAGAGTAAGGTGAAGCGAGGCTTTACTACATGAGAATTTCGCATTTTCTAAAAATTGACATCCTTCTTCCCTTTTGACTTCGGAAACATTCCTTATTTCCCCGCGGTGATGTTTCCACCTAGAATTGAGGAACCCACCATCAGCAGGGTCATGACATGACATTTCGGTGATCACCCAATTTTCCCGACGGTGTTGAAGTCATGTATCGCTTCCAGGTGAGCAACTCATCATCATCCCGTCGATAGAATGAAAAATCAAACATACATGTACTCATACCCCCCACCCAGATCCGGCCGCTCAAGTCGCTGCCGCTAAAGTCACGCCCCCTCACCACCCACGCCGTCGCCTGGTCGTCCGACGCGGAGCTCGCCGTGGCCACCGACGACACCGTCCACATCTTCCTGCCCGAGTGCCCGAGCCCCGTCGGCGACGGCGGCGGCGAGGATGCCGCCGCCAAGGACCCCGAGAAGAGCCAGTTCTCCCTGTCGATCCGCGCCACGGGCATCTTCCTCCCGCTGCCGTCCGTGAACACGCAGCTCTGCGCCTTTGCCGGTGTGCGCCTGCCTCCTCCCGGCGCCGAGGAGAGGGCGGAGAGGGCGTCCGTGGAGGGGCATGAGGTGACCGGCTCGGGGGCTTCGTTGTCGCAGGTAATCAGGGTGGAGTGGTCTCCGGGGGGGCTGGGTGCGAATCGGAGGCCTGTCCTCATGGTCATGACCACCAACGGCGAGCTGCTCACGCTGGGCGAGTACGTCGATCCGCAGTCGACGGCAGCATCGGGACTGCGCGCGAGAAGCACCAGGATGTGGAAGGTCCTTTGGGGCCTCGGCGCCGGCATGCCGATCCCGGCAGAGGATGGCGAGGGCTCGTACCGCACCATGGATGAGCGGATCACGTCCTTCTCGTGGGCCAAGGAGATCTTGCCGGGAAGGGCGCTCTTGGCGTACGCTACGGATGAGGATGAGGTTGTCATCATGAGCGTACAGCACTTTATCAGACCAGACTCGGCGGCGCCGCAGTCGGCGCAGGACTTCATATGGCAGGTTCGCGAAGTGGCCCGGTTCGAAGCCAGGGGACCTCACCAGGTGAGTATCAGTCGCGCGCCTCATCCCCTACTTTAATCTTGTTGTCTGAACGTCCGCGATAGCCGCTTGACACGACGGATCCGGATTTCACTCCCAGCGGCACCGCATTCTCGCTGAAATGGAGCCCCTGGACGTCCTCGGGCGGCCTGCGAATAGCCAGCTTGGCGGTCATTTCGAAGAACCATGTTGGCTTCCGGAAAATTGCTATCCACGGAGGTTGGGAACCGGGACAGGAACCCAGCATCGAGGTAGAGGATTCTGATTCGGGGGGAATCTGTCTGTTTCTTTCCACGGATGCATTCGTGGAGTGGGAGGACATGGTGCGTTGTGTTGACCCCATCTACCTGACAACAAGAAGCCTTTGCTAAGTCTGCCAGGTATTGGACCAAGGCGGGTCAAGAGTGGCCAGAGGGGTGATTGGTACTCCATTCGAGGTCAAGCCCTTTCAGGTTGATATATCGGGGCCATCTAAACCACCAGTGATGGAACACTCCACTTCGGACTGTTCTACCACCTATCCCAACCATTCACTGACGAATCCCATAGCTGGTAGGTAAGCCCAGCTACCCGTCGTCAATGTCAAGCCTAACCAGAGCGGAAGGCCTCGTCATCCACCGCGCCAAACCAACAAGCAATGATCCCGTACCCCTCTACTCAGCAGTCCGAGCCTCTGCCACGGCGACCAACGACGATTGGTACGAGACAAACATCCCCCCGACGGTCCAGCGCCCCGTACCGCAATGGGTCCAGCAGATTAGACAGTCCACCCAGCGCCTGGTGCCCAGGGACGACGCCGTGGGCGATCCCAGCCCCAGCTCAGAATCGGACACGGACGACGAGTTCCAGGAGGAGGCCGGCAAGTCCACCATCAAAGTCCACCCATGGCGCTTCCGCTTCTGGGGGCTAGCATCCTCCCCCGGTGACGGCTCGACGGTGGCCCTAGTCTCCAAGCACAGCGCGCAGCTTCCGAGCCGGCGGGGGCTGTCCAAGCTCGTGTTCGGGAGCTATCCCACCACCCAGCAAGGTGCTGCGGAGGACCAGGCACCGGGCCTGTCGACAGAAGGGAGGATGTGGGAGTGGATGTACGGCGGCGGGGGTCACGTCCCCGGTGCGACAACGGCAGCCGACAACATTGATCTGAATCCTCTACTGAGGAACTTCTTCACTGGTGCAGGGGCCAAGCAAAAGTGCGCCTTCTGCGACGGGGAACTCCAGAACGACGGCACCGAGGCTCGATGTCCTGACAATCATACATTTGGTACGATACCATGTTCGAAACAGGATCCTACTCTTGCCGTGCTCATGTAGCCTTGAAACGTGCTAACACCGTACCGCTCTAGCGACCTGCTCCTCCTCAGGTCTAGCCATCCTGGCACCGGGCGTGTCGAGGGTGTGCGCCATCTGCCACCGGCGCTGCCTCAAGGATTCAGAGCTGAGGAAACTCGCCGCTGAGTATGTCGGCTTGGAAGACGCTGTCCCACCGTCGGGAGAGCTGTGTGGTGGTTGCGGGGGCAAATTTATGGCTTGACAAAGTCCAGCTATCAGAGTAAAGAGCCACCCTTTCACAATAAGCTACCTTTAGACGTGGGGTGCCGTAGGGGACGATGAGGAATACACAAGCAGCTGAGGCAGATCATAGTCGCGACCTCGACTTGCTCAGGGCTTCAGAGCTCGGGTCTCAAGCTCCCGTCAGTCGCATGTCACGATCTGGCCAGGGACGTTGCAAAAACACGGGGTACTCAACCCTAAGGTCCAATGCCATATCTTCTCTTGTTGCTACCTACATATCTGTCATGGACCTCCATGGCAACAGAAGCGATGCTGGAAAGTCAATACGCAACCCCAGGCGCGCCCCGTAACTCTCCCTCCAGCACCTCTTCCCAAAATACGCTGCGAACTCGAGCTCAGAAGAATCAATGAGCGACTAGCGCCAGGCTTTGGTCGACAGTCGTATCCAAGTATTCAGTCCCAATCTCCTCCCTTGAGGAGTCCAAACAGGAGCCTCGCCAGAGTTGACCCAGCTAGCGAGATAAGATGTCTGATATATGCCCAAAGAAAGAGAAGCGTAAGAAAATCGCCGGACTCGGGCTGATGAGGGATAACCAACGAGTGTCTAGTACCGAGAAGGCCTCGGTCGAAAGCTGCCGTGGGTTTCCTAACGTCGTCCAAGATGGAGGAGTGCAGCGCTGCCCATTTTCCATCCACACCGCAAACGTTCCGTAACGCCTCGTCGTATTATATAACAGAATTAGAGTGCGGCAAATGCTACTGATGCCGATTATGTTCAATTAACGAAAGTATGTAACTGGTTTCTCACATCGCCATGCCTGGCGGAGAACCAGGTGACGGGCCTGGTCTCGACGATCCGGGGTTCATGGGACTGGGACCGTGACTCTTGCTGGGGGCACGGGCCCGTCCCGCAGGCTGGCCTGGGTATCTGGGTCCAGGTGATTGAGCGCGGCTTGCCGGGCTCATGGGCCGGCCAGCGGGGCTCATTGGCCGTCCTGAGCCAGGTCCTGTCGAGGTCTTTAGCCGCGCAGGGGATTCTGACCGGTCCTGCGAGTAGGCTCCGCGATGTCCGCCTTGAGGATTGACAGGAGGGCCGCGAGGGCCGCCACCTTGAGGGGCCCTAGGCTTGACCGGGCGAGTCGACAGGCAAGTTCGGGGAACAACACCTTGGCGAGACCTGTCCAATCTGATACACAGTGACTATAGACGCGTCAGTCCATCTGAGGAATAAAAGGGGAGTCTGGCTGTCGAGCTTACCCATCCATCGTCATACTCATGGAGGAGTCTGACCAGCTCACCAGCCTTCAGCTCCATCTCGTCTTCCAAGCTCGGTTTGAAGTCGAGCTGAACGCGGTGAACGGATGTGTTCTTGGGACCGCCAGCAGCGGCAATAGCGGCAGCACCGCTGGAAGCCGGTCCCGGGCCTGACCCAGGGGTAACGGATGACATGCTGAACTCTGTGCCTGCTGGGCTTGGTGGCCTGATCGGATCAGGCAATGTTAGGTCAACTTTCCTCGTCCTGTCTCCGTGCATGGACGCTTGGCGGCCAGCCGGAAATGGCTTGGTACTCCTGTCAGGGGTAGGGGGCCTGCTGCGAGTATGCATGCTGTGCTCCTCCGTGATGGGTGACGGAGCACGCTCGGCTTGATTGCCAAAGGGGTTCGAGGGGTGAGTGCTTTGGCTGGTGTTCGGACGCTCAAAGGGCGGGTAGCCTGGTGAGGGACGGGGCGGTGTCACTGAGGAACCACCTTGACCGCCGCTGAGCTGAGGGAAGAACTGAGTGACGGGGCGAAGGCTGAGGCGGGGGGTCTTGCTGCGGTCCTTCATCGGCGGAGGCGGAGCTCCTGCGAATGTGAACTTCTCCTCGCCATGTCCTTGTCCACCCTTCTTGCTCTTGCGGCGAGAGAAGGCCAAGTACACGAGGAGGCCGATGATCAAAACTCCACCAAGAACACCAAATGCTATGCCCGCCTTCACACCAGCGCTGGTGTCGTCGCCGCCGCTTGCAGTGGGCGAGTCGTCAGAGGAAGTATTTGTCGGGGCGCTCGTAGGGGCTTCCATGGTTCTGTCGGCAGCAATATTGTCTGTGGGCGCCATGCTAACCTCCCCTGTAGCTTTGGCAATCTCGGTACCGAGAATGGCGGTCTCCGTCGGGCGCGAAATGGCCGTAGGGACGTCCGCCTGGCCGTCCGCGCCCTGTTTGCCTCCATTACCTCCATCCTGCGGCGATTTCTTGACCAGCCCTGCTAGGCTTTCACCGTCGATAAATTTGCCAACCTCGGCGATGAGATCCCGACGGGGATGGGCGTGTCTGCGTGGTAGAGGCATATCGTCGCAGCTCAACGGCGAATGAGCTGCGCAGTCCGATGTCGTGTTCGTCGAGTAACTCGTGGTCTTTGTCAATGGCTATGCGGGTGAAAACGCCTCGCGCCTGGTGAGAAATAGAGCGAAGAAAGTCGGTGAAGATCGATCACGTCTGTGAGATGAGGCGAGGGACAATGTTGCTGCTGTTGGACCAGATGCCAAACGAACGATGGGCCACTCTGTGGGTGTCGCAATGACTGGGAAGCGGCGGCGCGCGATAGAAGGGCTCACTTCAGGGTACAGTAGAAAAGGAATGGACGAACGGATACAAACACGCACACAGCAAAAAAAGACGCTGTTCGCTCCACGGGTGGTCTAGCGCATGGTGCTTCTAGCCGCGAGTGAAGGGATCCCTCTGCGTGCTCGGTTTGTGGGAAGTTCCTAAAGATGGGAAGGCGGTGATGGTGGTGAGAACAAAGAGGACGGGGACGAAAGAGCGTGCGCGGGCCACCAAGAAAGCGGAGGATTCTGACATACAGTACTTCTCTGTACAGGTGACACAGTAGGTACGTTGTACTTTCCCCATTCAGATTCATGGGTTGCGCGGGAAGGCGCTGACGGTCAGCTTAGCCATGGGTCATCCCTGCATCATTCTCTACTATGTGCCGGCGCTCAAGATGCCTGGTACGATATATCACAGGTTGCCCCGGCATATCTGGCAAGGGACGACCATGCGTCGATGTACGTGTACGGATACTACTACGGATTGCTACTAGTCTACTAGTCCTTGTACTCGTAGTACCTAGTACTAGTACGTATGGAATTACCCCACTCCCCGGAGGGCGTCGCAACCGCGTGCACAAATGGATAAAGTGGCTGGGCAAAGGGGGCACTTGCGCGCCATTATTAGTATGCATACTGCTAGTATCCGTACTGTATCCGCAATACGGTCCTTGAGGTAACCGAAACCACCAACATTGCGCGACATAAACAGCAACCAGCAACTGCCGTTCGCGGCGCGGTTTGCACAAGTCGCTGGTTCGTAAAATAGGGATCAGCACAAACAGTCTGAATACGGGAAAGCACCAATGGCGCCTGGCATAGCGTCCAAAATCCAGGGGTGCATGGCTCGTGCACCAGGGACACCGCATATCTGATTGGTCAGATGTGGCACCTGCCCAGGAACCCAGGAATCCTGAGGAACAAAAGCTCTCTCACCCTGCTCCTTCCCGCCTGCCAGGCTGCCATCCCGCCTGCCAGGCTGCCACGGGGTGACTTTACCATGGGCCATTGCCCTGCCTCTGCCATGCGGCGCATGCTTCTTTGCGCCTCGTGGACGTTGTCGCCATGTATCAAGTAGTACCAATTACATCACCACGACCACCACCCCTCGCCCCGCGGCGACCCCATCTCCAGGGCCCTCACCGTCTCTCATTTCGTGAATGGCCCACCATCACCAACCACCCTCGGTAATCTGAAGTCGTTTGGTGGTGATCGTCGCGCCATCTCCACGGGCTTCGACCAGAGACAGTGACACTGACTGACTCAGGAGTCAGGACTCGGGCGACGGGAACAAGCAAACTGTCAACCCCAGGACAGACACCAGCAATCCGGGCAGAAGCAAAGGGGCGTATGTGAGATGTACGAAGAGCATTACTCGTACAACGCGTGATAGCGACACCCGCACCGACGCGCCCAGAGTCAGAGAGTGGATCCGGCCCTAATAACGCCGCTGGCAAGGTTCGCAAGCTACTACCCAAGGGGTACGATACGCGTATGTACTCGTAGAGGCTTTTACCCGTACGAGTAATACCGTGGACCGTACCTAGATTACCGTACCCATCGCGGGCTTCGCCGCTTCGGCGAGTTCTTCTAATCTGATCTGTCAGCTTTGAGTTTGTCCTCGCAGCCTCACTAAGGACTACGTAGTCTGTACAGGAAGAGCCTACCCACGTATACTCATATCGTACTCGTACGTACTAATAGTGCGTCTCGATCAGAACTTGCGCGCTATTCACTCGCTATGGCAATTGCTCCCCCTTGGCAGTGGCCTTCACCTGCGCGGAGATACGGGATACGTACTCCGCTACTAGTAGGCAATAAGATGAGTTCACGTCATCGCTTACTTTCTTCTTTCCGTGTCTTGACTTGGAAGATCGCCTTTTAGCTCTCCAGGGGCCCAGCGTGGCTGGCAAAGCGACGCCAAAAACACTGCGTACTCGGTTACCAGTCAGTCGGGGCCGGCATCACAGTGGTAAGTCCGTCAGCGGCTACAGCGGCTAATTAGGAAGTGACGAGCGACTGTTTAGTGCCCAGGTACGCTAGGCAGGGGGTTGAAACACAACCCTCGCGTCCACAACCGCACTTTAGTGGACAGCGGCAGGTTGTCAATCCCAATACTAAGGTACATGTATGAGTATGCAATTCTATGTCTGAACTTGCGTACGTATGTACGTCCGTAATTAATCCGCAAAATTGAAAACACCCATTACTCCCGCCCTGCAGCGGGACACCACATCTCGGTCCACGGGCGACTTCCAACCTTCCGAGGTCAATACCGACATCCGATATCGCTTGGAGTCGGAGGTGACAAAGGATGGATGCCCCTAGCTCAGCCGGCCGCATCCGATCTTGTCATCCTTTCCGACCTGGAGATCAACAGCACGGGATGGGATGCTACCTACGTACGTATGTTCCTGGCGGCTTTGAATGCTCCCGTATAATGGCAAGACCACCACCAGCTCTCCCTCGTTGGCGATCTGTGACCACCAGACCCAGAAGGTGATCACAGTGTACCAAAACGTAAGATCTTGAGGCGAAATATTCAGCCCGCTAGGATGTCCTAGTTTTTATCCTAGAAAAGTATGAGTATCTGAGTATTCATCTTTATCACTCGCCTTGCTGTATAGTAGTCATTATCCCTTCTCGTCTATCTATACGCCTTTAAATAAAAAAAAAGGCTGCGCGCAATGCCGTAGGCGATTTCTATGCCGACGCTCTTATGGGGTATCTGGCCAAAAGGAATAAATAGTTAGAAAGAAATGACCAAGTAAAGTTCCTTTCAAGTCCATGCTCTTCCTTCCCTTCCCCCTCATCCTCCCATGGAATCCTCGTACTGCCGGCTCCTCGTCTTGGTCCAGCTGTCCTTGTCCTGCTTGCCGCCCTGGCCCTCGAGACCCATGCCTCTCTCCACCCACTCCCTGCTCTCCATATGGCTCAGGCGGCTCAGGGCGCGGGCGAATGCGAAGACCTCCTCCTCTCCGGCGAACAGGTCCGTCTGCTTGAGGCGCTCGAAGCTCTTCTCCATGTCGCCCATCATCCCGTCGACGAGCTCGTCAACGTCGCCCTTCTTGCCGCCGTCCCTGGATGGGGAAGATGATGATGAGGAGGTCTTTGGGTTGTTCTTGAGCAGGCTCTCGGCAATCTCGTCCCGCGAGACGAACAGCTCGGCCAGGGGACGCTCGGTGGTGAGGACGAGCTTAGCGTTGCCCTCGTAGACCGCGTCGATGAAGGTAATGAAGCGCCGTGCCAGGTCCCGCTGCTGAATATTCATACCGGGCACCTCGGTGACGACAAAGGCATCGTAGTGGCGCACCAGCTCGAGGTAGTCAGCAGCTGACTTGGGCTCACGGATGAGCTCGTCAAAGGTGAACCAAGCGCATCGGCCACTGACACGCGGCACGACAATATCGCGGCCCCAGACCCTCTGCGTCTCCTGACGCGGCTGCCCCGCATCGTCGGCGTCGCCGAGGAAGCGGAACCACTTCTCGGCGTGGGAGGGGGCGTGGCTGTCGAGGGCGGTGTGGTAGACGCCGGAGGGCGGGCGGGGGATCTTGCGGTAGTCCGTCGGCGAGTCGAGGTTGATGACGTGCAGGCGCGTCTTGAGAAGCTGGATGGCAGGGATGAAGGATTCGCGCTGGATGCCGTTCTTGTAGAGCTCGTCCGGCGGTCGGTTTGATGTCGTCACTAGGACGACGCCATGAGACATGAGCGACTCGAGTAGCCTGCGCATGGCGAGTTAAGAGTCAGCGGGAAAGAAGAAGACGGGCGGGCCACGACAGCCAGCGTGGGAACTCGTCCCGGATGACTTGGGGGATGCTTGCTCACCTCCGCAGGATCATGGCGTCGGCCACATCGGTGCACTGAAACTCGTCAAAGCATAGCACATTACCACCCTCAGCAATATCAGCAGCCACAAACGGCACAGCATCAACATCGTTGCCATGTTCCATCTTCAGCTTGTGCAGCCGGCGGTGGACGTCCTGCATGAAGTTGTGGAAGTGTATGCGCGTCTTGGTGCGTACAGACGGCGGGAGGGTGTCGTGGAAGAGGTCCATGAGCATGGTCTTGCCGCTGCCGACGTCGCCGTACAGGTAGAGGCCGCGGGGCAGGTTGGCGGGGATGTCGCCGATGGTGCTGGTCTTGGGCTTGGCGGCGCCGAAGAGCGAGGAGAGCACGGACTTCTTGGTTGGCTTGAGGAGGTCGGTGCTCGGGCGGATGACGGGTGGCGCGTGGTAGTCTCGCAGTTCGTCGTGGAGGTGCTGCAGGTTCTCGATTATGCCTGGAGGTGCGGGGGTCAGTCACCACCAAGGGAGGCTCTGGCCGAGTGGATTTGGGGTGGGAGGTGGGGTCTTGGCTCTTACCTCTCTGGTGCTCGTCGTTGCGAAGTAAGCCCTGTTCTACCCGTCTATCGTACTCTTGCAGCGGACCGAGGACGTCTCCTTTCTTCTCGGCCGTAGCCGTGGCCGTAGCCAACGTCTGCGACTTTGGCCGGCATGATGAGGCGACGTCAGTCGAGCTGTGCGCGACTGGCCGCAGAGGATAGCCCCGGCGCTGCGATAACACAGTGACTCCTCTGGGAGCGATACTCGTGTAATAGGTCCTGGCGCGTCGAGGGCAGTGATGGGGAGCATAGCCTCCTCTCCTTCCCGCTCCTGCGCCGTTGGCCCGGACCCTGTGCAGGTGGATGCGCAGCCCCGCGCCGTGGCGCATATTTTTCCCAAGACGCTTTTTCAGAGGTGTATTCGTGTTCCGGTAGCGACGTATCCGTCCCGATTCATAGTAGGGAGCGGGCGCGGCGGCGGGTAGGTGTGGTGTGGCGGTGGTGATGGTGGTGGTGATGGTGGTGTAAAGGATGAGAATTGATCGTCGGGTTGGGTCGGAGGGCGGGACAGCGTTCTTTTGGAGGAGCCCCAGTGACGCAAAGGCGGAGGGAGAGTGGAGCGCCATCGGCCACGGGTGCAGCCGAGGGTGCGACAGAATCGAATCTCTCGGAGCGCAGAAGAAGACACCGGTGGAAGTTTTCCTTTCTACCCACAGCAGAGACCTACCTACCCTGTGGCACTTGAAATTCGGTACGGTGTACTCACATTGGTGACTCCCCCCCCCGCGGTGTCTGAAATTGGCTTTTGGTGCCATGCGCTACTGCTTCTTCTATTTATTCAATGTCAGCCTTGGAATCTTGATGCCTGGCCTGGTACTACCCGTACTACTCTCATCTGTTCAAGGGTGTGGCATTTGCCGAAGGCTTCTTTGCTGCATCTCCCATGAGCATCACTTGAGACCCGATTCCCGCCCCAACTAAAGAACCAAAACTGACTCGGACCTAATCCAATCAGAGAGACGTTGAATGAATGACGTGCCACGCCAATTCGCATGGATGAATACCAAAGTCATGGTGGGTCGCGAATTTGATGGTAACGACGGCGGGCATAAGATCCAAGTGGGACGATGGTGTCCATCATCTCGCCGAGCAGCGAAGGACTACAAATCAGGTTGATATGCCAGATATAGGCTGTGGGATACAGGTGGTTTTCTATTCCTCTACTCAAACAAATGGGTATTACAATTACTTGGGTGGCCGCGGGTACTCGTATGCTCTGACCCGGGAATCCACGCCTACAGGTTTATTACCACGGTCCTCCACCGACCATCATCCCATCATCAATGAACCCAACCCCCAAGCTCCGCCCGAGCCAGCCAGCCTACGCCATGAAAAAGGCCACCCCAACAGCAGCGAGCAGGCTCATCACAGGCACTCCAAAGGCCGCAGCACCGTCCTCGTCATCGGCACCGTCACTGCTGTTGCTCTCATCAGAGTCGGAGTCGTCATTCGAGCCGGAGTCGGAGTCGTCGCTGCCGTCGTCCTTGGCAATCTCGCCGCCAAAGGCCTCGTCGCGGGGCGACACGCCACTGGCCTGCTTGGCGGCCTCCTCCTTGTACTCCTTGAGGGTCTCGTCCTTGCTGGGGTTGATGATGCCGACCATGCCGTCCGGGCACTGGGTGTCGACGGATGAGTAGAAGGCGATGGGCTCGGTGGTATTGACGGTGACGCGGAAGACCTCGTCCTGGTGTAGTTTCTGGTTAGCCAACTCCCATGGAGGGGTTTCCATGACCGTAGATTGGTAGGATGCTGTTTCGGAGGGGTGCTAATATACTCACAGCCTTGTCGTCATCGGTGTCGATGAAGCCAGAGAAGAAGCTGCCCTCGCTCTGGAACTCGAGCGGGCTGCAGGGCCACTCGTAGTTGCCGGCGACGACACTGTGGTTGCCCTTCTCGAAGTGGAACTCGACGACGTCGCCCTTGGCGGCCTCGACCTCCTCGGGGTCGAAGGTGTTGTCCTCCTTGGCCGTGACCTCGATGGTCTTGGCGTGGGCCAGGGAGGCAAAGGCGACGGCGGCGAGGAAGCTCTTTACGGAAGGCATTGTCTCGTTGTGGTACTTTCTGTTGGTCTGATTGACGGGTGGATGAATTCTGCGGGTTGGGTGCGTGACGTGCGTGTGAAGGGACGATGGAGGAGAGTAGGAAGAAGTACGGATACAGGTAATCAGTTGGGTAGAAATGAGGGAGCTCCTAGTCCCATAAATACAGGTCAGCACAAGGTATTAGTACGTGTTACACTACTCGCTTGGTATTTGCGTTGCCCTGTGCTGTCGGGCTGGTGGAAATACGAGGACTCAGTAAGGTACTACTGTACCTAGGCGGTACCAGTGCACGTACGGAGGTACCTAACCTCCAGTCAGCCTGCAGCAGGGGCCTACAGTCAGCTGAGGTACTACAGGTACCTATATGTCGTGGTCGTCGTGGTTGACGTGGTACCGGGGATTCAGTTAAACGGTCATCATCGCCAAGAAAAAAAGAAAAAAAAAGAAAAAGAGTCCCACACCCGGCAGGAGGCGCAATGACGCGCTGGGGCAGTGGAATACGGGCTCAGGCTCAAATTCTCGAGTCGTGACCTCGTGAGTCGTATTTGGGCCCACCAACGGCAAGCCTCCCTTTGCCGCAGCCCGTCAGCCTACTAATTAATGAGCCCATGCCATGGACTAATAAGACTCTCACAGGTGACAGGGTTCACACCCGTACCTATGTCGCGGCCTCATCTGAAGGGAGGCAGAGACGTTCCCAGAATGAGAAACGCCCTCCAAGGTTAATACTAGTAGTAGACCTCACGGGAGACAATTTGTAAGATGCTGTCTCGGTACTTTGTTATGGGGACTTGGCTGACCTCACATCGGATGAGCGTGTCTCCCTATGTTTCTTTAGCTCGGTGGCCCCACTCCGTCCCGGATGCCGATACAGGTGCCCACAATTCCGGAGCCGAATACCGATGCTCGGTACGGAGGAGCTCTTTAGTACTCGTAGGTCACCGTTTACCCCGATTCTCCGACATCTCGGGATAATGTCCGTTACCCATCTCGAAGTGTTATGCTTATGTATAGACTAAGGCCGAAAACATCTCTCCCACATGTACCGCGTAACTGTTTAATTTGTCGCAGCGAACCACCTGCGGTGTAGTCTACAGTGTACTCTACCGTCTGCTTTGATTCCAAAATTGGGTGCACCAGTCCGTTGTAAATGAGATACCTGAGGAGATTGGCCATGGTGACTTCCAGAAGAGGTTGCATTACGGAAGTGAGTGGACCACGGGCGCTCTCTCCCATAATGCCGTCCAGGCACTGTTACCATTTTACCTCGACGATTGCAAGCGGTGTCAAAAGATCACCAGACCCTTTCTATCGCCTAATATAGCGTCTAATTGCAGCAATCACATTCTTACCAAATACAATAGAACAAGAGAAGAAGGCCGTGCACTCGCAATAGCGGAGCCGCGCAACATAAATCTCTTTGTTCCGTCTCATGCGGCCCACGAACACCGCCCGGGTCAGGTCGGGTGAACAACGAGAACATCGGACGCCAGGACCTGTTCTCGAGGCATTCACCGAAATCGAAGGGGGTGACTATCCGAGTATATAAACTTTCTGCCATGGAAATTTGTCTCTCCCCCCATATGCGCTTGCACGCGGACGTATGCAGGAACATGTGCATACAAGTTTGTCTCTCTCTCTCTCTCTCACGCACACACACACACACTCTCCCTTCTCCCTACACCTACAAGCGGCGATTTCAGCGTACTCACCAATAGACATGGCACCGGGGCCTACCGTGCACCGTAGAGAATCATCCCATACCACGAGCACGACTCATCAAACCACAAAAGAAAGAGTCCGAGGTTACCTGCGGTCCCGGAGGACGGCGGATAAACCCCTGACCACACTCAGGGAGCGCCTCCGGGACTGCAAGCTCATCACCAAGGGCAAATCCATTCTTCCCCCATGGCTACAAACCCAACCACGCCAGGACTCAGCACAATACTTCATCCCCTGCCCCAAGATCACCTTCATCATCGACGACCCACCACCCCCAAAGCTTACCTGCCAGATATGCCGCGACACGTCCTTCGAACTCAGAAGCGTACCGCTGGGCATCGACGTCGACGATGCGACCTTCTCACTCCTTCCCTGCGGCCACGTCGCCGGATCACGATGCCTAGAAAAATGGTGTTCCGCATACGGCGCCTGCCCCTTCTGCCGCATGGAGCTGCACTACCCAGGCTGCAGACACCCCGTGCCCCCGCGTCCCATCACTGACGAGACCATCCACGTCCTCCCACGGACGCTACCCGACGGCGGCGCCCTGCCCTCGCTGTGCAGGGAGTGCCATTGGAGCTGGCTGGCTGTCGACGCGGAGAGGAGTCTCGCGGCTAGGACGCAGCGGTTCCGGACGGCGAGGGAGCGGGCGGACCGGACGGGTAGCGCGGCTGATGAGCAGAGGCTTCTGGATTTAAAGGATGAGGTCGAGACGGGCGTGAGAGATGAGCTTCATTATCCGTACCTTAGTAGACTGCTGGATTCCTGGTAGACTGGGGGACTTGGCGGTCTCCGCTTTGTTGGTATGTTCGATGGGTCTTTCCTTTGTTCTAACCAGTTCACATCAGTTCAAATAATAGACGGCTGTGAAAGTCAAGACTTGAATACAGTGCTTGGCCAGTCATGGAAGACATAGGAAGCCTACAGGACAGGTACAGGCGACGTGTATTGGTATATCCTCACGCTCGTCGATACAGCCAAGAGAGCTGGTGAAGCGATCAAACTGGGCTTTGTTGGTGCGTTTGATGCGCTTCTCTTCCTCGGGTTGATACCACAATAGCTAGCTGTGAAAGGGTCAAGTCTTGGAAACTGTGCTTGACCAGGTAAAGCCAAACACATAAGGCAGTCAAGACAGGCACAGACGTGTTGGCATACCTTATTGTTGCTCGTTTATTGAATCGAGAGAGTCGGTGAGACATCAAAGTGGGAAGACATCAAAGTAGGAAGACATCAAAGTAGGAAGACATCAAAGTGGGAAGACATCAAAGTGGGAAGACAGACCTACCGGATTGACAACACCAAGGCGTTTCTGGAAACAGCAAAGAAGTCTCAGCAAACTAAAATAAAAAGTCCCCAATAAACTGAATTTTGGAGTGGAAAGCTAAAACACGACGCATAGTAGTAGCAACAAAGATCCAAACCCGAAGTCTCACATGCTAGAAAAAAGAAATAGGACATTTACTCATGGTTACCAGGTGCTGATGGCTTCAGTCCTGATAATGCTCATTGAGACATGAATGGATAGTCTGCCGCTACCCGAGGTACATAAAAGATGGCCTAGGGATGGAGGAGTTTGCTAGTATTCCTTATGGTTGCTGGACAATACTACTATACTACTGTCAGTATTTACTATTGTATAGTGTCTATATGCAATAAGTACATGGTACAACTAGTATCCTCCAGGATTCAAGTTGGCGCTTGCATACTTGAAGGGCCAGACCCACACCACAACCACCTGGGGAGGATAAGTGAGTAAGTTATGCGCCATGGCTCTCTCATCAGCTGTGTTAAGATCGATGCAATAATGATAATGGGACAACGTATGCTCTGGCTACTCCAATGCTCCCTTATGGAGATCCAACAAGGTACCGTACGGACCATATAATAGAACGTATGTAGCGGGCACGAGTACTGTGAAGGACTGCGCATCCACGCGAGGATTTACCACGGCTCCTCTGGTGGTTGACAAACATTCGCTCGCCCGCACGCGCATACGTAAGAGGACGGGACAGATGCGGGCACCTGGAACAAGAGTACTACTACCCATGAGGAATGACTCGCTCGAGGCCCCCCCCCCCCGTTCTGGGTGGCGTCCGAGAGAGTTGGCCCTGGCGCCCGGTGTGGGTTACATATCCAAGCCAATTAGCCAAGACCCGTCCATCTAGTCGCAACGTGGTTGAACTCAAACGCGTGTGGATTGGAACTAACAGCGGGTGGTCGTGAAGGCTAGGGCTGAGTATATGGTGTCAGCTCAAGAGTCAGAGGGTCAGCACCCGGCACACACATCCTATCAAATATCTTGGCCAGACACCCATCATCATGGAACCAATTGCGCTCTCCAAATCCCACTGCCGCGTGGTCTTTCTGTCTTTCGCACAATATCACTTACATGGCAGGCTTCGTCCTGGACCCCCATGTTCGCCGGGGGTTAGCTCTTACCCCGGATTCTTAAACTCATGATGATCTCTGTGGCTTCGAGTAGCCTTCAACTAGGCCGCCTCTGGCAAAACTCAACCGACTTGCGGGTATTCGGCGTAGTGTACCGAGATTCGACGACGCCACAACAAAAACGGGACTCGTTTAGCGTTGTCCATCTGGTCGACGTTGACGCCATCCAACCACTCCACTGGACCCTTTGCCGTCGGAAGCTAAGAGGCCCATGAAGGTCGAGACAAAGGAGGAAGCCGGGCGACAAAGAAGCTGATGGGAGACGGAGGCTTTGGCCCGAGCGAGATAATGGATTGGGGGAAACAGCGGGTAACGGATCGGTATACGAACAGTTCGCACACTATCATAAGCACTCGTTCGTTCCCCGTAATTCACCCGAGTCGGCGTCAGACTGACTCTGATTCTCTTGCCCTCTTTCTCTCTTGGATCTCTTGCTCCCATGATAAAAGTACATCTTGTTTACATCATAAGTCGTTATGCCTCCCAAGCTACGTCCTCGATGGACACGAGTGGGCACGCCCCATCACCTATAACCGATAAGTGCAAAGGTTCGCATGGACCGAGAGACTCGACGTCTCAAGGTCTGCGCTAAGATATACCGGCGGGCCGGACTCGTATGCTAGGCGCCAGGGACACGCGCGGCCCCGTGAAACCAAGTACCAGCATTTCCGCATCAGTGAGCGACGATCGGTTTCACGTTGGACCATTGACGAGTTTCCGCTAAGCACATAGCCACCAGATCGGTCTTTGAATTGCTTTACATAGGTGGCCGTTTGCGAGCAGCGGCTAGGCCAGGACCCAAGCAAGAGATCACTGCGTCAAGACGATGGTGTTTCCTGCCTCCCACCATCGTCCTAGAACAACACCAGGAGCACCTCGAGGCTAGATATCCAGTGGGAAGTAAGTCCCTCTCGTTGCTACGGTTCCTCACTTGCCTCTCGACTTCAACTTGTCCTTCACGCTCCCCTACGAGGTAGGCTTGACGTCAAGCTAGGCGCTAAATGTGGTGGAAACAGTAGTACTTAGGTACGAGGTGAATAACTGGACATCAGGTAGGAAAGTATTTGTTACATGATTTAGAATTCCCACGTGAGAGAAAGGTCAAATCCTGAGCAGCATCCGGGGGTGTCTTTCTGTCTCGAGGGAACCGCCCCTTGGTGGACAGATATCGCTCATTCTGTCTTCCACCCTCCATGCCCAACTTGAGTTCGGTCAAAATCCTTGATGGCGTCTTCCGACGTCCTTATCACAACAGTGTCTCCTTATGATTCATAGAACCGGCCACAGTCAAGTGGTATATCCGGTTCGCGAATGAATATATCCTTGGAGCCGCGAGCAACTCCTTCGAAGTCATTGTTTCCCACTACTGACCGGCACACGAGCAACACATATTGGCCAAGGCCTCAGCGCTCTCATCGACAGTCAAATCATCTCACAATTCTTCATTCCAGGCATCACCAGCGACATCCTGTCTTCCGCGGCGAATCACGTCCGAGCCAAATGTCAACGCCTCCGTTAAGTCAATCCGGGGCCAACCCAAGGTCGCCCCAAACATCTGCAGTAAGTCAGATCCAGAGTCGCCCCAAGTTTCGCCACAAGTTTCTCTCCCAAAATTCTTTCCTTCTCGGCTTGCTTTTACTTCTCCCCGTCGGGTTTAAAACCCCTCACGCCCTGATCACCCTGGTAGGTAGCTGTTGACCCTTTGGCTAACACGGAGTTCCCCTTTCCCCCCCCCGGTTGTAGCAAAGGGCCAATCTCGCTCGCATTCGAGACAACCAAAGGAGATCGCGCGCACGAAAGAGACAGTATGTCCAAGAGATCGAACAGCGCCTCCGGGAATACGAGCGTCAAAGCATCCGGGCCACTGGTGAGGTACAGGTGGCGGCGCGGCGCGTCATCGCCGAGAACCAGCGGCTTCGTGAGCTCCTCCATAGGCAGGGAGCCACGGATGAATACATCAACCAGTATCTGGAGAGCACCTTGGGGGACCATACGGGTCCCGAAATGAGCCCTGCGGCTGCCGTCGCGGCCGCCGGTGTCACCCCGGCACCGGCATTCTCGGGGGCGGTGGGGCCGGGGCCAGGGCCGGGGCCGGGGCCGGGCTCGGGGCTGAGCCCAGCTGTCCAGGCCCTGCAGCAGCAACTTGTGCCGCGACGACCGGCCAGTCTCGATTCGAATGCGGGCTTCCAATTACCCAGACCTCCAAACCGAGAGTCGATCGCCAGCGTGCCGACGACGGCGCCATCTCTGTGGCAGACCCCGCAGCAGGGTATGGCCCCGATGTCGTACGCGGCCCAGCACCCGGTGCACTTGCCCGGGGGGCCGGGGGCGATGCCGGGGGCTCCGTATTCGACACCGGCCTACTCAGGGGAATCGACGCCCAGGCAGCAGCAGCAGCAGCAGCAGCGGGGGCATTACGCGAGCCATCAATTGGCTGGCGAGATACAGGGCCATCCTGTAGACTATAATGATCCGAATGCCAGTTTCAATCCGAACCCTCACGACTATGGCCCCGCGGGCGACTACTAGGCGAACCCACTGTGGACGGAAGCTCGACAGGGTGATCGACGTGGCGGAAGCGAGCCGCAAGTCGAGATAACCCCCGACCTCAGATTGACGCAAGGGCAACAGAGAAGGAACTGAACCTGCTCACATCGTCGTGGTAGTCACATATCGTTGTGGAACGATTGCGGCCAATACCATTCCCCCTCGTCATAACCCAAGGCGATTCCGGTGCGACAGTGTCGTCTATCAGCCCTGGCGAATTCGAAGACGACCGACCGAATGGGGAGTAATGAATTAATATCGCCAGAAGCGGAGTCGGAGATCGAGGACCGGAGAGCACCGGGGAGTTGTGATATCCGAGGAGGAAGCCATGAATCAGTAGAATACTACTCGTACTCGGTACTACTAATAGTAGCAGTATACTGCCAGTGTATATAAGGTATCCGCGGTACTATTAGTACTAGTACTGTACCTAGTAGGTAGAACTTCAGCATCGTTAACCTGAAAAACAGTGACGCAATCCACAAGTTACCACACTTGCCGAGTCGCTTTCGGGCGTCGTCATCGCTCCTTCCTGCACCTTGGCACGGGTGGTCCTGCCTGTGCTGTCTACTAGTACCCAAGGTAGTAAAGTCAGAACTCCTTTTACCTTATGTACTACCTTCAATTAGTAACTACTAAGGTAATTACAGTAGTACCTACTCTAGAAGATGCCTGAGGTTTCGGCGACGCGGACGACTTGAAACGGGAAAGCACGAGCGGTCAGTCGAGGAAACAGATCAACACCTCGTCCAAGGTAAGTAATTAGTACTCGTACCCTCGGAAGTGTCCACCTCAGCTTCCAGGTTCTACCTGGTACATACTAACTAGTACTTAGGTGCCTGACCATCGGCCAGGGTGACGACCCTGCGACAGGAGGCAGGCCAAACTCTGGCCCGTGATTTTCACCCAACGTCTCCCTGGTCATCAGCTTCAACTCATGCCGGAACATTCCGGACGGGAGCAATAGGCGGACCGACCATGATGCGCGAGGAGCTGGGGCACAAGAGAGTGGCAGAACGACTTCAGATAGATGGGCCGAGGGGCGGCGGCGAGAGAAATAGACCAGTCTGAATTAATAAACTCCTTGCTTTCCTGTAGCCCGTACCCGAAATAACAAAACAGATATATAGATCCAATTCCTGGGTAGCGTGTTGACCCATCTACCATCTGTGTTTATAAAAAGTAGTCTGCGACGGGCTTCTTGGCCGGCATTCCCCGGGAGTCCTGCGGCGCCGCCTGGAACACGCGGTAACGTCTGGCAGGACCGCTGAGAGCGGGTGTCGCGCCCTCCACCATGACGCCATCGCCGCCGCTGCCGCCGCCGCCGACGCCGTGGCTGCGGCCCACATCCCCGTTGCTCCGCGAGAAGATGCCGGTGCCCGACTCGTCCTCGGACAGCTCCAGCATGGCAGCGACGTTGCCGCAGCGGTAGCAGTAGTTGGGGGCGGACCAGACGGTGACGATGGAGGCGTCGAACATCTCCTTGAAGCCCTCCATGACAAGCTGGTGGGCGCGGGCGATGAGGCTGAGGTCGTTCCTGTGGTTGAAGACTTTCACGATGTCGGCTCCGAACAGGAAGCCCGCCCCGCGGGGGGAGAGGCCCCAGCCGTCGATCTCGTCCGGGTCGGACCATAGGAGGTCGCACATGGCGCCCTCGTGCGGAACCTCCTGCTTGCGATCGATCAGCCTGATTCTGTCGATGGTGTCGATGAGAGGGCTCAGGCCGCCGTGGACGCAGAGCACGGCACCAGTAGGGTTGCCGACGGACCCGCCGCTCGACCCCGACGCCCCAGAGCCGGGAGGCCCGGTCTTTTCGCCGCCACCCGAGGCGCCATTGGGGCTCCGCGCCTGCTCGGCTGCCCGCCGCTGCTGGTGCGACTGCCGGGGGAAGCGGCTGAGGATGTTGCCGCCCTGGTCGCAGACCTCGATCTCGGTCTCGGAGTCGACGGGCTCGATGCTGGAGGAGAGGGTGTTGGAGGCGCCGAGGACGATGGCGCCGAGGGCGAGGTAGTCGAAGGTGTCGCAGCAGTACCGCCAGACGTTGGCGCTGCCGTACTTTCTGATGCACTCGTCGTAGAAGCCGTAGACGGTGGTGATTTGCCGCGATTCGTGGTTGCCGCGGATCAGTGTCATTCGGTCGGGGTATCGGACTTTGAGGCAGAGGAGGAGGAGGAAGGTTTCGAGGGAGTAGAATCCACGGTCGACGAAGTCGCCTGCTCGGAGTTAGTTATGCTGCGACGGGAAATCGAAGGTAGGGAGTGTGGCAAGTCATACCCATGAAGAGGTAGTTGGTATCTGGAACATCGCCGCCGACTCGGAAGAGCTCCATCAGGTCATGGAACTGGCCATGGATGTCGCCGCATATCTAGCACGCTCCGGTCAGCGGGGGAAAAAAAAAGTGCCAACCAGAACACGGGGTGTCTGTCGTTTAAGGGCCGCGATGCGTACCGTCACAGGAGCCGTGACCGTGACGACGTTGCCCTCTTCGATCAAGAGCTCGCGCGCCTTGTGGCAGATCTCGCGGACCTGAGCTTCGGGGATGGGCCGGCAGTTGCGCAGTTGCGCAATCGCCCTGGTTGTAGCACACGCAAGTTTGTCAGAACTCGACTGCGCGAAACATCGTCTTGCAAACAAGGTCACGGCGCGCGCGCCCTTGGAGGGGGCTTACCTGTCAAGGTCGCTCATGGTGGCAAGAGTTTGGACGGTCGCAGCACACGCGCGGGGACCCCGTGCTCGACGTGGTGGTGTCCTGGGCGGATGCTAATCTTGCGATATCACAGCATCTCGCAATATAGCTGCCAAGCCCGAAGAAATGCGACGATTCGGTGTTGCGATTGCGAGGTGGCAGTGAATACACGTGGAAGAATCAACGAAGTGGAAAAAAATGTGTTAAGACACAGCAAGGTACCTACGGTCTGTATGGGGATGATGGTTACAACTGTTCGCGATGGCGCGCCGCCCAGTTGCCCCTCCAAGCTGCTTGCTGGGCTTCCAGATTTGTCCAAGTTCCAGGTTGGTTGAGCGCGGGCGGGCTTACGTTTTCTCCGGATGTCCTTGCATTGACGGACCTTACGGCAGCACTGCAGCCCCTGCTTTACCGAGCTCCGGGCAATTCTTCTCACCGTGGGCCAATCCGGAGGTGCGCGACTGCAAGCAACATCAACCAGCAGCGACTGCCGAATTTCTCGCAGCTACGACGCGACTCTCCCACGCAGCGCAAGTCCTGTCGCAGCGTCTGGACGATGATTATTCGCAGGCATTGTGAGTTACTCAGTTTGATCATGGATGCCATCATCTGGATTCCCCGCATGTACTGACGTTCCCAATTGAGTCTGCTAGGATCTTGGCCCTCCCTGATAAAGAACAACGGAACCCCAACGACGAGACCGAGGACCATAACACAATACCGCGAGCGACCATGCCTCCGCACCTCCACCCGAGGTCACGAATGACCTCGTCTCTATTCGCATCGACCGTCGTGGCGTGCTTCTTCGTCGTCGCTCTGCCGCACATGCTGCCCTGCCCAGTGCCGCGGACGCAGTTCGCGGACGGGGAGATTGTCGTGGACGAGGACGGGAGGAGGAGGCGATTCAAGCGGAGAGCAAGTCCCGAGGAGGGGTCCGAGAACGCAGGCAGGGTCGTTCAGTTCAACGAGGTGGACGGCGCGCAGCGGACGACGACGACGACAACGACGAGGAGGGAGTGTCCGGTGCCGAAGCCCGGCGGGATACTGGGCGAGTGGCTGGGATTACACAAGGACGAGGACGACAATGTGCGCAGGAGGGTGGATAGGTGACGACGAATGCCCAATGGCAAAAATGACAGAGAAGAACAAGTTTATTACGTGGTTCCTGGTGGTTTAGGTGTGACGATGATGCTTTCTCGATTCGAGCGCGGACTGTACTGCTACGACTACCAGGTCAAGAAGAGAGTCTGGAGGCTGGTCAACAGCCCGACTTGGCGAGTCGCGCCTCCATCTGAAGACCGCCCGTCCGGCTGCTATCCTGTTAGGATGCCTTCGGAGTACGGGCTTGATGGTATTGCTAACTGCAGCGATGGACTGTGTCCGAGGAGATGTCGGATACTGGCGGGGTTACCCAAACATCGGACCCGGCAGCAGCGGCCAATGCGGGACATCGAGGTGTCAAGAGTACCGCTGAGATCGTGTCTGACACTGGGGACAACAAGCCACTTTCCGGGACTATCGTCCGTCGCACTAGCAGGGACACTGTTATGTGACGGGCAATTCCGATTGTCCGATGCCACGGCAGTCTACACTCATACTCATTCCGACGGCAGAGAAGCAAGACGTTAGCCCAAGAGCAATGTGCGTCATCGGAGGGCTACACAATTGCACAAGACGGATAGTGGCGGCGCACCATCCGAACGGGGCCGGTTGACGGATGCAACTCTTCTCGGGTGTGTTTCCCCCCAGGTTGTTCAAAGACACTTGGTTCCTGACCGTGTATTGTCTTGGGAGCGAGCTCTGCCAAGGCCGGCGGTGGTTCCTAGAAGCAAGGGACACGGGACGGCTGCGCGTAACTAGGCACATGGAACAACAAGTATCAAGTACGGTACTGACTTGGCCGCTCTGCACACGCTGCATATTATTGAACACCAGAAAAGCAGCAATGGAACAGGCCCGAGACAATCGTACTGGTATAATACACGCGTCGTCTAGTAGTCTGATTGGCGGGTGAACGGTACAAGCCGGAATAGTATTGGGGAAAGGATTGATATCGCGCGTATGCCGCCAGCTAGGCGCCCATCATGCAAGCCATGAACTGCAAATTAGTAAAAGTTACATTTTATCACCGGACAACGACGACGACGACGACAGCAAGGCTGTTTTGTTTCGCTGTGCAAATCGTGTGGTGTGCGGCCACTGCTGGACAGCTCCGACGTGTTTGCTAAGTATATCCACATAATCGGAGAGGCTGACACCCAGCTGAGCAATTCAATTCAGCCTCATCTTCGCGATCTAGTTATTACTTGTACATACTACTAGTAGTAGTTAATAGTAACACTACTATTCCTCGGCGCAGAGGTGCGGTGAGAAACGGCGGGCGAACGGATGGGTCTCGGTAGGTAGCCAAGGGCCAAGGCAGACTGGTGACACTTGGGGTTTATTAGAAGTCTTGGCTGCGATGGAAATCTCGGGGGATGCCTGGTAATCGTAAGTAGGTGGGTAGATCGCGCGGCGGCTGTCCAGGTGAAGAACGGGGTTCGAACTTCGGAATGGAGAATATTACCTTACTACTGCACTCGTACCGTTGGCTACCTAGCTTAAATACATTATTGGATGTTGGGCATCGTATTGTGGATGGCGGCAGCATGCGAATGCCATCGGCGGTGGTCCGGTGGAAAAGGGATGAGTGGGTGGGTTGTTCTCGAGTTCGCGGCGGAACCCCACCTGCCAAGACATGGGTTTACCTCGATCATCAACCTGAGGAACTGCGTATCATGGCTGGCACTGGAACATGCGGTGGCATGGATGCTCGGACGTCCCCTTACCTAATTCAGGTATTTTCCTTGAAAGGGAGAGAGGGAGAAACTGCCGAGGCAGGAACGGATGTCCTGTGTCCATCGTTATTTCCCATGGATCATGAGGAATGTCCGCATCTCGACGTCATCCAAAGGCGGACCTCCGAGTGCCAGGCCGAATACGAAGTGCGAAGCAGGTAGCTCGTAGGTACGTCCGTACTTCGTACGAGAACTTTGTTTCTCGGTACTAATATCTGCCTCTGACCGAGCCGTGGGCCCCTTAGTAGCCGCCCAGGTGTCTGGCTAGTCTCACAGGCGGAAAACCTCGACAGCAGCATATCAACACAATGGCGGGTCAGTACTAGTACTAACGTTACGAGTACCTACCGGTAGGTACCTAGTATGGAAAATGTACCTCCCTAAGAATACGGGCATTATTACCTGTATCTGGTCGTCCCAGACTCCGGGGGTCCTACCAACCTACATAGTTGGCACTTGGCATTTGGGCCCCTAACTGACGGCTTATTACCTACCAGTATTAACGCCACCCCCATGCCTATTTTTGTCGCCGGCCGCTAACCGAGTTCTTCCATCGTGCACGCGGGCGCAGCAGTCACACACACACATGCCTCTCGTGTGCCCCCCCCCAGCGATCGCCAGGCACCGAGTGAGGATAACCGGGGACCACCTAACGGATGACGACCATGAACATGGGGGTCTAGCTTGGCTTGCGACAATGCCATGATCGCGGCCTGGTGTCGACGTCGTTCACCCCACCGCCCAATGGGACAGGCCACAGCCGCGAGATCCAGGGCCCAAGTACTAGCACGTACGAACTTGCCAGGTACATTTGCCAGGTACATCGTACGAAGACCCTGGGGTGGAACCTGGCTCAGCTCCCCTGACAAGCGACAATCGGCTCCAGCGCTCCCTCCCCACTTGGAGTCTTGGACCAGCTCGTGATTTGTCTCGGGCGGCTTTTTTCTTTGGGTCAGGTAGGCGGTGTATTTCTCGGTTGGGCAAGGTACTATACTTACCTCATGCCATCCATGTTATGTGCCTTACGGATATGTATGTACAGTACAGTATTATTTATGTGCTTAACCCCACACAACGTGTATAATAACCCGACCCCCTTCCTGCCCTCACCGTCAAAAAGGCTCCCTTCTCCCTGACCCGATCTCGCCCTTGGTCCGCGTCCCCAGGTACTTGAACCAGCGCCTCTCCGCTGCCATTCACTTCAGCCGCCTGCCCGGTCTCCTATTTTGCTGTAGTCTTCCCATGATTTTGATTGCCAGGTAGTGAAAAAACTCGCCCAGAAGCCCAGAAGAAGCTGCTCGCGTGCTCCGCCCACCCAGCTCCGCTCCTTGTCCTTGTCCAGCACCAGGAAAACAAAAAAACAAACAAAAAAGACAAGTCGCCTTAAGTGGGAGGGAGAATTTCATTTGGCGGCCAAAATATGAGCGAGGGCTTCCTGTACTCTGGAACGAGGATAGGAAGAGTTGTGGCAGCAGCAGCAGCAGCTGAAGCAGCAGAAGCAGCACGAGGAGTTCGAGGAAACCGCCAGGATGCTTCGCGATTGTAGGGAGCCTGTCCGCCAAGCTGGACATGGCGACAACCACAACGATGACGACGACGACGATAACGACGACATGTTGGCCCAGGATAGCTACTTCACCTACCGGCCGCTCTCCAACCTGCCCACGCCGCCGCCCAGCTTGCGGGACTCCTCCGAGGCCCAGCCATCGCAGACGGCGCTCGACGACGGCGAGCCTCTGCAGCCCAAGTTTAGGGGTAAGTGTCAAGTTTCTGGGCTTGCTCTCTCCCATGTTCAGTCAGATTCATCTTCAGTTGTATACACGTATGATTGATAACTGTACTGACCTAATATTGCGCGCCTCCAGGTCCTGCCATCCACCTCGTCAACCTCATCCCCTCCTCCGCCTCGCTAGCGACCGCCTCCATCCCCCTTGTTCAGGCCATCCTCAGCCGCGCCAACCTCCCGCTCGAGACCGTCGCCCTGGCCGTGTGCATCCTCGACAGCCTCGACGCCAAGTTCGCCCGCACATGGCGCCTCTCGTGCCCCCTCCGCAACAGCTTCACCACCACCACCACCACCACCGCCACCATCTCGAAGCGGCACACTCTCCCGCCCACGCCCCTCGTCCACGACCAGCAGCTGCACATCGACTCCGTCAGCCCCGAGCTCATCGTCCTCTCCGCCCTCGTCATCGCCGCCAAGTTCACCGAGGACCCCCAGCAGCCCACCAGCTTCTACTGCTCCTCCTGGGGCCGCTCCCTCTGGTCCGCCGAGCAGCTCAACGTCACCGAGCGCTGCATCATGGAGAGCCTCGGGTACCGCATACTGCCCCTGTGCGACGAGGACGTGCTCGCCGACGCCATGGTCGACATGCAGCTCGCCGCCCGGCAGCACGACTGGCACCACCGCCAGCCGTCACCGCCTGAGAGTGTGGCGGCTATTATCATACCGGGCGTTGGAGACCACGATGACGGCGGGGAGTTTGTGCCCTCGCACACCCGCTCCAAGACGGTTGCTACCTTCCGTGGTCTGGGCATGCCGCGCACCGAGGTATCGGCCCCAAGACCCGCAGGGGGGAACACAACGAGACAGACCAAAGAAGTGCGGTGACGCGCCCATCAGGCGAGGGGACTGGTTTCTTTGTTTTTTCTTTTTTTTTTGGGGCATTGCATCGGCGTCATGTGATATCCCTGCTAGGTTTCTGGTTTTGCGCAGGCTTGATGGTGTCTTCATTTCACACATCTCGGATTTTGCATGTTTTTGGGCGTACCGTTCTAGTAGGAAATATCATTCCTTGTCTAATATTGGTTGGATTTGGTTTTTTTTTCTCGGTCTACGGATATAGGCAATGATTGAGGCGGCGTTAGTTCTACAGGACTCGGTCTCGAGTCACTGGAGCATTGGGGAAAGCGGAGTTCCGTGGACGATAACCTACGGGATGTTGTCTATCATCTAGTTTAGTCCCGTCAATCCTATAATTACCCTCCCCCGTGGCCCTCTCTCACGACATACCACAACATCTGATTGATACACCTGCCTCGACTCACAGACCTCGCTGGTGGTGTGGTCACGGGCTCAGCCTCTGTATCGTCCACTCCTCCTCCCCCTCCTCCCTCTCGTACAGAAACCGATCGTGAAGCCGGTTCTCCCGCCCCTGCCAAAACTCCACCTTTGTTGGCACGATCCTCAGTCCGCCCCAGAACTCGGGCACGGGTATATCATCCTTGCCCTCGAACCGGCCTTCGACGTCCTTGACCCACTCCTCCAGCTGCGCCCTCCCATCATCATCCTCCCCCTCGGCAGCATCCCCAGGAGAAGCGGCGGCGGGTGACGCCGCCCGGCGCGGCGTGAGCACCTGGCTCTGTCGACTAGCCCAGGCCCCGATCCTGCTCCCCCTCACACGCGTATCGAAATAAGCCTGGCTCTCGGCGGCAGTCATCCTCGTCGCCACGCCCTCGACACGGACCTGCCGCTGCAGGGGCTCCCAGAAGAAGAGCAGGGCTGCGTGCGGGTTCGTGCGCAGGTCGGCGGCCTTGCGGCTGGTGCCGAGGTTGGTGTAGACGGCGTACCTGCCGGACGAGTCGAGCTCCTTGAGGTAGACGACGCGCGAGGACACGCGGCCCGAGGGCAGCTCCGCGGTGGACAGGGTACAGGCCTCTGGGTGCTCGACGATCTGCTGGGCCTGCGAGAACCACTTGTGGAACTGAGGGATCGGCGACTTGGGGTCTAGGTCTGCGAGGGTGAGCGTCCCGCGCGTGAACTGCGCGGCCTGGCCAGTGGGGGCTGGGACGAGGGGAGGGCGGGGGGTTAGCGGTTTGCGAAGCTTTGCCAAGGTGTGTGTGTGTGCGGAGGAGGGGGGAAGGAGGGGGTGGGTTTGGAGGGAGCTTGGGGTGAGGAGGAGCTTTGGGTGGCGCGCACAGATGAGCTTGGAGGGGTTGGCGGCGGAGTGGAGGGCCATTCTTGTGTTTGTCGACAAACTGCGGCTGGCCTTGAGGAATCGCATTGACTGGATCTTGAGGACGTTGACGGCGGTGGAGAAGGGAGTTGCGTCGCAGTCCGAGCCGATGGGGGAGCTGGATCGAAAAGTGACGAAGTGTGTGTGGATGTGAAGTGGTGAATCACCTCACCTCAATGTATCTCGTAAGTCTTTTGATGACGTGAAATCGAGGCAGGCCGTGGGGTCCGATGGCGGGGCACCGAGGGATACTTAGTAGTACAGGCAATTAGTACCTTAGTTAAGGTTCACCAGGACTCAGAAACGCAGATATACATACATAAGCCACTCTTATGGAATCTTGAATATACAATATACATACAGTACATTATATTCATTATACACATACACAACATATATATACGTAACCCATTGGGAACGCCATACCTCGAACTAAACTCACGACGTAGGTACGCAACGCTCCGAAAAGCACCCTCAACGCCGACCCAAAGTACGTACGTTATTGTCGTACACAAGTCATACCTCCAGGACAATGCTAAGTATATGCCGTGTTTACGTTTATCGAGCGAACCACAGCCATAAAAACGATTCTACGAAACCCAAACCCCGTCATAACTTTTCTAGTGGTGAACGCAGAGCCAAAACTAAAACAAAACAAAAGCCCAAGCATGAACTCGTAATGAAGCAGACCCAAAGGACCTCCCGTCCTCTAGGACTCTGCCATGACAAGCGCCAAGAGGGCCATCCGGCAGTATAGACCGTACCGCATCTGCATCATCAAACGTTAGCATCCCGCTCTTTGTGCCATGCAAGTAATTATGTGCGCGGGAACAAACTCACCTGTCTAAAGTACGCCGCTCGCTGGTCAAAGTCGACCTCCTCCGCCACCTCCTCGTTCCTCGGCAGCGGGTGCAGCACCACCATGGAGCTCTTGGCGTGCTTGAGCGAGGCATTGTCCACGCTGTACGAGTTCTTGACCTTCTGGTAGGCCCCCTCCGAGGGGAATCGCTCGCGCTGGACCCGCGTGCAGTAGAGCACATCGGTCTGGGCCAGGATCTCGGGTGTCAGCGTGTCAGACTCACGCAGCAGGGAGCCCGAGGCAACCAGCTGCTCCCTGACCTTCGCGGGGAGCTTCAGGCCCTCAGGCGCCACAAGCTGCACCTGGACCTGGTAGTGCTGCAGCAGGTACACCAGGGAGTGCACAGGTCGCCCGTACAGGAGGTCACCAAAAAAGGTGATGGTGAGACCCTGCACGGTGCCCAGTTCTTCCCGGATGGTGAAGAGATCCAGGAACGCCTGCGTCGGGTGCTCCTTGCTGCCATTGCCACCGTTGATCACGGGCACCGGGCTGTACTTGGCCGCGATGTCGACCGACTCCTCCAGAGGATGCCTCAGCACGATAGCGTCACCATAGCACGCCAACGTCCGCAGGGTGTCCTGCAGCGTCTCTCCCTTCTGGACCGAGGAGTGGGACGTCGCGATGGCGATCGTCCGCCCGCCCAGGCGCTGCATCGCCGCGTCGAAGGATGCCGAGGTGCGCGTGGACGGCTCGTAGAACAGGGTGCAGAGGAGCCGTCCGCGCAAGACATCTAGGACACCCTCCCGCTGGACACCGAGGCGCATCTCCTGGGCCACGGTGAACAGCAAGTGGAGGTCTGCCCTCGAGTACCGCTTCACCGACAGGACGTGGGATCGCTTGAATGCCGATGCCGATGGGTGCGAGAGGAGCTGCTGGATGGACGAGATCGTCGATACCTGCAGTTGCGCCGGCAGAGATAGCTCTTCAATGCCTGTTCCGGGCCTGGGCGGCGTGGTAGGGCTCAGCACCACATTGTCGACTCCCCGGAGCCTGCTGAAATTGACGGGGGCAAGGAGAGACTGCTGCCGGGGTCGCGGGCTTTCTGTGACCTGTCCAATTGACGGAGCCGAGGCCTTGACGACCGGCGACTGCGGGGCCACCAGGTGAGATGACATGTCCTTGCCCATGGCGTGCAAGGGCAGAACTTCGCCATCCAGGCACACGGTGTTATCCTGGAAGGTCACCCGCTTGACCGAGCCAAACATCTTGCGGCCCTGGAAGGGAGACCAGGAAGCCGATGTAAATGCATAAGCCCGGTCAATCTCCACCTCGATGGTGGTGTGGATTTGGTCATGCAGCTCAAAGATCTCCTTGGGATTCTCATACAGTCGAGCCCTAATGTCGTCGATGGTGAGCTTACCCTCCGTCACAGACGAGAGAAGAAGCGGGAGGGCTTCTGAAATACCCATCGACGGGTCGGCCTTGTGTCCCTGGGACGTCGCCAGCTGGTATGGAAGGCTGCCGACGGAGAAGACATCGATGGTGCTCATATGCTCCCACAGCGCAGCCTGATCCTCGGCCGTAGGCAGACGGTCAAACTCGGGGAAGTCCTTCTGCGAGAGGTAGAGGGAATAGATGGACACGTCACAGGTGACCTGAAGCCCCTTTTGCTTGCTGAGGGCGACCAGACGAATGTCATCCTTGGTGGACACCGAAGTGACGTGGATGCGTCGGTTGTGAAGGCTAGCTAGGAGCAGAATGGATGCCAAGTCGGTCAGCTTGGCGTCGGTCACGATGGGCTTGTGCGTTGGCCAGGCGTCGAAGTGAGCAGTGACCGCAGCCACCTTGCTGATGTTGTCGGAGAGGTGGTTGAATGGGATGAACAGAGAACCGACTTCTCCAGCGACGGCGCTGATCTGGGTTGCGTTGTCCGAGGTGGCAGAGATGGAGAAATTGTAGTCACAGTATCCTCCGTTCTTGCTGTTCTGCTGGGCTTTCTTGAGGGTGATGGCGTCAGTGATCGAGCCTTCGACCCCAAGGGGCATGACACGGATCATGCTGAAGCCGCCCGAGATGGACGCCGTGGTAACCGCCTGCATGTCGGAGCTGCCGGGAGTCACAATGCCCGGAACGAAGGCGGCGACGTTGATCAGGCCAGGGAGAGACACGGTGCGGTGGCTGGTCTGGTAGTCACGCTTCGACACCTCGAGCTCGAAATGCCTGGCGATCGCTTCCACCAAGATCTTGGCATTTTTGACATTTGTCACCAGGGGGATCTGGTAGTCGACGGCCATGCGGCGAGTCTGGTATCCTTTGCTCATGTAGTTGGCTGGGCGTCGGTACTTGTTGTTGGATGGAAGGTTGATGTAGAGGTCGATCATATTCTTGGCCAAATGTTGGGTGAGGGAGAATTCAGACTTGTGGTCCTTGTCGTCGAGGTCCTCGAGGTACTGCACAGGGATATCATGCATCGAGAGGAAGTCGGCCGTTCCGGTCGTGGCAAAGAGCTTGTAGCCAATCTTCTGGAGTTTCTGCACAGACGGGAGAATCTCCACCTTGTCCTTGTAACTGCCGATGGACAGGAGGATGTTGGCCTTGGGGATCTTGAAGCCAGTCGACAAGAGCGCCTTGAGGTATGCCTCGTTCTTGTCGACACCAAAACAGGCAACCTCACCAGTCGAGGCCATCTCGACACCTAGGACGGGATCGGCACCCGAGAGGCGCGAGAAACTGAACTGGGGCACCTTGACACCGACACAGTTAGGAGCGAGGTCGGTTGGAGGATACTCCTGGAACGGCTGGTTCATGATGGCCTTGGTGGCCATCTCGATGAGGTCAACTCCCATGACCTTGGATACGAACGGGAAAGACCGCGAGGCGCGGACGTTGCACTCGATGACCTTGATGTCGTTGTCTTTGGCGATGAACTGAATGTTGAAAGGACCCGTAACGTTCAGCGCGGCACCAATCTTCTGAGTAGCCTCTTCGATGCGCTGGATCGTGGTTGGCTCCAGATCTTGGGGAGGCAGGATAAGCGTAGCATCACCGGAGTGAACACCGGCGTTCTCGACGTGCTCGGAGATAAAGTGGCCAACAACCTTGCCATCCTTGGCCACAGCGTCCATCTCAATCTCCTTGGCGTTCTCGATGTACTTGGTAATCACCACGGGATGCTCGCGAGAGACCTCGGCAGCCTGTTCCAGATAGCTCCTAAGATCCTTCTCCGAATACACAGTGTTCATTGCGGCTCCCGACAGGACGTACGACGGGCGCACCAGCACTGGGTAGGTCACCTTCTGGCAGAAGCTCTGAGCCTCTTCGAAACTGGTGAGCTCCTTCCACGTGGGCTGATCAACACCAATGCGATCCAGCATACGGGAGAACTTGTAGCGATTCTCGGCATTGTCGATCATCTCGGGCGAGGTTCCGAGAACCTTGACACCGGCACGGTGCAGGGGAAGTGCAATGTTGTTGGGGGTCTGGCCACCCATGGCGCCGAGGACGCCACTAGCGTTCTCGAGCTGGTAGATATCCAGCACCGTCTCCAGGTTGATGTTCTCGAAGTAAAGCTTATCAGCCTCGTCGTAATCCGTGCTCACCGTCTCGGGATTGTAGTTGACCATGACTGTCTTGAACCCAGTGGCACGGAGAGTGCGAATGGCACGGACGGAGCACCAGTCGAACTCGACAGACGAACCGATACGGTAGACGCCAGAGCCAAGAACCATGACACCCTGGTCGTCGAAGCTGACATCGCTTTCGGACGCATTGTAGGTGAGATAGAGATAGTTAGTGAAGGCCGGAAACTCTGCGGCAACAGTATCGATCTGCTTCACAAAGGGGAGGATGCCAGCTTCGAGTCGAAGTCTGCGCACGGCGATCTCGTTTGAGCTCCAGAACTTGGCGAGTTGCCGATCCGAGAATCCCAGCCTCTTGGCTTGCGCAAGAATGTGAGGGGCATTTGCAATGTCGGCGGTGCTGTACTTGGTCATCTCCTTGCCAAAGTTGCTCAAGCCCTTGAGTTTGAGGAGGAACCACTTGTCGATCTTTGTCATCTCCCAGATCTTGTCCACGCTGTAACCCTCATGCATGGCGTTGGCAATAGCGAACAGACGCTGGTCAGAGGGCGTCTGCAGCTCGTCGTCAATCTTCATCAGGGCCTTGGTCGCGCCAAAGCCGAGATTGTGGAAGTCGATGGATCGAATGGCTTTCTGGATGGCTTCCTCGAAGTTCCTGCCAATGCTCATGACTTCACCGACACTCTTCATAGAAGAACCGAGCTGAGTGGAGACGCGCATAAACTTCTTCAGATCCCACCTGGGCATCTTGACCACGACGTAGTCCAGCGAAGGCTCAAAGCAGGCGCAGGTCTCCTTAGTGACGGAGTTCCTAATCTCTTTCAGCGGGATTCCGAGACCCAGCTTCGCAGCGATAAACGCAAGCGGGTATCCGGTCGCCTTGGAGGCCAGCGCCGAGGATCTCGACAATCGGGCGTTGACCTCGATGATGCAGTACTCTCGGGAGAAGGGGTTCAGTGCATACTGGATATTGCACTCGCCCACAACACCTAGATGCCGGATGACATTAACTGCCGTGGTTCGCAGCATGTTGTAGTCCTCATCAGACAGTGTCTGAGAGGGCGCGACGACGATAGAGTCGCCAGTATGAATACCGAGAGGGTCGAAGTTTTCCATGTTGCAGACCGTGATGCAGTTGTCCTGGGCATCGCGGACGACTTCGTATTCAATCTCCTTCCAGCCCTTCATACTCCGTTCGATGAGCACCTGGGGGCTGGCAGCAAAGGCCTTGTTGCAGAGGTCAAGCAGTTCGTCTTCGTTATTGGCAAAACCGCTACCGAGGCCACCCAAGGCATAGGCGGCACGGACAATGACGGGGAAGCCAATATCCTTAACGGCCTCCATGGCTTCATCGATGTTGTTGGCGGAAGCAGACTTGGCGCACTTCTCACCGATGGAGTCTATGCTCCGGGCAAAAAGCTCACGGTCCTCGGTGGTGATGATGGTGTCAATGGGCGTTCCCAGCACCTTGACTCCCAGCGACTCGAACTCGTCCTTGAGCTGGATGCCCACCTGAAGGGCGGTCTGGCCACCAAAGGTGACGTAAATGGCATCCGGGCGTTCATACTTGATGACCTTGCGCACGAAGTCGGCGTTGACAGGGAGGAAGTAGACCTTATCGGCAAGACCCTTGGAGGTCTGGATAGTGGCAATGTTGGGGTTGATGAGAACGGTGTAGATGTTCTCCTCCTTGAGAGCCTTGATGGCCTGACTACCAGAGTAGTCGAACTCGCCAGCCTGTCCAATGCTCAGACCACCGCTACCGAGGACGAGGACCTTCTTCACGTGCACACGGGGGTGCAGCGCCTCGTTCTCCTCGGCCGTTCCGCCTGGGAAGCTCACGGGGGCTTGCAGGAGCTTGGGGTTCTCGGCGCAGTTGACAATGGTGTCAATAAAGACATCGAAGAGGAACTCGGTATCCCGGGGACCGGGAGTGCTCTCGGGGTGGAACTGGACACTGAAGTGGGGCTTGTCGACGTGCATGATGCCCTCATTGCTGCCGTCGTTGGCGTTGACGAAAAGCTCCTTCCAACCAGTGGGAAGACTCGACGCGTCGACTTCGAAACCGTGGTTCTGAGAAGTGATGTGGCATTTCCCGGTGACCATGCTGGTGCAAGGGATGTTGTGGCCTCGGTTTCCAAATTTCATCTTCTTCGTCTTGGCACCAGAGGCGCGGGCCAGGAGCAGGTGGCCCAAGCAGATACCGAAGACCGGGGTCTTGTTTTTCTCCAAGGCGGCAGAGATGTTCTTGACGGTGGTCTCGAGAATGGCAGGGTCACCAGGACCGTTGGAGATGAAGAGACCGTCATACTGGTCGCCGGCCTCCTTGATGAGGTCGTGGTCCCAGGGGCAGACCAAGACCTCGACGCCGCGCTTGAGGAAGCACCTTAGCTGGTTGAACTTCATTCCCACATCGACGCACAGTACGCGAATAGTTCGGCCGGACGGGTGCTTGCGAGCCACGGATGGGGGCGGCTTATAGAGTTTAGGCTCCTTAATGGACACTACAAGAAGGATGAATGAGCATGAATATCCGGTCACAAGAATCAGAGAAAGGACTCACCCTGTGCGACGAGATTCTGCTCATTCGGGTTCACCCAGTCAATTGCATCAAAGTAGTCGAGCGAAGGGCGGCTGTGGACGGGGCCGTCGGTGTTGCCGTTGGAGAGGGCCTTGCTCTCTAGGCGCATCTTGCCCAGCATGCTGCCCTTCTGGCGGAGCTTCTTGGTGAGGGCCCTGGTGTCGACGCCATACATGGCGGGGACGCCCTGCTCCTTCAGCCACTGGCCGAGGGAGGAGGCGGCGAGGAAGTGAGAGTAGTCCTCGCCGCAGTAGGAGGCGGTGACGAGGCCGGCAATGTGGACCTGGGAGGACTCGAAGTGGGCGGGGAGGTCGCCCAGCAGCTCGTCCATGGCCTCACGCGAGGGGACGCCATAGTTGCCGACGAGGGGGAAGGTGATGACGAGGATCTGGCCGCGGTAGGAGGGGTCGGTGACGGACTCCGGGTACCCAACCATGCCGGTCTGGAAGACGAGCTCGCCGGCGACGCTCTTGTCGGCGCCGAAGCTGTAGCCCTGGTAGGTCGAGCCATCCTCCAGCTCGAGGCAGATGAGCCCGTCGTCGTCCACCAGCCGCGCTGACGACGGCGGCGTGAGCTGGACAGCCATGATTCTTCCTCTTTCGTGCCAGTCGTGCCAGTCGTCGGGCGTCGTCTGAGGCACGAGAGCAATTGGGAAAGAGGGGGGGGGGGGGGGNGGGGGGGGGGGGGAGGATGAGGAGGGAAAGTGGGATGGGGAAGCGAGAATCGGCGTAGAAACTTTTTTTTTTTTCTTTCTCCCACTGTCCGTTTTTTTTTTCTCATTCCCACTTCAACTTTTCCCACACCGGCGTACCACTACCGCTTGCATCCAACCACCCCCACTCTCTCCAATGTGGCGGGCTCTGCCTACGCGTTATTATTTGTCAATTGCACGGACAGCATGTGGGACCTGGGCGTCAAAGAACGCTACTGCAGGCGCGATGGCTGAGATGGCGGTATAACTACTAAGGTAGTACTACTACTATGGTGCAATGGTAAGAAGTACCATGGTACTGCCAGCAGTGTGTACCGTAGCCTCTGGTCCGTATTAATACTGCTAGCAAGTCAGGACCATCAAGTCAACACCGGCATGTGCTTCGCTCGCACTCAGGCGTCGGGGTTCGTCAAACGTCAACGCAGTACTCAAGAGTTGCCCGATATCGCTAGGTATGGACGCGCCCATTATGCCCCCCTGCCGGTTCGGAGTACTGTACCGAATACAACGTTAGCCGCCGTTCGCTGTAAAGGCGGTGACGTGCAGGTCCGGACGCCAGAGCCTTTGCACCCCGCGCAGCACAGCCTACAGTTGGCCGTGCAGGTACTACCTTAGTAACAGCAATAACTACAGCATTCAAGCTTCATACTACCTGAGTAATTGCGAGTCCATACACCGTACAAGGAATTACCAAGTGGCTCCTATATTCCTTCGCGCTTGACTAAAGTAACCCCGACCCAAGAAGCGCCAAAAAAAAAAAAAAAAACGGAAGGAAGGGAAAGTTGCTACCACTACCCTTCGTCCCGTACCGTATCCGTATCTACTTAGTAGTAGTTAGGTGAAATCTAGAGCCCGTTAAGGTAATGCAACACAAGCTAGATCTACCTGTACAATATCAACCTGGAACAAATAAAAAACGCCACCCCCAATTTGGCCGGCTCTGAGCCAGCGGTACCCATCCCTTCGATGACCCCAGTGTTGCCAAGAGATATATGCGATAAATGATTCAAACTGCCCATCCTCAGCACACTTTCTTTTCGGTTTTTTTTTTTTCGCTCTTTGGACCCGGCCAAGCTCTGTCATGTTATGAACCAGGTCCGCCTTGGTTCAGAGGGCCTGGCATGTTGGTCATTTGAGGCGTCTTGTGCGTCGTCGGACTAGGCTGGTTGAGTCCGGGGTTGCCCTGCTTTGGGGCCATGCCTGCGCCACGTAATAGTGGCTCCTTGTTCGGATCCACGCCTGGATAGCACGCTTGGAGCCTGCTGTACAGCTCCTTGATCGCCAGATCGCGTTCTTCCCGATCCGTGACAGGATCGATCTTGAAGTCGCCTCCTTCGGGAACAATGGGTTGCGCGCGGAGCTTTACTGACAGGGTCAGATTCGGCGGTGTCAGGTAGGCCGGATAGGGCTGCATCTTGGTGTCTGGCTTGCGATCCGCCAAGCTGGCCATGTAAGACAGGTTGGCTTGTAAACGGCGCATACATCTAGACGGAACGGCATCGGGTCAGGTCTGGCCTCCCGCGTTTCTGGGTGGCGACGACGACTCACTGAATATAATCTTGCTGCAATATCGTCTCTTCCTCCGTAGGCTTCCGATCTGCCGTCAACTTGCCCTCCGCCGAAAGCTCCTTTTTGATTTCCTGCTGCGACGTTTGGATCTGTATGGACTCGTACAGCAATTCGTGATTAATGTCTAGCAGGAGCGCAAACCGTTCCTTGTCGCGAGGGTCGGCTCCTGGGCTCGCAGGTGTCGCACTCGCGCCAGGTAAGGCCTGCTGTCCCCCCTGGCTCCCCGGGAAAGTCGGTGTATTGGGCGTCGCGTTTTCGGCGGGCTGCTGCTGTTGCGGAGGCGGCTGCTGCTGCTGCTGATGATGCTGTTGCTGTTGAAAGTTGGACGGTGTTTGGCTCTGCGAAGGAGGGTGTTGTGGCGGTGCGAACTGGCCTTGCTGCTGCTGGGATGCCATGGCATTTGACGGCGTGCCCTGGGCAGAGCTCGGTGGCCGCTGAGTAGCCGAAGCCTGGTTCATGGCAGCCACTTGCTGCTGTTGCATTCTCTGCATCATCTGGGGGTTCTGCTGGTGCATTCCTTGTTGCTGCATCGGGAACCCTTGCATACCACCACCTTGCATCATAAAGTTGTTCGGGGCGAAACTCTGGGGACTCATTGATGTGGGCGCAACCTGCCCGTAGGGGGAGCCCGCGAACTGCTGCTGGTACCCTGGCACTGGAAACGACACGGTTAGCACACGACAGCTGTTGCTGGTATTAAGAGCTGATGGCCCCAGCACTCCTGGAGTGCGACCCGTCTCAAACACCGGAAGCCACGGCATGGAGGCGTACAAGACGCCATGGAGACACAAGCCAGCGCAGATGGAGGGGACTCACTCTGGCCATTGGCACCCGCGTGTGGCATGCCAGTATTCTGCATCATACCACCCGCCATCATCTGTGGGTTGGCCCCAGGGCCAAAGGTCCCTTGTGGCGCCATGCCAGCAAACTGCGGCTGCTGTTGTTGCTGTTGCTGTTGCTGTTGCTGTTGCTGCTGCTGCTGCTGCTGTTGTTGTTGTTGTTGGTTATACATCAACTGTTGTTGCTGCTGCTGCGGGGGCGTCTGCTGCTGAGGGTTGGCATTGTTGAAGTTGGGACCGGCAGCATTGCCGTAACCATAGCCGCCCGAGTACATGACTGGTGCCGATAGACCTTGGGAGGGGTCGGACAGGGGAATGCTGTTGCAGGACCCGGTAGCATGCAGCACGTGCTCCTATGTACGGTGTATGTTGATTTCGTCGCAGCCAACGGGAGGCTACGGGGTTCGACCGAATCGATATTCGAAGGGCGTTCGGTGTCGCAACGTGGGGCTCGGACTCGGGTAAGCTGCGAGACGAAGTTCCACGAGCAGACGCTCAGGTAGCGCTAGGCCACTGCTTAGAGCCTACTCAAAGCAAGATGTAGAGGCCGACAAAGATCGAGCAGGACGCCAGCTGGTGGTACTCGGCGGCCGGATCGGTGTGGTGGGTGGGCAAATTGGGACACCGTCAAGAGGTTTACTATAGATGCGGGGTCTCCGGGATAGCTCTCTCCCTCACGACCTCGAATGTGCCGGGCTCGAGCGTCTGGCTGGCAAAGTCTCGGCACTGCAATGGATGGATTCGAAATGGGCGGGCGAAGCCACGGGGGGGCTAGGCAGGCGTGTACGGGGCTGCTGAGGATGTCCACCCAGGCCGCGGTCTCGGATGTGGAACGGAAATCTCTTGCGGCCGTATCCGTATATACTGGTTACGTATGTAGTAATGCCGACTGGCGTGGGCGCCGACGAGGGCGGCAAGTCGTGAGGTTCTTCGACGCGAGATGCGGGCGGTTGTGTGCGGGCAACTTGAGACGGAGCACGGAGCGCGGCGCACTTCTCGCGACTGACGAGTAAAGTGGACCCGCCACTCGGGTCGGGGCTCGGGAGCAAAGATACTACTCGTACGTTGCACCAGTGCCGTCGACGCGTTTGGGGGGCGGCACCGGAGGAAGCGCAGAGGCCGGCGGCGGCAGAGAGGGTCGATCGCCGGGGCGCCAAAGGCAGAATCGGTGACGAGAACTTTTCTGGCCTGCTTTACGGGGAACTGCAGCCCGGGCGGTAAATCAACAAGGTCAGGACCTAAGCGAGGCGACAAGCTGGCTGGGGCAGCTGAGGCGGGTGAGCTGGCGGGCGAGCTGGCGGGCTTGGGGGTTGGCGAAGTCTCGGTTGGTGAGAAGTTGGGGAGTGGAGGGCGGCGGCGGCGGCGGCGGCGGCGATCCTGCTACGGAGGACGATGCGATGCGATTGGAGCCGCTCGAGGCAGCAAGCAGCACCTAAGGTATGCACATGTAAGGTACAGTAGATACAATTGGGGCACCTTGCGAGCTGCGACCATGGTACTTACGGTACTAGTCGAGAGCCCACTTTACCAACTTGCAGTTAGGTAGTATTATGGCAATGGTCGAGCGCGGTTCGAGGGACGAGGGACGAAGTAAAGGGATGGTAACCGGAAAGTGCGATCAATTCGTGCGCGTCCCCCACTTGCCAATTGATGGATGATTTGGCGTCGTTCCTTACAACTGCACTTGATCGGTCGTAGCTGCCGCCGGAACAGATGCTAGTTAGTGACGTTTTCGGGGCGGAAAATTCTCGACAAGCAACAAACACTCTCATCCACACTGATGGCCAGGACAAACAAATCCCGACACCATGGCGACAACCCCGAGGTAGATAAAGGCCTCCATCAGCGTCGCTGCGACATCGGATTGTCTCTCTCTCTGTCTCTCTCTCTCTCTCTCTCTCTCTCTCTCTCTCCAGGCTCTTCTGACCCATGTCCGACGAAACCTCGTAAAAATTACCTATCTTGACGGAAGTAGACCGGCGCTGCCTGGCCGCATTATGACCTGTTCCTCTCTCGACCCCCTCGACCCACCCGCCCTCCAGATTACAGTATATACGGCTTACATGATTTCACCTTGGCCTGTGTATGGACCGTGCCTTGCGAATCGCCGTTTCCTGGTTCGCTGTTCGGCTCAAACTCCTGCCAAGCTTGGAATGAACTGGACAAACAGCGCACGGTAACAACCACAAACACCACACGGCCCCGCCGACTCTCCATTATAAGCCCGTGATGCAACTTTTGCAACCCCCATTCGCTACGTGGACCTCGTAACAGAAACATTCTTTCCACTGTTACACAATTCTCTAGTCGATAGGTTCGCATTCTGGCTCAACCTCGTGCGGCATTACTTACCTCGAGAGGTCCCAGTGGCAACATCTCGCCGAGTGCCTCGACGCAAGTCTGAGTAATACGATGTATATTTCCCCCTTAGACCAGCAAAGGCTGCGGGTCTTGATCCTAGGCAGACTCCTGGGCGGCTTCGACAGGTCAGGCGGCACCCAGACGATCTCCGGTGCGTCCATTCCGGTGACACTTCTCGAACTTTCGAAACGTCCAAGGGCTTTTCGCCATGCAGGTCCCGGTATATGAGGCTAGTTAACCCGGTCCAACCCATTTGCAGGGAAACCGCCCAGATGCTATGTGCTTGCACTGGAGATCGAACACCTAGCTACAAGTACTCGGCCCATGGCTCCGCGCCAACCCGAGGCCCTTCGGCAGCAACGTATGTGATGTAGATCTGCAAGGCCTGGGATGAGCTTCGGACATGCCACAGTCGCGAGCGAGCTTCTGAACAATGCAGTTGAGAGAGCGGCCGATGCCGGTCGTAATATTGCGAGTAGAACCTGAATATCGATCTGGAAGTTGAAAAAAAAAAAAAACGCCTTCTCGGTATGGCTTAACATGTGTAGGAGGGAGACCCCCCTGCCGACTTTCTGTGACCATTCACACTCCCCGAGCTATGCGGAAATTCGCGACAGGAGGTCCCAAGGCTCGCTGCGAGGTCTGGGACTAGAGGCGCAGGAGTCGGACTTGCTCACATGGATGACTAGAGAGCATGTACCCTACCATTGTTTCACCGCCGACTCTAACGATTATACTCCGTATAATGGACATGGCTGTCCTGTTCTTCTAGTGGTGGGTACACCCTGCAGTGAATGAGAGCCAGAGGGTATCTTTTATCTATCGTGGACTGGGGTTGATGGCCTATCAAGACTCTATACCCCCGATGCGGACTATTCATATCAGCAGCTTCTTGCCATGGAGCTCTTCCTCGTCCCAATCCTCTCTGGCACTGGCACAGCGGGTCTCGAATCCAACCTGTCCCTCGCGTTACGTCGGTCGGTCACCAAGCAGCCCAATCATCCTCCCAATGGGAACCTTCTCAGTTCTCACCGGGCCAGTGTCGATTCATGCTGATCAGGACAAGCAAGGGCCAGGGTCAAGAAGAGGATTAGGTCCGACCTCCGCGTCCGCTTCTGTGTGGAGACCTTCTTGGCATCCTTATCCGCAGAACCTCTGGAGTATAAATCCGTCAAGAATTACCCAGCTCCCGGTCGCTCGCCAGGCGAGGTGAAGTGGCCACACGTCTCCTCAGGTCCTCAATATGGTCGATGCCTAGAGAGATGGATAACCAACCCAACCTAGAATAGTCGCCCAACTTCTCTTCATTGAGTAAATTCATGGATCGGTGCGGGGAACTTGATATGTCGGGGGATAGGCCTTTCAGGGTAGACGCCGGGGACTGGCGGAGAGTAACGACCAAAGAACCATGACCGCCCTTCCAGGCGGCGCAGAGGATCCCTCTCGTTTCGAAAAGAAGCTGAGGGCGACAAAAAGAAGGGGGTCTCGCCTCCGAGATGTGGCCGGGCGTCTCGGTCGACTCGTGAGAGCAGAAGAGGGATCGCTGGAGCGTCCACGGAATCTAATACCAGGGTTTGATCGCATGTCGGAATTTCTTGGGAATTAGCAGAGTTCCCAGATCCCCATTGCCGTTGCGTACGTACAGTCTCGGCTAAAACGTAGCGGAGAGGAGAAGGGAGACATTGGCTGGCTCAGTCTGCGCGTCGTCGAAACCGGAACCGACGGATTAAATCACACATCCGCATGGTGGAAACTAGCTTGGCTCCGGCGCTTCAAACTTGGGAATGGTCCCAACCCAAGCGCTCAGCGGCTCCAAAGAGGACATGGCCTCGAATAGCCCGGGCTCCATGGCCATGGGATCCGGCTCGACGGTGTCGATCCCGCCCTGGGACTGGAAAAGGTAGTCTGCGGGGCTCGAAATCGGCCGACCCGGGAATCCTGGTAGTCCCTGGGCGCTGTAGAACGGGCTTCCTGGTATGTGATCTGACGCGGCGCTGGTCGGCTCAGGCGCCGGATGGTATGCCGGGGAGTTGAGCGGAATGCCAAGATTCGACAACTCCCTGCTCATGAGATTCAGGGCACCGCCTATGACTGTTGGTTGAGGCTGTCAGTGATGCGGTTCGTGAAAAGCGGTTCGCAGCGGGAACATACTCGGACTGTACTGCTTAACCTCGTTAAGTCGCCGGATGCAGTAGTCCAACCTCTGGAGGGCCTGCTGGTCGTTCGGGAACGCCTGCACCTGAAGCAGATAGATTGTCGCCGCGATATACACACTGTACGACAACGAGAGCTCACAGTAGTTCGTGCTGAACGTCTTGCAAAACAAGTTAAACATGGCAACGATGGAGGTCGCTGATGTGACGCATTGCACCAGGTTGTTGTGGATGGGTGTCTGTCCATCCTGTCCAGCCTTGCAACCCCGTGTCAGAAGCGGCCGATAGAGCAGTATCCGGAAGGTGTGGTATAGGCAGCTGGGATATTGGTCAATAAAGAGAGTCCTCGCGGTCCTTGAGAGTCCCGACGTACTTGAGCGTGATAATGTGAGACGGTGGTGCCAGGGTTGGCACTGCGTTGGGATCAATGCGCAAGTAAAGCGGAAGCTGATCCCACCACAGTTGCAGAGCAATTCCCTGGGTGCGGAGACACTCGTACACCTCCTCATCCGTGTTTTGGATGAGAGGGTTGTACATGTGTACCAGTATCTCATTGAATATGACAGAGAGCTGGCACATGCTCATAAAGCACGAGGTTGAGTGAGAGGTGGTGGGTGGATAGTTCCATGTCTGCCCCGGGCCGGCGACGAACGGCACCCACAAATCATTCTCGGCCGAGTCGTCGACTGCTTGGACGTCAGACACACAGGTGGGACTGGGGATGAATACATGATACGTGTATGCTTACTTACATATAACGTGAGGAGGTGATACCGCTGTGTGTTGTATCGTCGGAGCGCGGCCAAGGTACAGGCTGATCATCTTGTCCCAGAGATAGCAGCTCCAGAACAGGCGATGCCGTATTTCGACCTCCTCGTCGCTGATGGGGACCGAGCCCAAGTACCTCTCGCCGTCCACGCTGATGCCAAGATGGTCGATGAGGCGAAACGCGAGTCCGCTGTAGGTCCAGGCCTGGGTAGAATGTCCGAACCCACACTCCTGTACGCTGAGGAGCAGGAGCGTCTGGACAGTTCTCACAGTGACAGCCCCCCTGCTCAGCTCGTCAAAGACCATACTCCGCGCGTGCTTGCCAAAGATGGCGCCGCCCTCGTACGATTCATCCAGGAGCCGTCGCGTCACGGGGTCGTCTCTGCCCCATCGGGTGGCATGTGATAGCATCGCGTTCAGCAGCGTGTGGGAATAGAATGGGCCCATCGATTGCATGTCACCTGGGCTGCGTTAGCGCTCGCAGGCGACTTGATCGGGGCTGGGTAGTCCATACGTGTAAAGGCTGGCCTGTAGACGAAGTTGAAAAGGGGTTGGATCCAGCACCAGTAAACATTCAGCAGGTGTTGGAACGGCTCCTGTAGGAGTCGGCCCATGTTAGCCAACGAACTTGCTCGGCCCTGCAAGGGAAGCATCTCACCGGGATATCGGACAGGTTCTCCAAGGCCCGCTGCTGCCAGGCGTTATTTACTAGCCTCTCCCGCCGGTTGAAATTGACATCGGTGAGAGGCAGGAACTTGTTCCCGCCGGCGTTTCGGTCACTGGCTGGCAGGTGGACGAAATTTGTCGCACCATGGTAGGCAAGGCCACCACCCCTATCTTCCATCTTTAGGCCCCTGAGCCTCCGGTGCATGGAGTGTTCATCCGGGACCCTGCTCGATGATGAGGCATCGTGGGAGCTGAAAGACGGTGGGCTCGAGTGACTCGAGGAGGGATGTGTCGAGATGGGAGATTTTGAGTAGGCCGCCAACTGCTCCTCGAGCTCCTTGATGCGGTCTTCAAGTCGCTGCGTATAAGACAAGGTTGGGTTCCTCCACGCGGTCCATGCCCGTCAGCACCGTCCCAGCCAGCTCAGACGAAGTGACACCTACAGCTTGTAGACGCACTCATCGTTGCGTGATGCACACCGGTTGCACACAGGCTGCTCCCCGCCGCATTTGACCTGATAAATCCCCGGCGTCAGTACTCAAGCACAATGATTCATTGTCGATCCCCTGCCCAGGCGATGTGCCACACCGACCTTCCTCCGTCGGCACGGCTCGCACGAGAAGGCGCTCTTCTTAGTCGCCTTGGCCGAGGTTGACATTTCTGTTTCGACGCCGAACACGGAGAAGCAAGGAACATGAGGCGTTCGGCTGGCTGACGTAGGGGCGGGTTGAAGCGACTTTGGACGCCCTGTGCCCTTTTGGAATCTGGGGCCACTTTGTGTCGCGAAAATTCCCCGCGAACCGGGCACGGCGTTTTTGGGTCCCACAATCGTGGCTTAGCGGACGAAAGCGGAGGGTCGTGGACTACGTCTGTACTTGACTACTCACTCGTGGGATTTTCCACCAGAATTTTTTAAAAATTCTCGGAGCAGACCGGGCGGTACCCGAGAGATCCTGCGCGGCGCCGCAGAGCTCATCTCATCTTCTCCACAAGACGCGCTCGGCATCTATCTGGCGGAGAGTGGCATCCAACCGTCCGAACGGAAGGGTTCGTCGTCCAGAAAATGGCCCATGGTCTCCTCCTAGCTTTGAGTTCTAGGCGGGTCGTCGAACCATGCACGCCGTGCTTCAAACGAGAAATGCACTCCTCTTGTGATTGGACGCGGCAGCCAGCCAGACATCAAGATCCCCAGCCCCCAGCACTCGTGTAAAAATCGCCGCGCCGGCGAAGCGCCCGACTTGGCAACGGAGGCCGAGGACGACAAGGACGGCGATGCGGCTGCGGCTACGGCTGCGGTCCGGCCGGTGTTGTATGCCAATCCCGAATCACACCGGAGAACAATGCCGGGCATCAGCCGCATGTCCGGGCCTCAGCGGCGGACAATCGGGGCCCCGTCCGGGCATCCCGGTTCCCGAGCTGCCTCCGCCCCCGGACTTGGGCCGTTATTATTAGCAACGTTAAATGCATTGGAGTCATTGCCAGATGGACCCCCCATGGCCCAGGCACGGATCGTTGACCAGCATATAGATGAAGCACGTGGACACCAAACAGGCCTACCCTACCCTTGAAGCCCGTTTAACCTCGAATCAGGGGTTAGCCTCGCCTTGAGCTTCAGCCCCCATGTTTCGTCCCGGACCCCGAGTCCTGGACCATGCGGGCCGGTATTGCTCACGGATGCTTAATTACGAGTACTCTGGAGCCGCCGGGGGTTTACCCTGTCCATGGATCGATCAAGGGTGACAGACCAATGATCAACTTACTGTACCATGGCCGCCACACAAACTTCTAGAAGCGATCGTGGCACCTAGTAGTATGTATCGGTCTACTCTGCGGCAACTCGTGTACCAGGCACCCCTCGACATGGCGTAGGAAGGATTCTCGGGCAGTATCAGTATGGGTGCTTCTGTCCTACCCTGAGCTTTTGCTGACTGCTTCCGAGATGCAGTTCTTGAACACATCAGCAGTGCCTGGTGTCGACCAAGGATTCTCTGATCAGGCGGCCCATACAGAATAGTACATGACCGCAGTGCAACGCAGAAGTGCAAGCCCACATCGTTGTGTGGATCGAGGATTCGAAGATTCCCGAGTTAGAAACCTGGTTAGGTCATTGGCCGGCTGTGGCACTAGCATTCGCTAGATCAGGGAGGGATAATAACTACGGCGGTCACCCAATCTGCATCTCCCCCCACAAACCACGAACCATACTGTATTGTACGGCGTAGCGACGCCACACTAGGCCTGCTGACACCGAGGAGCAAGCCAAGCCTACGTACTCGTATACACGTATACTCGTACTGTCCGAGTAGGAGGAACTGGTGGGTCATGGCCTGGGAAATGTTGCCTGGGAAATGTTGCCTGTGACATGTTGCCGGGGTCGAATTCTTCTCTCGACTGTTAGCTGATAGAATCATAGACCTAGGCTGGCTCACGCCGTGATCCAGCCAATCGTCGAATCAGACAGCTACAGCCACAGCATTCGTAGTCTTTGCGAGGGGCTGCAGACAGTCAATGTCACACGCATCAACCCATGCTAACCGGGTGGCGCGGGCGCAGTTCTTCGGCGCTGACGGGTAATGAGCCCGCAAGCGTGCGTCCTCGCGCCCACGGTCACCTAGCCTCTGACTCGCGAATCTCGATAGGTTCATCCGGATCTGGTGAATCGTCGGTTGACTGGCCAGGGCTAAGCTCCGCTAGGTACTGTATGAAGGGACTATTCCTGGTCGGTGGTTAGTTGGTGGGTGTTGGTTGAAAGACGCAGCGGGCAGTCGGGACACGAAAAGAAATCTGTCCATACCTGATTCCGCCATTCGTCACTGGAAGGCGGCACTACCTAGGTACTAACGTTAGTACTAGCCTGTAGGCACCGACCTAGGTATAGAGGACCGCCGGACCAGAAGAGTCCGCCGCCCCATCAGGTTTAGCGCCAAGCAGTCTGCCAAGAGACTCGAAACCCTTGGTTGAGAGTCTCCCCAGTTCTTCCACCTTGGCATCAACTCACGAGTACACGTAAAACAATTCAGCACCATCCGCCGCCCAGGCTTCAGGAAATTCGAGCTAAGTCCATGCATCGAATCAATAATGGACCCACCCCATATCGGTCACTTGTGTTTTCTTCACATCCCAGTCTCTTACGCTATTGAACTCCTCCGAGCGCAGCGGTTCGGTACGGCAACGAGCCCTGGATACTGGCCAAGACGAGACGGCGGGAAACCAACATGCCACCAGGGAGGGCAGTGAGGACTCATCAGTCGGCGTTTCAACCGCGGCGTGCATGCACTGGCAGATTCGCCGCCGTCGAATTCGATGGGCCCCGTACTTGGTACTCGACCCCCGGACTCCTCCCCAGTCCCCACACATCATCACCACCTCCGCAGTTGATCAACTAGCTTCTGGTCGGACTGTCACGCGAACCATGGAGAACGCGATGCAGCTCTTCCCTTGGGCGGTTGGGCCCGACTGGGCTATCTGGCTCCGTTCAAGGATCTGCACGATTAATGATTCTGCACCGGGGTGAGGCAGCCCGATCTTGGTGGGCGGGCAATATATCGTCCCGTCGAAGCCCAGTCTGGATGGGGATGGGATATTGCCCAATGTCCAATGCCCCCTGCCAATTCGAGGACAACCACAACGTGGCGCCCAACACTCGCTTACGGGAATCGGAGTGCCACCGCGCGCCATCGGTCTCGAACCACAGGGAACAACCTCCGAACTGCAGAGAACCAGCGCCCAACATTCGCTAACGGGAATCAGAGCGCCACCGCGCCATTGGTCTCGATCCACAGAAAACAACCTCCAAAACTGCAACAACCAGCGTACAACATTCGCTTACGGGAATCAGAGTGCCACCGCGCGCCATTGGTCTCGAACCACAGGAAACAACCTTCAAACTGCAACTACCAGCGCCCATCAGGGTCCCCAGCGCGTGCCTAGCCTAGGAACCCGGACCCCGGGCCCGTCACCCGCCCTGTTCAAACTAACCCTCCCTCGGGTTCTTACTCCCCCGGCCATCCCAGGGACCCAGGCTGCGGAGAAGGCATCCCCCTAGTCTTGTCCACTGGCTGCTTCGGACTTGGCGCGTTTCCGGTTTTCTTACACTTCAACCGCCATGCCAACCGCGCATAACATAAGACGGGGAAGTCCCGCTCCATTTCCACCGCTGAGGCTGGCCCTTCGTGAAATGTCCTGCCACAATACCACCGGCTGATCTCCAGACTGGTTGCTGGATTTCTTCGACAATTCGCCAGCGATCCTGCCGACTACCCTCACAAGCCTACATCGTCGTGCGCGTTGTAGGCCCAGGAAGGACCATCGCCACCGCCCCCCATGGCCGACAAGGACCGGGGCGTGGAGGTACTCCACAACCACTACTTCGCACAGTTTGAGGAGCCTGTAAGTGATTGATCCTCACGGCAATGTGACTGCCGACTCATCGTTGCTCGCGGTAGAGAGATGTCGACCACATTGTCATCACGGGCAATGAAGCCTTTGAAGAGGCCATGATCAAGGAGCCGCCGGACCCTTGGAGCAAGGGGCAGCTGTTCATGTACGCCTTTTCCATTGTCGGCTTCTTCTGCAGTACCATGAACGGATACGATGGCTCCCTCATCAACAACCTATTGCAGAACCCATGGTTCAGGGAGAAGTACGGCGTCGAGAACGATGGTCTCTGGGCCGGCATTATTTCGTCCATGTACCAGATCGGCGGCGTCACTGCGCTCCCCTTTGTCGGCCCCTGCGTCGATGGCTTCGGTCGCCGTATCGGCATGCTCATAGGAGCATCCATAGTTATTGTTGGCACCATCGTCCAGGGCATCTCGAATGACCACGGGCAGTTCATGGGAGGCCGGTTCCTCCTCGGCTTTGGGGTGTCGATTGCTTCCGCCGCCGGTCCGATGTATGTCATCGAGATCAACCACCCGGCTTATCGCGGCGTCCTCGGAGGTATGTCTCTCCTCCCGTTCCCACCGCCTTGGACGGCCCTGCTGACGGGTCACAACAGCCATGTACAACACGCTCTGGTTTAGCGGATCCATCATCTCGGCCGGTTCCTCCCGGGCCGCTCTCAATGTCGGCGGCGACTACTCCTGGCGTCTCATCACCTGGCTCCAGCTCCTCTTCAGCGGCATCATTGCCATTTCCTGCCTGTTCCTCCCCGAGTCCCCTCGTTGGCTGTACGTGCACAACAAGAAGCACGAGGCCAAGAGGGTTCTGACCAAGTACCACGGACGCGACAACCCGAACTCCCCTTGGGTGACGCTCCAACTTCACGAGTACGAGGAGCTCCTTAACATGGATGGTGCCGACAAGCGATGGTGGGACTACCGCGCCCTGTTCCGCAACCGCGCCGCTCGCTACCGCCTCTGCTGCAATCTGGCCGTCTCCATCTTCGGCCAGTGGGCCGGCAATGCCGTTCTCTCCTACTTCCTCGGCTCCGTCCTCGACACGGCTGGATACACCCACTCCATTGAGCAGGCCAACATTACACTCATCAACAACTGCCAGCAGTTTGCATTTGCCATCCTTGGTGCCCTCCTCGTCGAAAGGATCGGACGTCGGCCGCTGCTCGTCTTCTCCTTTGCAGCTTGCACGGTCGTCTGGCTGGGAATGACCATTGCTTCGTCTCAGTTCGAGGAATCCTATGCCGGCGAGGATGCAGACGGTGATCCTATCTACACCAACCCCGCCGCCTCCAAGGCAGCCCTGGCCATGATATTCCTGTTTGGTGCCGTCTATTCAATCGGCATCACCCCTCTCCAGGCCCTCTATCCCGTCGAAGTCCTCTCGTTCGAAATGCGCGCCAAGGGCATGGCCTGCTCCAACCTGGCTGTCAGCGCCGCCGGCATGCTGAACCAGTACGCCTGGCCGGTGTCTATGGATAAGATCGGCTGGAAGACGTACATTGTCTTCACAATCTGGGGTGGCGTCCAGACCACTGTAGTATACTTCCTCCTCCCTGAAACGAGGGGTCGCACTGTGAGCTCTTCCTTATCCCCCGCGCGCACACCATCTAGCACCAGTCGGGCTAACACAATGTTGCAGCTCGAGGAGCTCGATGAGATATTCAACGCGAGGCACCCCGTAAGGGCATCTACTGCGAAAAAGCAACTTGCTTTCACGAATGAAGGCGATGTTATTGAGATTAGAGGCGTTATCTAGAGTATATCCCTGTAGAATATGTCCTTCCAAGGGTTGCCACGCGGCAGCTTGCCGAACAGGGGCGGAGGGCAATGTCTAGCCTACCGTATTGTATATAATGAACCCGGCAGTTAACAGTTCTCGCCTGCATCACACCCATTGACTCTGCAGGGTGCGTCCGAGTTCGTACTCTGGTGGTATTATTTATTACTCGTCTGCGAGACCGGCTAAAATGATGCGGGCTCGCAGGAATCCCCACACCCCACCCCACGTTGGTGGCGTCTTACTCTCGTACCCTAACCTACGTTTCACAGGTCCGAGTGGTAGTACAGACCAAGGGGTGCCTGGCCGCAGCAATCAAAGTACGGTGACTGCTTCTATTATTACCATAATTCTTGTGGCTTGGTTGGTTGGTGTGTCACACGGCAATGGGTCAGCTTTACTACGTACTCGTACTACCATACGGATAGTATTAGGCAAAAGTAGCAACTATAAGCCCCAGAAGATCGGGGCTTATTATAGTAAATATGTGCGAGGAACACGGAGCATTCGATGTAATTATCTTTTACCTACGAGTAGGTACTAATTAGTAGGTAACGACGGAATGGAAAATAACTTCCTGGGCGCCATTTATAGACCGACTTGCACGGCGTGGCAGGGGTAAAAGTGGAGACGAGAGTGGTGCGTATTATTTCTAGGTACGGATGCTTACCTAGGCCTGTTGGGTCTTCCTCTTAGGGTGGCATTCTCATTATACTTGTACTCGAACACAAGCAACCCCACAAGCTGCCCTGGTGAAGAGGATGACAAGGTGGGCTCTTGCTTTCCATGACGCCAAAATATCCGACGCAGGAACGATGTTGCCGTGCTTCCACCGCATGACCGTACGAGTACAACCACCAAAGAGGGGACATTTCAACGGATCCCCGCTCTGCTTTGAACAAATGGCATATTTCATATCATTTATCTGGAAGTCGGATGCATGCAAGTAGGCCCAGTGAGTGGTGTGGGGACTGGGGACTGGAGAGCTCATCTTGGCAGTCAGCTGCAATGCAGGAGCTATTGATACATGCATTTTGGCTGCGGGCTGGACCCGCTGACCCCTTTAGCCTTATCCCATCCATAATCTATTCACGAATGTCCATCTTCAACCTCTTTGATATCATCCAACCCCAATCGTCGAGAATCCCGCATCCGAACTGCCAACCAGCCCGTATTTGCCCAGAATGGCGGATCCACCGCCGACGCCGTCCATCAAGCGCGCCATCGCCTTCGGCATATCCCTCGTCATAGTCTTCCTGTGGACCTGGTTTCCCATCTTCCGCACCGTCATCGATTCCAGGGTAGACTTCAGCTTCCTCGGCCTCGTCGGCTTCCTCATCGCCGTCAGCCTCCAGGCTTTCCTTGCATACCGCCTCCTCGCCGCCCTCCGCCTCGCCTCCTCCCTCACCGACCGCCTCGATGCCACCTTCTACGAGGACCGCCGCGGCAGCCTCGCCCTCATCGTCATGAGCGCTGCCTGGGGCCTGCTGACGTTCAGCCTGGCGGCCCTCTCGGCAGTCGACCTGATCCTCCCCGGCGGTCGGTTTCTGGATCCGACGGGCAAGTTTCCGCCCGTGGGGAGGTTCTTTGTGGAATTGGCGGCCGTCTTTTCGCCGTTCGTGTGTGCGGGCCTTCTGGCCTGGTCTGGCGTCACTGCCGCCCGGGCCTTGTGGAGGGTTACGGCGCCGAGCAAGATCCAGGTCGAAGAGATGCCGCTGGCGTCGGACGAGGAGGAGGGCGAGTGGGATGGGTGGAAGGACAATAGGGGCTAGACCGATGCGGCCTTCGAGCTTAACGATACGGGCTTCGCCGGATGGATACATAATGCGGCATGGGGAAACCACAGGTATTAATGGATATTTTTGATTAATCGCCAGCTCATGCCAGAACGGTTTGGAGACTCTCGCCTCGCGCCCACCGCTCGATATTCGCGATCTGCTGCTGGTACCAAGAGGTGATGGCGCCCTCCTCGACGTAGCCCATATGCGGCGTCAGAAGCACCCGGCTCGTCCCATTCTTCCCCCAATTCTGGCTTCTCCATTCGCTATCGGCGGGTAGAGGCTCCCGGTCGAAGACGTCCAGAGCGACACCCGCAATGCCCCCTGCCTTGACCGTATCTAGGAGATCCTTCTCGACAATAAGCGGTCCACGGGAGGTATTGACGAGGAACGAGGACGGCTTCATCTTAGACAGGTCCTGCGATGTGATCAGACCGCGAGACCTATCCGATAGGACGAGATGCACGCTGATGACGTCGGCGGTGCGGAAGAGCTCGTCCCTGCTGACGACCTTGAACGTCTTCTCCCCGTCCGCGCCCTCGACCGGCAGTCCGGCCGCCCTTGCCTTCTCATCCGCCGCCTCTTGCGTTAGATTACTACTCCAGGCCACGATGCGCATGCCGAAGGCCGTGGACATGATCCTCGCGGTCGTGACGCCCAGGCGGCCCAGGCCCACCACGCCGAGGGTCTTGCCCGCGAGCCCCGTGGCGAAGCCCGTCTGCCACCCGCCACTCTTGACCGAGGCGTCGCCGCCGACCACGTCGCGCGCCAGGGCGAGGATGAGGGCGACGCAGTGCTGCGTGGTGCTGTCCGTGCCGGCGGCCCTGGTGCCCGCGAGGTCGGCCGTCCCGGCGACGGGGATGCCGCGGGACTGCAGGGCGGGGAGGTCGAGGGAGGCGTTGCGGGTGCCGGTTGTGAGGAGAAGTCTGAGGTTGGGGAGGCGGGCGATGAGTTCTGCGGGGAAGGGGGTGCGCTCCCTCATTGTGCCTGTCGATTTCTCAGTCAGCGGATCGAAAAAGGAAATTCATGTTTCTTGGGAACGGATCCAGTACAAATGATCTGGAATGACTCAAGGCGCTTGACGAGCTCATCCTTGACCGGCGCCGGAGTGTCCGGGTGGTTATACGGCAGGAGAGTGTCATTGAAAGCGACGACTTCGAACTTGGATGGATCGAGGGCGGAGAACTGGGCCTTGGAAATACGCTGGTAGTCGTCGAGGACAGCGATCTTGAACTCAGGCATGATGATTGTGATGAAGAAGTTGAAGATGGTGTTGGCGGGATGGTGAGCTGTGTAAAGAGGATGACGCGATGGTCCGAGGGAGGGTGCGATGCCGGAGGCCCTGAGCGTGGGGAACCATTGTGTGGATGATTGTATAACCGGAGTCACCACGCGCTGTCGAAACGCAGTACATTCAAGTGCCTACAGTAATTACAAGGTAATAATTATTGTGCAACCCAGATTGGGCTTGGAATTGGGACCGACCCTCTACTTACCGTTGGAAATGCCGACCAGCGGGGCATTAATCGGACGATACGATACGTATTTCCCTATCGGGTAGCTCACGAGCAGGCATTTTGACAGCTTCAACTACCAATGACAACAGATGGTGGCCATACTATCTTACAACATCGCATGGGTACTAGTAGTCTATTTCCAGACCAAGAGCACCGAGGCCGCCGCAGCAAAGGTTTAGGTAGATCAGATCACATCTTGCTCGGCATCCTCATAGCCCCGTCCAGCCGAATGACGACGCCGTTCAACATGACATTCTCGATGCCCTGCCTCACCAGCTGCGCAAACTCAGCCGGCTGTCCGGCCCTCCGCGGGAACTCCATGGCCCCCTCCAGGCTCTTGCGCACCTTGCCGGACATCATGCTCGTCATGCGGCTCTCGAACAGGCTCGGCGCGATGGTGACGACGCGGATGCCGTAGCGCGCCAGGTCGCGCGCCATGGGAAGCGTCATGGCCGTCACGGCGCCCTTGCTGGCGCTGTACGACACCTGGCCTCTCTGCCCGTCGAAGGCGGCGGATGAGGCGACCATGATGACCACGCCGCGCTCGCCGTCCGGCTCGGTCGGGTTGACCTTTGCGAGGAGCTCGACGGACTGCCGCACAAGGTCAATGGTGCCACGGAGGTTCACGTTGAGCACAAAGTCGAAGTCATCGAGGTTGAAGGCCGCGCCGTCTTTATCGAGTATCTGCTCCAAGGTCAGCCCCCCCCTCCTTCTCCCCGCTTTACAACGGCACTGGGAACAATGCTTGTCCTCTGCCAGTTGGATTCTTACCGTCGCGGGCGTCGAGACACCAGCCGCTGGGATCACGCCCGCCAGTGGCTTGCCCGTCTGCTGTATCCAGTCGGCCGCGCCCTTGACTGCCTTGGCCACGCTCTCGGTGTCCAGCACGTCGCAGACAAAGAACTTTCCGGTGGAGCCGAGCTCCTTGGCGAACTCCTCGCCGGACTCTTCATTCATGTCCAGAATCGCTGCGTTCCCCCCGTTCTTGCATATATCTTCGACGCAGGCTCTGCCCAGACCTGATGCTCTATACAATGGAGGTCAGCGATTTTGTCCGCGGCGGTGCATGTGACAGCAGGCGCCTTTTGCTGTCGCGAAGGCGGGATGTGATTAGGAACTTGCCCGCCGGAAATGATGAATGTGCGACCGTCAATCTTCATTATGAGGCTCGAAAACAAGATGAGCTGGGCTGAATTCGCAACGATAAGATGTTTGGGACTCGTTGTAAGACCAGAGGCTGTTGATAGGAAGGAGTGGGAATGTGGGTCGGACATCATGAGAAGCCGAGGTGCTTTGGCTTGCACCAGTACAGACGTACAGCTAGCTATTCGTGCCCGGATACCAGTGGTGAGGTGCCTTACAGTGGAGGCATACTAATAAATCTACTAGTAGGCGTCGGCCATTGATCACGTTGTACGACGACGATAATTCAGCAGGGTGAATTTGCGCATGGCATGAATATCTAGAATCTGAGTCTGGTGGTTACCTACCAACGTTGATACTTAGTATTCCTAGTTACCTGGTATAGAGAAAAGTTGGGCCAAACCTGATGGCGGACAGTTCCGAGTCGGACCAACTTCACACGGCTTACCTAACTCGACAGGGGACCCTCACCCCCCTGTCGTCTGACCGACATCATCATGGTGTGCACTGCGCCATGAAATGGCAGCCCGATAAGACCCTGAAGCCATCGCATCCGACATTCATTCAACCATCAATCCCACCACGCCACCGCCAAACATCGCCCTCGTAACGCGCAAACTCGATAACCCGACCGCATGCGACGCACCCGGTGACGATCTACCAGACACACGCCGCCAACGATGACGAGACCGCGCAAGTCGTCCGGCGCCAGCGAGGAGAGCGGCGGCGGCACTGCGCCGGAACAGGTCAGAATGCCCACCGACGAGACACGAAGGGCGATGCATGCTGACCGGTCGCATAGGAGCTCGGGAGCATGTATGATTACCTGGCCAAGATCATTCTGCTGGGACCCAGTGGCACGGGAAAGTAGGTCCACCTCCCTCGGGCGAGATTGCTGCACTGCTGTCGACACTCGCTGACCGAGCTGGGTGCGCTAGATCCTGCCTCCTACACCGATTTGTGAAGAACGAGTGGAGGGTGCTATCATCACAGACAATCGGAGTCGAGTTTGCCAGCAAAATCATCAAAGTCGGCACCGGCGCCCGGCGGAAACGGATCAAGCTACAGGTACGAGGCATACCATGCCGTACGCTCGATGTATAATCGTTTGTACTGATAACCTTGCAGCTCTGGGACACTGCGGGAACCGAGCGATTTCGATCCGTCTCACGCTCCTACTACCGCGGCGCCGCCGGCGCAATACTCGTCTACGACATCACATCCCAGAGCTCCTTCTGGGGCCTGCAGCCGTTTCTCAATGATGCGCGTGCGCTGGCGTCACCGAACTTGAGCGTTATGCTGGTGGGGAATAAGCTAGACCTTGCGTCGGACTCGCTGATCGACACGAGCCTGCCCCCGGCAACTCCCAGCAGCGTTGGGTCGACCTCGACCATTACCGCCGGTGGCGCCGCCAGCTCGCTATCCGTATCTACGAATCACACCGGCGCGGGCACTACTTTCCGAGATCCCGTCGGCTCGATCTCTTCCGGGACGCAGCAGCGAGCCACGGTAGCCCCGGAGGGCCGCGAGGTCTCCAACGCAGAAGCTAGTCGGTGGGCAAGCACGGCGGGTATATCGGTTGTGACAGAGGCCAGCGCGCTCAACGGCGAAGGTGTCGACGAGATCTTTGGGCGGCTGGCCCGGATGATACTGACCAAGATCGAGCTCGGCGACATCGACCCCGACGATCCGATGAGCGGCATCCAGTACGGCGACAGCGGCGGCTGGAACACGGCCAGCGATGGCGGCAGCATCAAGAGCACCATGACTGGCGGGACCATTGACGACGGGGTCAGCGGGCTGCGCAGGCGGCGTCGTGGTAAGAGCCGGACCCAGAACTGGGGGCTGCGCGAGTGGGAGGAGGTCTTTACGCTCAGCGGCAGCCGTAGGGGAAGAGGCTGCTGCTGAACCAGCCCTCACCCCCCCCCCCCCCCCCCCCCCCCCCCCCCCCCCCCCCAAAACCCTTCCTCCGCGTGTCGTTTCTTCTTCACGGCGCATGGTATCTATATTGTCGAAGAGCTGCCATGGGAGACGATCGAGTCGGTCGTCACACTAGTACATAATGCGGAGGGTTCTGAGGGCTGCTTTGGAAAGCTCTTCTTTTTTTTTTTTTTCGTTATCCCTGCAAGCGTGTTGGGCGTTATTTGGAAGATAGACGTCGAGATCGGCGGCTGGCTGATCAATGCTTGAACTTGAGTTTCCCTTTCTCATACATTTGTCCTGAACTGTGGGTCGCGCATATCGATGTTTGCTCTTTTGCGCCGAGCAAAAGTCGTGCCTCGGGATCCTTTACTCCCTGATATGCAGGCCCGTGAAGTCGAATCAATATCAGGCATACCAAACTCGCCTCACCAGGCTTGTCTCGGAGAAAAACCGACTTCGACACAAAGTATCGACGTTCCCTGGTGGCCCCTGGACTGCACGCCACGGAGGAATAGTTCCCGTGCGGAACGAGCAGGAGGCTTTCGACTTTGTCACGCGCAGTAAATGCGACTGGAACATCTTGCAGAACCACACGGCAGCGGTTGTCATCATGCGGCGCGACAACACGGGATGCCAAGGGCCGGTGACGGTAAGCTGTGTATCCGGCGTGCGAGGGTCCGCATGCAGCTTAGCGACGTGACATGGAGTAACCAATTCCCGAGCCAACACGCCAGCCTTTCGTTATTACCCTAACACAACCAAAGCGATGGTGTAATTTACACCAAACCACCGTAAAGGTCATGGTCCGAAGGACTTCCGGATGCTCGGGTGGGGGAGACGGTGATTTGAATGACCGGCCCGGAGCGGGGACGCGGACGTCGCGGGGGGGCGGCAGAAGGTGTCGGGTACAAGTATTACCCGCCGTCGGAGACGGGTTTAACAAGGTTCATCTGTGTAGTACTGCGACCCAATTGGAACATTTCAGGCACCAAAAATTGGGACGACTAATAGAAGGGATATATTCCGTTGGCCGGGACGGACGAACATGTACACATCATGTCCGTGAGCACCGGGTGCTCTCCCCCACTTCATTGTGGGCTGCTCCTGCCATATGTTTCCGTGTATGAACATGCGTGAGCCCCTCATCGCGCCTTCCAAAGATCAATATCTTGCCCGTGGTGTCGGTCCAACTTGAGGAAGGAACTTGCCTACTAGCTTAGGCACGGCTTTTTCTATTATTTCTTTGCCAGTTGTGCACCTCGCCCTCACCCAGTGATCTCTGCCCCTTCCTCTTTCCTAAGTACCTGCAGTTCGATATCCCCCTCGCCGGCCATCCCACGTCAACCCAACTTAGAGCCTGGGATCCCCACGAGACTGCACCATGGGACCCAAGACCGTTCTCTCCATCGACAAGAACTGGCAGTTCAAGGAAGGCAAGAAGGACGATTCGGCTTACCTGCCTGTCGGCCAGTTCCCAACCAATGTCCACCTGGACCTCCTCCACCACAAGCTCATCCCCGATCCGTACATCGGCAAGAACGAGCTCGACGTGCAATGGATCGGCGAGACAGTCTGGGTCTACAGGACCACCTTCACCAGTCCCCAGGTCGGCCCGTCCGCCAAGGCCGTGCTCGCCTTTGATGGCCTCGACACCTTTGCCACCGTCGTCCTCAACGGTGAGAAGATTCTGGAGACGGAAAACATGTTCATCCCAGAGCGTGTAGATGTCACCAAGGTTCTCACGGCTGAGGGCGAGAATGAGCTGGTCATCACCTTTGATAGCGCCTATCTCCGAGGCTGCAAGCTGGTCGAGAAGTATTCGGACCACAGGTGGGGATGCTGGAATGGCGATATTTCCCGCCTTGCTGTCAGGAAAACACAGTACCACTGGGTAGGTCGATTTCAATCCGTTTTGACAAGACCCTGGCTAATTGTGTCAGGGTTGGGATTGGGGCCCAACTCTTCTCTCCTGTGGCCCATGGCGACCTGTGAACCTGGAGATCTACGAGTCACGAATCACAGACCTTTGGGCAAGGATCAATGTGGACGAGTCTCTCAAGAGTGCCGAGATCACTGCCTATGCACCTACCGAGGGCCGAGCAGGCGATGTGCGGTTTGACATCTCCCTTGACGGCAGGGAAGTGGCATCAAAGACTGTCGATGTTGGGGCGTCTGCCACTGCCAAGTTCACCATTCAGGACCCTGAGCTTTGGTACCCCGCAAGATACGGCAAGCAACCCCTTTACACCCTCAAGGCCACTCTTCTTTACGGGAAGGACGAGGTGGATACGTGCTCCAAGAGGATCGGTCTCCGCAGAGTTGAGCTTGTTCAGCGGCCGCTCCAGGGCCAGCCTGGTACCAGCTTCTTCTTCGAGGTCAACAATGTGCCCGTCTTTTGTGGCGGCAGCAATTGGATCCCTGCCGACAATTTCATTCCCCGCATCTCCAAGGACAGATACTACGACTGGATCAAGCTGGTGGCAGATGGCAACCAGTTCATGCTCCGAGTCTGGGGTGGCGGTATCTACGAGGAGCAGGCGTTGTACGATGCATGCGATGAGTTGGGTGTCCTTGTCTGGCAGGACTTTATGTTTGGCTGTGGAAACTACCCAGCCTGGCCAGAGATTCGGCAGTCAATCAAGCGGGAAGCGGAGGAGAATATCAAGCTCCTCCGTCATCATCCTTCCATCGTTATCTGGGCTGGAAACAACGAGGATTACCAATATCAGGAATCCGAAGGCCTCACGTACGATCCCGACGACAAGAACCCCGAGAGCTGGCTACAAACCAACTTCCCCGCACGCTACATATACGAAAAGATCTTGGCCGACGCATGTGCCGAGCTGATTCCCGACACGTACTATCATTATGGCAGCCCTTGGGGCGGGAAGACCACCTCAGATCCAACGATTGGCGACATCCACCAGTGGAATGTCTGGCACGGATCCCAGGAGAAATATCAAAACTTTGATAAGCTCGTCGGCCGATTCGTCTCCGAGTTTGGAATGGAGGCCTTCCCCTCTATCAAGACCATTGACGCCTACCTGCCCAAGGGTAGGGACGATCCTGACCGCTTTGCTCAGTCCTCGACAGTCGACTTCCACAACAAGGCAGATGGACACGAGCGACGCATCGCTCTGTACCTGGTGGAGAACTTCCGTTATGCACCAGACCCATTGGAGCAGTTTGTTTACTGCACCCAGCTGATGCAGGCCGAATGTCTGGCGTCGGCATACCGCCTGTGGAAGCGTGAATGGAGGGGTCCTGGCCGCGAGTACTGCGCTGGTGCCCTTGTCTGGCAGATCAATGACTGCTGGCCTGTCACCTCCTGGGCCATCTGCGACTATTACCTCCGACCCAAACATGCCTACTATACTGTGAAGCGAGAGATGGCACCCATTTCCGTTGGAATGACCCGGAGGGAGCACAAGCACCCGCGGGATAAGTACACGAGAGTCCATATTGCTACCCAGGTTCAAATTGAAGTCTGGGGCTCCAACCTCAAACTCGAGGATCTCAAGATTGACTGTATCGTCAAGGCTTGGGATGTCGAGACTGGGGACGAAACGTACTCCGAGACAGTTTCTTCGGACAAGCTGCTTCCGGCAAACCGTTCTACCGAGATTGTCGCAATGGACGTGCCCGTCAGGGAGAAGAATGCCGGCCTTGAGGCTCGCACTGTGGTTGGCGCCTATCTTGTCCAGGACGGCCGCCAGATTGCGCGTTACGTCAACTGGCCGGAGCCTCTTAAATATGTCCACCTTCAAAAGCCCAAGAACCTTTTGGCGCAGATGTCCGAGGACGGCAAGAGCGTTTCCTTGAGCGCAGAGGTCCCAGTCAAGGGTGTAGCTCTCGAGTGCGAAGATGACGACGTCAAGTTTGATGACAACTTGGTTGACCTTGTGCCGGGTGAGGTTGTCACTGTCGGCGTCACGGGTGCCACCAAGGCGACGGAGGTAACCACACGGTATCTGGGAATGCAGACCTGATTGGAGGGAGCGGAGCGGCATTTCATTTTCTGGCATGTAGGCTCATGAATATACAGGCGGCAACCATGGGAAAATTGGAGCGGCATGAACTCTTCGGGGGACCGGAATCTTTTGCGAGTGTGATGGGGACGTTCCGCCGGACGGAACCGACGACCCCACCTTCGGCCGGCTGGGTCCGGAATGACCCACTTGAGCACCGTGGAGATTCGAATGAGCCGTCCCAGATTCTCTTACCTATATATCGATGCGCCGACTCAGCCCAGTATTTCTCTACTAGTGCAATTGCACCCAGGCGGTCGTCTCCATTTTAAGATTCTGTGGGAGGTTGGGTGGGCTTGCTCAGTTGCGAGTAAAGACGCCGTACCTGTCTGTAATGGTGGTCCTCAAGGGACCCGAAATGACTAGACCATTCGATTGGGTCTTTACATCTCGTAGATGATGGTCGAGAGATGCTTATAATACACCATTTACATGGCGCCTGAGCGATGGTGACGACCGGCGCATCCAACATCGGTGGCTAGCGGATGACGGAGGCGCACGACTCTGTTCCCCACGCAGCTACCAACGTTGGTACGCTCATCAATGGACGACTTTCTGGATGGACCCCTGGGCTTGGCATCACCCTGATACGCAGCCGAGCAGCCCCGTGCTCAGGGGAATCCAGGGGTCAGCCGACCCGCCGTGCGTCCTCCACGGTCCGTCAGCAGCGGAGCATTGCATTTGATGAGAGTGATCTCGAGCGGCAGCGGCAGCAGCAGATGAAAAACGTCGCCTCGTCACATCGGCGCGTCTCCTCAGCCATGCTGAACCACCCCCCAATCGCACCACCACAACCACCATGCTAGCAAATCTCACGGCGCAGCTTGCCCTCAAGAAAGTCGGCCTCTCGTCAGACTCGCTCGACTTCTCGTACCTCAGCGGCCCCTCCGACCAGTCCCGCCGTCGCGAGCCCAACAGGCTGCGCAAGAGGGCGCCCCAGGACTACGAGGACGAATACGACGATGGCGGAGGCGGTGGCTGGTCCTCGTGGGTGCCGAGTCTTAGTGTCAAGAGCCTGCCGCTCACCGTCCACCCGTGGCTGAACCCGAAGCCGCCGCCTGTCGCCGTGGGCCGCGTGCCGTCGGTCGGGAGTCCAGCGCCCGCGGACCGCGACAGCAAGTTGAGGCTCGGGAGGCAGAGAACGCTGGTGGTATTCCTACGCTGCGTAGGCTGTGCCTGTACGGCGGCCCGTCCAACCCAACCCCCATCCATCATTTTCTTCCACGCAAACACAAAGCGGCGGATGCTGACCGACCTTTCTCCAAACAGTCGCACAGAAGACCTTCCTCGCCCTCCGATCGATCGCCAACCGCCACGTCGGCACGATACGCTGCATCGCCGTCTCGCACTCCTCAGCACACGCGACAAAGAAGTGGATCGACTTCATGGGCGGGGCCTGGGACGTCGAGGTCGTGATCGACGAGGACCGCGCCGTGTACGCCGCCTGGGGCCTGGGGCTGGGCAACATCATGTACCTGTTCCACCCTGCCGCGCAGGTGCAGGGGTGGAAGGAGAAGGGCTGGCTGGGCGACGAGGTGGCGGCGGCGGTGAACAGGACGGGGGGTTTGGCGACGAGGGAGGCGGGTGCGTACAGGAGCGGCAGCAACAATTATGATGATGGTGATGATGACGACGACGAGGATGGTTATTCAGGGATCATGGGGAACAAGTGGCAGGAGGCTGGCGCTTTTGCTGTGGATGGAAAGGGGACGGTCGTGTGGGGAGGGAAGGCTACGAGGTCGGATGATATGATGAACTTGGAGGAGGGAGCCCGGATATTGCAACTGTAGGATAGTGGGGACCAGACGTCGGGGAGCGGGCATGCGGTTGTCCTCCCGCAAGCAAGGGAGTTTGGAGTTTGGCATTTGCGGGTTACGACATGCAGATGAGTATCTAGCTGGTTTATACTAGTACGCACCTACCTTAGGTATATGCCTCCTATATTTCTTCTTTGCGTACTTACAGTATTACTTACCTCCACGCCTTGACTTGCGACACCACCTTGGGCCGGCAGAAGCGGACAGTCCGCGGAAAGTGGTAACGTTGAAACGCAGGAGGAATTATCTGAGACGCCCATAGCTTGCGTGGTTCGAGACTAGGCACGTAGCTGTAATAAACGTACAGTAAAACCCTAGTCCTTCTCGTTGTGCGCGGGCCGGGACTACCCACCCTGAGGATCACCATGCGGGGACAGGATGCTAACGTGCATCACCCACCCCAACCCCAACCCCTCAACCCCTCACGGTCAGAGTTCTGTCCTCTTCTTACACATTTCCTTGATACTCCAACAGCTTTTGTAGCTCAAACCACCTTACCAAACGTCTTCCCGTCGCCGCCAACCTGACCATGGCCTTCTCCCTATACGACGCCACCATCGTGGCGCTCACGACCGCCCTCACAACCCTGGACGATATCCTCACCGTGGCAGAGAAGACGGCGGGCTCAGATCGACTGCCACAGGCCCGCCTGTACGAGGATATGAAGCCTCTCTCCTTCCAGGTCTACGCCGCCGCGAGGTTCGCGGAGAAGACCCTCGCCCGGCTCACCGGGACGCCTTCGAATGAGTGTGCCGACGACCTCGTCTCGTTCGCCGACATGCACGCGCGCATCGCCGAGGTGAAGGGCCTCCTCGCGCAGGCTGACAAGGAGACGGTCAACCGGTTGGGGGAGGAGGTTGCGCCGACCGAGGTTCCGTCGGCGGGGTCCATGGACATCAGCGGCAAGGCGTTCGCCATGGGGGCAACGGTGCCGAACGTGAACTTTCATGTCGCTACAGCGTATGCTATTCTGAGGAAGGAGGGTGTGCCTTTGGGGAAGAAGGATTATATTATGCCTTTTGTGACGGAGCATATCATGAAGCCACAGCAGTAGCGGCTTTCGGAAAACCAACGTTTCTGAATCCACAAATTTACACCGGGGGGAGCCCCTATGCTTGCGCAGACTTATCCCGGAGCCCAAATTTGACTGTGAAATCGGTAGGCCTCACGATGAAGGTATTCAGAACCGGCCATGTGTCCCCAGAAGATGTCGCGCTTGGGTGGAGGTCAAAGTCTCGGATGATTCGGGGGATCAGCTTGCTCATCTCGAGCATCGAGATGTGCCGGCCGATGCAGGTTCGAGAGCCAATGCCGAACTATTCTGCAGGTTATTCTTTTTGTCCTCAAGTAGTCAGGTGGCCCGACCACTTACCGGCACCCAGTGACGATTCATCACCCTCAGCTTCTCGGCATCTGTGGTTAGCCAACGTTCTGGCCTGAAGCAATCCGCGTCGTCGCCAAAGAAGGCAGGATTGCGGTGCTCTACCCAGATATTTAGACCGACGACTGTCTGTTGCTAATGATCAGCACCTGATTCTCACACGCACCTTTCACACCGCCGGGGGGGGGGGGGGGGGGGGGGGGGGGGCGGCGGGCCAATACTCACCCCTGGCGGAAAATACACGCCTCCGATGGTGCTGCCCTTCTCTGGCACAACTCGCTCCAGCGGCAGGCCCGCGATGGGATGCAGGCGTAGCGCCTCCTTCATGACGGCTTGCAGGTACGGCATCTGTTGAGTCTCCTTGAAGGTTGGGTTCCTGGAGAGCTGGCCCTGGGCGTGGAGAGAGTCGACCTCATCCTGCAGCTTCCCGAGGCAGTCGGGGTTTGACAGCAGGAAGTGGAACACGGCTGAGAGGCTGATGGCTGTGGTGTCCGATCCCGCGGACACGTTGGAGAGGCACCCAGCTATGGTATGCTCGTTGGTGAAGGTCTCGGGATCCTTGGCGTTCTTGGCCATGAACTTGGCCAGGAAGGACTCCCTCTCAGAGTTTTGGGCCTTGGCCTGTGTCTGCTCATCATTGAGCCTCTCGAGTGCAAATTTGAGGATGTAGTTTCTTCCATATCCTTTCTCGCCGGCCATGAGATTCTTCAAGCGGTAGAGCAGCGGGTGCAGGGACGGGTAGATTCCGACCAGGGCGCCATACAAGAAGAAGTCCTCGATCTGACGAATGACGCCACCGATGTCCTCACCTGCGTCCAGGAAGCCGAACCGCTTGGCGTAGGTAATCATGCCGATGACATCGAACGCGTAACACTGGAACCAGTACCGCAGATCCACAGCGGTGCCGGCGTTGGCAAACTCCTCGAGCCGTTGGGCAAAGATATCCGCACACTCGTCCGCGTAGGGCTCGTAGCTGACCAGGGAGGTCATGGAGTAGGTGCTCTGGAACTGCCTGCGGTTGTGGACGTGGCGGCTGATGGACTGGTCGTTGAAGAGGGACAGGGTGCCTGCGCCGGCCTCCCTCGCCGTCCATGGTGGTGGCTTGGCCCAGGCACTGTACCATGATGATTTGGCGAACTGGGACCCGTGCCCGTAGATTATGTCTATGGCTGTCGCATCGGATACGCTGTAGCGATTAGGACCGTACCGGACAATTGGTCCTGGTTTGTCATAATCAGAGCTGGCGAAGCACCTGGGGACCTCCTCGAGAGGACATACCATAGACCTCGTGCAAGCGTCTGTTGGTCTTCTCAAAGTCGCCGCGCCACACCTTGTACAGATACCAAGCGTCGGTCCATCTCGCTAGAAACGGGCCCGGAACGGACCTGAGAGGGGAGAACAAGGGCCGAACGAGAAGTACCAGCACCGCCGCAAGTCCTCCGAGCAGAGGCAGTGAGAACGACATTTGGATGGGCTTGACTTCCCCGTTCGAGGTACAAGTGGGATGGGGTTTACGGTAAGGATCTCAACCTTCGAGTGTGGTGCAACACCGTACTGGATGTGGCACTTTTACCCGCGTGGGATTGAAGTTGAAAGTAAATGACTTCCAGGCGTGATGCTGGGGGCACATGGAGCACATGGTATATCCCATCATCTCGCGGGGATAACACAGGGTCGTACCACTTGGTCGTTGCGCTGCCCCGTCTCTCCGGGGCTTCTTCCCCCTCATCTGTTCGGACATTCGGAGCATATGCAATACTAGGTAGTATGCAGGATGGTTCAGCCTCGCACGGCACTGGCTCTCGCTGAGCGGGCACTGAGGAGGCACCTGGCCACGTTCCATGTCGTGGAACAACGGAGTTTGACGGCTGGCAGTGCTGATCGCCGGCGCCAAGGTCTCCATCGTCGCAGTTGCAACACCAGCTCGGGGAGTCGGCACGCTGCGCAGATGGGATCCATCGTAGCTATGTGGCTACCTGGGTCTGGCATCTTTTCACGCTCCCTCCCGATGCGATGGGTTCGTGAGCTGTGAAGCTTGCATCGCGGCTCTGATGCATTATGATTCATGTTGGCCGACAGACGGCCCGTGATAAATCCCGATATTGTCTGGTTAGAGAATGAAGATTGCAAAAATCAGTGGCTGTTGATCATTGTCGGCGTCCAAGATGTACATACATACATACATATGCAGTGCGGTGGGATGGGAGTTTTGACGAAATCCGAACCGAAATCCGCCAATCGAGGTTGAAGTTGGGGGTTTTGAGTCAAGTCCAGCGGCACGTGAGGCGGAAACGTCACGCGGGTACGTACCGTACCGTGGCTCTGCGGGGACCCTCGCATCACACCAAATTTTCTCCCCGACAATTCTTCATCCGTGCGTGCCCAACGCACCGCGGACTCGAGATGCTTTCGAGGGTGCGCGAGAGAAAGGCGCGTCTCATCTTGATTCATGACATGGCCTCGAAAGATTACAGGTAGGTCGCCTACATTCTCATCCCCTCGTGACCATCACTCGCAGCGTTCCCAGTCCAGCTACTCGTCCACAACCTGGAATTCCCACGAGTCTTCCCCATCGCGGGAGATCTTCCACGCCGACCACGTCTTGTGCGAGGCGCCGGAAGCCGGCTGGCGACGCGAATAAAGGTCCAGGATCTGCGTCTGCTCTCCTTCGGGGGAAGCACCCTCGGATCCCGTGGCTGGCTTGCTGCAAGACAAACCCCGGATCATCATAGTCCACGCCCGTCTCCGTACCACTTGGGTATGATACACGTACACGGGCGAGGCTCCAATAGCTCCGACATTTCATCTCCCCGTGATCGAGTTTCTTTGGTATTTTCATGTGTCTTTTTATGAACCCCTACCCCGCCCAATTCTGTACCTACCTACCTACCTACTATTATAATATAATACTGCTAGTAGTAGTACGCAGCATCAATTGAAGTGCCCGGAAAGAGACTTGCTACCACTGGTGCCGCTCTATCAACAGGCGAATAATGATGTGCCGACGACGTCACCACCATCTGCCAGCCTTCGGACGGCAAGCGACCACGCCACTACCAGTAACTACTACCCTACCGCTAGGTCCTAGTATCGACTATACCCTAGTGGCTAAGTAGTACCTTACTCTGGACATGACGGCGTCAACTCGTAGTCTTCAATTCTTTCACTCCCTTTGCTCTTCCACCGAGAATAAACCCAAGCACTTCTCGTGTAAAACACAACCATGCCTTCAAACATGAAATCGTCCAAGTTCAGCCACCTCCCCCTAAGCACCAGCGGCCCCGTCGACTGCGCCCTCACCGGTACGGCCCTTCTCAACACGCCCTATCTCAACAAGGGTTCGGCTTTCCCTCCCGAAGAGAGACGCCAGTTTAAGCTCACCGGCCTGCTCCCCCAGGGTGCCCAGACCCTCGAGCAACAGACCAAGCGTGCCTATCAGCAGTATTCCTCCAGGCCAGACAACCTCTCCAAGAACACGTTCCTCACGTCCCTCAAGGACCAGAATGAAGTTCTCTACTACAAGGTACCTTACCCATTCTACACGAGACAACGTGTAAGACTAGCAGGCTGACCCGAAGAAGCTGCTGCAAGACCATCTCAGTGAGATGCTCAGTGTCGTCTACACCCCAACCGAGGGCGATGCCATCCAGAACTACTCCAGACTATTCAGACGCCCCGAGGGGTGCTATCTCAACATCAATGACCAGGATCGCATCTTCTCAGACATGGCACAGTGGGGCCAGCCAGACGACATTGATTATATAGTGGTTTCTGGTGAGCAAAGGACCTATTAATCAACAAACAGGTCAAAACATTGTTAACAACGGAAACAGATGGGGAGGAGATCTTGGGAATCGGTGACCAGGGCGTAGGAGGCATTCTCATCTCCGTCGCCAAACTCGTCCTCACCACTCTCTGCGCTGGCATCCACCCGAGCCGATCTCTGCCCGTGGTGCTCGACTGCGGCACGGACAACAGGGACCTCCTAGACGACGACCTCTATCTCGGCCTCAGGGAGAAGCGCGTCCGAGGCCGCAAGTACGACGAGTTTGTTGATGAATTCGTCAGAGCGGCCCGGAAATTGTACCCAAAAGCCTACATCCACTTTGAAGACTTTGGGTTAAGCAACGGTCTGTCTTCTTAATCCCGTTTGTTTGTTTGTTTGTTGTTACACTGCTTACCGTTCATATAGCGAGGCGAATACTCGAGCAGTACCGCCCCAAGATGCCGTGTTTCAATGACGACGTGCAGGGTACCGGCTGTGTGACCCTGGCGGCCATCATGGCCGGTCTGCAGATCAGCGGGCAGAAGCTTAGCGATGTTCGCATGGTCATCTTCGGGGCAGGGTCCGCCGGTGTGGGCATCGCGGACCAGGTACGGGACGCCATCGCAACAGAGGGCAACATCAGCCGCCAAGAGGCCGCGAAGCAGACATGGTGAGTCCTCACGCTCAAACCCCCTACCATTAGTATTGCCGTGATGGCTGACCACCTGAAACTACCCACCGAAAGGCTCATCGACAAGCTCGGCCTCCTCACCACCGAATCCGATGCAGCAGAGGCACAGAAAGCATACCTTAAGGACGCATCAGACTGGTCTGGCAAGGAGACCGGTCTCCAGTCCGTCGTCGAGAGCGTACATCCGCACGTCCTCATCGGCACATCCACCGTCCCCGGCGCCTTCACCGAGCCCATCATCAGAGCAATGGGCAAGCACACGTCCCGTCCCATCATCCTGCCCCTCTCCAACCCGACCCGTCTCCACGAGGCTAAGCCGTCCGATCTCCTCAAGTGGACCGACGGAAAGGCGCTCGTCGCCACGGGCTCTCCATTCGAACCGATCTCTGGCCCGTGGGGCAAGGACGGCGAAGAAGTCACCATCCAGATCGCCGAGTGTAATAACTCGGTCGTGTTCCCGGGGATAGGACTCGGCTGTGTGCTGTCCCGCGCATCACGTCTGACCGACCGCATGCTTGTAGCCGCGGTGCAGGGCCTTGCATCTCTGAGTCCGACGAAGAATGATCCCAGGGCCCCATTGCTGCCGGACGTGGTCGAAGTGAGAAACGTGAGCGTTCGCATCGCTCGGTGCGTGATACGTGCGGCCGTGGAGGAAGGTGTTGCCACGGAGGAGGGTATCCCGGATGAGGACGAGGAGCTGGATGAGTGGATTCGCGAACAGATGTGGGATCCAGTGTACCGGCCATTGAAATTGGTCGAGATGGAGGGTGCTACTCGCTCAGCTAGGGGCGAGCTGAGGAAGTCTGGCAGCGTGATAAGAAATTTCGTTTTGTAGTGCTCCGCGCCAGGAAAGATCACGAGGCATTGCAACAGAATTCTCTTCATGTACCTAAAAGAAACAAGAGTTGCAATGGAAAGCAGACAAATAGGCAGACCCTTGATAACTCCTCCCAGCATATTAATTAACCCAGATTATACCCGTAAGACAGACCGGAAAACAGAGGCTTAAGCGCTCAGAGCAGGCCAGCCCTCGCGGCCTCGCCAGCATTCTCGTTGACCAACTCCTCTAGCTTCTTCTTGCCCCTACCGAGGCCACCCTCCCCGACACCCATACGCCTAGCGACGTACCTCTGTGCGACCACGCCGACAGACAGGCTCAGGACATCCTCGATCCACTCCGCCACCCACTCACGCGGGTCCACGCCACCGCTCTCGACAATATCCCGGATCTCATCGGGCAGGTGGCTCAGCTCAGGAGCGTCCTCCTGGCCTTCATCGTCGGCAGAGCGCGGGGTGAGCGGGGTAGGCGCGTCCAACCAGCGGACCCAGCGGGCGGGAATGGACTGGCTGACGGTGGAGTACTCGATCTCATGGACGGGGTCGAGGATGAAGATGGCGAAGCAGATGAGTTCGACAGCCTCGGTCTGATCCTGGACGGCCGACTCCTCCTTCTCCTTCTCCGCTGACGCCGAGCTGGCGAAGAGAGCCTTGTCCGCGTCGGTGCTGATGGCCTGGACGGACAGGAACAGGTCCGACGTGCGCACGGGGTTGGTCTCGCTGGCGGCCTGTGTGGCGCGGAGCTTGGCCTCCTCGATGCCGCCGTGGGCGGCGAAGTACTCGGACGAGTAGCTCTCGGCGCCGGCGCGGCAGAGCTTGGTGCCCTCCACGAGGCCCTTGACGAGGCCGAGCTCGCGGGGCGAGTCGATCTGCCTCCACCAGGGGCCGTCGTGCCAGCCGTCATTGGACCGGCGGGAGCTGTTCTCCTGGCCGCGCTGGACGACGAGGAGGTCGCCTCCCTCGACCTGGGACATGACGCGGGCGAAGACAGTGTGAATCAGCGGGTCGAGGGACGGGTAGCCCACAAGGTCGTGAGAGATGTGGATGAGGAGTCGCTCGTGGGACGAGATGGGCGGTGCCAGGGTGTGAAGGATATTGGTGAACGTCGGCAGGGCGCGTTGGCGGAGCTCGTCGCCTGAACAGTGTCAGTCCCAGGGACCCGTTCCTTGAAAGCTTCAAACCGATGGAACAATTTATAGCGCGATTTTGACTTACCATAGGTGCGCAGGGTACCGACGTCGATGCCCTTGAGGCCCTTGACCTGCTCGGCCCACTTCTTGGCCTCTTCGTGCTGCTGGATCTCCTTGTAGGCCGCCTCAGCCTGCTTCATGGCAGCATTGGCCGTGGCCGTGGCCGTCGAGATCCAGCCTCCCCACCAACCGCCGCCGCCGCCGCCGCCGCCGGTACCAGAACTACCCTCCTGGGCCTGCTGGGCCTGCTCAACGGTACCCTTCTTCTCGGACTCGTGGAGCTCGGAGCTGGTGGCGCTAGGGGTGAAGGTAGCCTTCAAGCTGCGGGCGCTGTCGGTCGACTGGCGCACGGCGGGAGCAGCAGACTTGTCATCGGCTGCGGGGGGCGTGGCGGTGGAGCGCCTGGCCTCCTTGATACGGGGCGTGTGCGGACGGGAGGTAGGGGCCTCCTCGGAGGCGAGCTGGGATTCTAGGTCGGCGAGGGGATCGTCGCCCTTGGTCTTGCTGGAGGAGGTACCCTTGGGCCTTGTGGTGGCGCCGGTAGGTTTCTTGGTCTTGGAGTCGTTGATGCCTTCGAAGAGCTCGTCGAGGTTATCGTCGGCCGAGGAAGCGGCGGCCTTGGTCTTCTTGGAAGCCATGACGGGCGGTCGGAGATGTTGGGGTACGCCACTGGGTGTGGTGGGCAGGATAGGAGCTCAAGTGGGCGATGGAGGACAATGCGAAGAGCTGCAGCCCAGCCAAGAACGGATCGCTGGGGCACGTCGTATAATGCAACCAGAGAGTGGAAGCGAGAGGTTGGTTGAAGTTGAGGTTGAGGGAGGGGTGCAAGCTGGCGTGAAGGTCGGCACAGCAGATAGATGGCAGGCAGCACCAAGGGCAGACCTCACCACATGCCATTTCAGACACACCCCACTGCACCTGTACTTTAGGAAGTTAGTACTCCCGTCGTACTAGCAACAGCCCAGGGACGTGGAATGAGAGATTCTACTGCCCATTAACAAATTAAAATACAAAACGATGAATGTTGAATTTTTTCACTCGTAACGACTATAACTTCACCGTCCATTTACCTTTAGTACTGGTCCATACCTTGATGCTAGGACTCGTAGTAGTACCACAGGGCAGTCACCACGACTAGTCATACATAGCAGTTCAGACTCGGGATGACTGACGTGACCAGCCCTTCAACTGGCCTAGTCCTTGTAGCAGCATGTTCCATGATTGGCCGGCTCAACATCTTCTTGTTAGACGGGGGAACTTCGGACAATGGGCCCTGGAGACCTGGGGGAAGAAGACTGGGTGGTACGTAGGTACATACAGGCACTGGCTCTACGGAGTACCGACGGATACTCTAATGGCTATTGGCCTGTGGGGCGCCAGCTTATTCGGAAAGTGGGTCGGGAGACCCTCTCTGCGAGCGCTGAGTGGGTGCCCTGGGACCAGCAGTCCAGCAGCACCAGTAGTAGGTAACAGCAAGCAACACGCGAGAGACACAGAGAGTCAAAGGAGAAGAGAGACTTGGATCGAACAGAACAACAGCTTCTGAGCCCGCAACAACCAACCTACTCACCACTTGTTGCAGAACCACCCGCATCAACGCCGGCCCTCCAGACCACATCGTCTTTGGTCTACGGCCACAAGAGAGATATACGAACCCCAGTCGCCGCGGTCGTTTCGCCCGTCGCCATCGTCTGCTGGCGGATGATCAAATTTCTTTTCCACCTGACACGCTCTCATGAAGAGGTGTTAGCTATCCATCCATAAGGTATCCATCCACACTCACTACTCCATCCAACACGCCTACACGCTGCCAGTGCGGCTGCTGCGGCTGCTCCTACTCTCGCCTCTTCTGCTTCATCTGGGAGTACTCGTGGTAGCGGCGAGGCATCACACACGCCATTCCCTTCTCCTGGGCTGCTTCGCTCTCGCTCATCCACAGCCGCCACCCGCCGCCGCTGCCGCTTTGACAAGACAGCCGATTCGCACGGCATTCCGGATGGCACTGTCGCTGACACTGACCCTGTCACCGTCACTGTCACCGGTCTTGACTGCCTTATTACACCTTTTCACGGGGTTTTCCCCATTGGCGCATCTGTGGCTGAAGCGGCCCCCGGCCAGCCTCGCCCCAGCACCCTGACGACAAGCATCCTGCGCTTGCAACGCACCTACACCAAAAGTCTCCAACACCAGCATCTCCTCTCTCTCTCTCTCCCCAAGCACCCAAACCCACCAACCCTCCCCCCCTCGGGTGCACCCATCCACCCATCATGGATCGCTCATCACGGCGGGCGGCTGCTACCCGTCGCCCGCCTTATGCCAATTCAACTTCGCCTTCGCCGTCTGCGGCCGAGTCGCCCTTTGGCCGCCCGTCCACAGAGAGCCCTGTGCTCAAATCTCATTCTTGGCGTCAGTCCTCACAGCCGGCCGCTCAACCACCGGCACGCCGCAATTCCCGGACCAGCAGCCACCATGAGTTCACCTTCTCCACGCCCGATGGGCATCGTGACTCGCAGTCGCGGAGAAAATCAAAGGGTGGTGATGCCGCTGCCGACTCACCTGCACCCGCGGCTACATCGCTGAACGACGCCGAACCCGAAGATGGGCCCACCAAGGGCGGCCACAGTCTTCGTAGGCGCGCTCGCGTTAACTATGCAACCGAGCATGTTGAAGACGAGGTCACTGTTCCAAACTCGTCGTCTGCTGCCGGTCGCCAAAGAAGGCAACGCCGGCTTGATGGCAGCAGCCACGACGACGCACTGGACGACGACTTGTACGGCTCCCGGCCTAAGCGGCGCGGCGCGTCGCTCGGGGTAGAATCCCCGAGTAACCGTCGTCGCAATCCTTCTCGCAAGTCCGTCGAGGCGCGGGTGTACACCGAGGACTTTGACGGTGGCCATGATACCATGCAGGACACTGTGGAAGTAGACGAGATACACGATACCATCCAGGTCGGCAACTGGTCAACGGCCTCCATCAGTCCCTCGTCAAAGAGCGACGCGAAGGACAATGTCACAAACAAATCCGCGACGCCCGAGACCTTACCGCCCCGGAATCAATCAGACGCTGACCATCCCGCTGAGACTCCGTCTTCTAAGACTGCACCTATCGGCCCCTGTGATGACAACACAGCAGCGGAGAGATCGACCGTCGCTAAGACGGAGGAGCCGCCGGAACAAAACCACGCCCAGGACCATGAAAGCACGGCAGACCCTAGCCAGCAGCAGGTCCAGGTAGAATCTGTCGAGTCGCAACACGGTGTCAGAGAGGTGCCCGAAGAGAAGAATACGGGTCCCGCCGCCGGCGCCGGCGCTCTCAACCTCGCCTCGCCTAGACCAGGCTCCAAGTCGCCACCCAGCACAACCAGTCCTGAGAAGGAAGATGCCACAATCGAGTCTTCACCAGACCCTCTACAGGGAGGCTCTCCCATGGACGTGGATACCAGATCCCCCAAAGATTCGTCTGCAGTGGAACCCCGTCGGGCCACTCCTTCACCTGTGGACCCCAGAGTTCCCCAGAGCGAAGAATCCCAAGCCGACAAAGTGGAGAATCCAAGTGCCGAGGAGGAGCCTGGTATGGCCAAATCATCACCAAAATCTTCCATTGAGGGGGCCAACGAAGTTTCCAGTGGCGAAATCTCGTCAAAAGAGGACAAAGTCAACGACCAGGAGGAGCCTATGCTTAGTAAAGAACGACGTTCAGAAGAATACATCAAAGCCATTAATTCAGCTGAGGACGTCGACAGAGAACCTGGAAAGCCGGCTCCGCATGCCGTCCATACCGAGCAGCATGCCCATGAGCCTACAACTTCGACGCCCCTCAAGGAAGAGGTTGTGGCCGACAAACAGGGTCTTCCACCGGACCCCAGGTGGTGTCGGCCGCAGCCGACCCCAGTGGGCCGCTGGTCTCATCTCACACCGTATGTCGAAGGCCAGTATTCCGTGTACCCTGAGAGGAAAGCCCCTGCCGAGGAAGACGAGGCTGGTGAAGACCAAACTCCTGAGGACAAGGACTCCAGCAAGGACAGCAATGATGCGGACGCCGCCGCGGACGATCCTGAAGAAGTCCCGGAAGGCATGACAACGGAGCTTCCGACTCTGGCCGTCAATACCCCAACACGCGGCTCGCCCGTCCCAGAGGCAATCGACTTGCCGGGCCTCAACTCGCCGGCTCCTGCAGGTGAAGAGAATGAGGATGCCGAGGACTCCGAACCTTCGGAGCCGATGGAAAGGACCAAGCACTACCGCTATCGCAAACTTCGCGACCCCGAGGAGTTTATCGCAGCCATTGACAAATACGAGGATATGTCTACCCCAGAGCTGTACGAGATGCTGGAAGCCGTCAATCTTTCGCTGGTCGGATGGCAAGAAGAATGGACCTCGCTCGGCAAAATAGTCGACGATTATGAGAACGCAACCCGTCGTCGCATTGCCGATGCCAAATACGAGACCCGCACACGCAACCTGAACCAGCATGGCATCAACCACGAGGAACCTGAATTCGTCGTCAGGGGCTACAAGGCCAAGGAAAGGGAAACAATGAGCGAGACTCGCTACCTGCAGGCCCAGGACCGCATCATGGCTGCCGCATACGGCTTCGAGTATGACCCTCATCCGTCAAAGATTGGGCGCCAGAACCCGGAGACACAACAGGCCGGTGTCACGACACGTGGACGCTCTTTGCGGAACCAGCCCAGGCAGACTGTTAAAGCCAGTGAGGCGGATGGCGTCGCCGGAAAGAGGCAGCGCAAGCCTGTCCAACTATTCGACCCTGCCCCGCAGGAGGTCAGCCGCTCGTCTACCCCAGTGCCGACTCGGGCCCGGCGACGCAAGAATGCCAATGCCGACGGCGACGACGTTCATACCAGTTTCAATACGAGCTTCAACGATAACTCGGACGGGGAGGCTTCCACAGCGCCAATCCGTAGGAAACGGGGCCCCAAACCCAGGGCCTCCCGCCTCGCAGAAGACTCTACCCCTGCAAACGGTGCAGCCCAGCAGGCCCACCAGGAGTCACCCAGGAGCACCGGCCGCCGAGGCAGACAGGCGAGAGCCGCTGCTCGGGACGAGGACTACGGCTCATCTCAGCGGGCACTGGTTTCCGAACCTCGCTCCGAGTCGATGCAGCCAGGGCGTCGCATGCTCACGCTGAAGATTCCGAGGGGCAAGAACTTCAGCGAGCCCTCCTCCGCCATCACAGACAATGGCGATTCACGCCCCTCGACGGCCTCTTCGGATTCTACATCTCACACAATCGAGTCTTCGTACTCATTCCGCCCCAAGCGCCAGAAGCGGTTCCGTGATGAGCCCGATGACAAGGACGGTGCCTTCCAGGGCCCACCCAAGAAGAGGAACAGGAGAGTAGCGCCCGTCGAAGATGGCGATACGATGATGACGACGGCTCCAGAGCCTGCTGCACCGGCGCCGTCACAGAGCAACGGTGCCAAGAGGGGCCCGAAGATCAAGTTGATGCGTCCGTCCACAGGCCAGGCCGCCCAGGGCCGCAACGGGACACCCGTGTCGCAGCCCGCCACCGAGGGGGCCGAGGAGCCGCCCAAGGAGTATCGGGCCATGACAAAGTCTGAGAAGATGTCGGCCTCAATGAAGAGTAAGTCCCCTTGCAAGCTCAAGCCTCTCGCGCTGGGCTCAATGCTCACAAGAAGACAGGTCGTTGGGCAAATGGCAACATGGCTGGAGCCGTGGAGAAGCGCAAGGCCACACTGGCGGCGAAGAAGGCCGCCCAAGCAGCCGCTGAGCAGCGACTTGGTCTCATCGCTCCAAAGCCCAAGGGCAAGGCGGGTAAGAAGGGGGCTGAGCCGTTACCCGGGGAGAATCCGGTATTCATGCACGCTCATCCACCGCCGCCTCATCCCCATATTCATCCTCAACCACGTCCTCACCAGCAGCCTCCGCCTCCGCCTCCACATCCTCATCCTCATCCTCATGCTGCACACCCGCCTCACCCTCACCCGCATCCCACCCACCCCCATTCTCATCCTCCTGCTCACCATCCTGGCCACCACCCTGCTCACCCGCCTCCTCATGCTCCTCCTCCTCATCCTCATCATCCGCGCCATTCTCACCCACACCATCCCCATCAGGAGTATCCTGGGATGGGCACCCCGTTCCGTACATCATAGTACCGCTACGGAGTGCTATTACAGTGTACACAAACGAAAATACTTGGATCAGGGATACCAAATTTCCCGTGTACCACCAACGCCAACCAGGCCTCCGGCTGCATTCCCCATCCACCACGAAGCCAGCTTATTCAAACCAGAGACCCTGCGGGACACCCTGACTGCGCGGGGCATTGGAGATATCAAAGTATTCAATATCGTGTTCTTCTTTTTTTTTCGGCTTAGCTGCTTTTGAATCAGGCATAGGGACTCAACCCATCAGATGCATGCATGAGCCCCGTCAGGCGTTACGGAGGAACCAAAAACGGACTCGTTGTGCATTTTGTCTTTTAAGATTGTATAGGTACATCATAGCGTGGCAGAATAACGAATATTAATCTTGCTATGATATCAAGAGTCAAAGTATTATCTGATGTCGTCCGTTGTTGTCTTTGTTTGCCGTACTATAAATTGTCAATTACTCGTAACCATGCCAGTTATGAGCGCTCTGTGGACAGCAACACTCGCCGCCCAATTGCTAGTTCCAGAGCGGGACGATTTTGGGCTGATGAATATGGATTCATTGGATACGCGAAGCATAATCTATCATCTCCCAGCGGGATTGAAAGTCCAACGGGACAATTGTTCCTGGAGAATATACACGCCCTACAGGGTAGACTTCGTGCCCAACTTGGGATCGGAGAAAGAGAATACTACTAGTTAGTAGTCACGGGCTAGACTTGGAGCAGGGTTCGGATGCGACCTGCAAACGTGTAGTAGGAAACCGAACATGAGCTACAACTATGGAAGACGAAAGTCCATAGTGTTCGCAGCAGTTTATCTCTAGCCAGCGCAACTTTGGGGTTGGTTACGAGTGAGTGGGAATTTTTTTACGTACACAGGGTGGTGCAGTTACAGCCATTGTAGTCACAGCAACAGCCAGCTTCCCACATGGAGTTGTCGTAAAGTTTTTGTTTTAGATGTGATGCCCGTTGTGTGAATCATCCGTACACGCCGAAATGCAGAGCCCTGCCCCGTCCAGCCACCTCGAAACACTCCTCATGCCCGGTTCCGGAAAGAAGGGGGAGGTTTGTGTATTCCTTTGATTTTTCCCCTTCCCTCTGTGCGCGGCCTCTCTAAAGTTCCTGGTATCGCATCCGGAGGTTGGACGGAGATTCGTTTCCCTCTTTCCTAGCCCATGCTACCTCTTTTCTCCCCAGAACGATTCTAGAACCTCACATCACGACACCGGAGTTGCTGGCAATACGCTGTTGGGCAAGGGTTAGCATCATGTACTCGACTGGATCAGTCTGGCCGAGGAGAACTTACGGGCCAGAGCTCAGCGGCCTCCTTGCCGACGGGGCCAGTGATGGCACTGCCCTTCATCTCACCCTTGGGGTTCACGATCTAGCCTCCCGGTCAGTCTTCTGCCACCTAATGCTACCGTAGCGGTTCTAGAGCACGCCAATCCCGTCCACAAGTAGAGGCCTTGTGCAAACGTACCACACCAGCGTTATCCTCGAAATACAGGAAGACACCGTCGAAGCGCTTCCAGGGCTTGGATTGCCGGACAATGACGGCAGGGTGGACCTTCTTCCTCAGCTCGGGCTTTCCCTTCTTGACGGTGGCCATGACCATGTCACCGACACCACCGGCGGGCATGCGGTTCAGGCGGGCACCGAAGCCCTTGACGGAGATGATGTACAGGTTGCGGGCACCCGAGTTGTCGGCGCAGTTCATGACGGCACCGCTGCGCGCTTGTTAGTCCATCGTGGATTCCGGGTCGGTCTCGAGGGTTGTCTTGTCGTATCGAGGAGGACGTACACAGGGAGACCCAGGGTCATCTTGAGCTTGCCACCGGGGGCACCACGCCTGTTGAGGAAGCTAGGTCAGCATTTCGGTCCTCGCCATGCGAATCGCACGCTGTTCTGTCCGGACGTTCGATCTTGATTCTCTTCCCAATCCTGGCCACGTCCACAAAGTTGCCGCCTCGCATTGTCGAGGGCTCTTCCTCCCCTTCCCCTCTCGCGCGTGCGCAATCACCCGTGCCACTATCGCAGATCGACCGTCCGGAGAAAACGAGCGTGGCTTTCAAGAGGTTGACTTACGAGAGCTTGGCCATTGTATCGGTTTATGTGCGGCGTTACTTCGTGGGAGAAATGTTGCCCTCGTCTTTGGGAGAGATGGTCGTCGTGGGATGCAGCTTTTCGGGGCAGAAAATTCCCAGCCAATCTGTGGGGTGAGAAACCCTAGAGCGGCGGCCCGGTGGTGCGCACACGTGACGATAACCTTTTATCGCGACTGTCTTCCAGTGTCTGACAGCTGGACGTCTGGGCTTGATGACTAAGATTGTCCGGACGCAAGGCAACTGGGTCGCCTTACTGCCTTCTCTCCTCTCAAATGAATAGATCACCGCCTCATTTTCTCGACGTTACCAATTTCTTCCCTTATTCTTATCCTGTCCCGATCACTTCGTCGCAAGCGAAGGCTTTTTTTTTTGTCCCAATTAGATTGTTTCGCGTGTCAATCTTTGTTGCTATGCTACTTGCCCTTCAAAGGACAATGGCGTCGTCGTGCAAGCGTCCCTCACTCGGAAGCGACCGACCGAAATCCCCGACCCAAGCCATGCAGTGCTAAGCAGTACAGAACCCTCCAACTCCAAGCACCTCAAAACAAAACAGTTTCATTGATTCACTGGTCCCGAAAGCTCCGCATACAGAAGCTGTGAGCTGCAGCTGCGACATCCCCCCACGAAGTTAATGCCATTTATCCACCGACACTGACGCGCGGATGGAAGCCAATCGATTCAGGTCTTGTTGCTGGATTGATCCTGGTCGCCGTTGGTGGACGGCGAGACCTCGTCATCATTCTCCTCTGAGTCCTCCTCTGTTTCCGAGGATTCTTCGCTTGCTGCCCAGAGCCTCTCATGGAGTTCGGGCTCCGAGTTCTTCCAGGTATCCAAAGGGCTATTTTTCATTAGACAAGTGTCTAGGCTTAGGTACGGACTTACGAACGTCTCGTCTGGCATTTGGTCGTCTGGTATTTTCTTTTTTAGATTCCTGTCAAGTGACAGACCTGAAGGGGTATATCTTTGAAGATGCGATTCCGAGTTTAGGTGGTTGTGCTGGCACAGACCGGGACCACATGAGGAGGGGAGCGACCCTCTTATACCTGGTAATTCAGCCATCCAAAGACCACACAGACTACCAAGATGCCCGAATCAACTCGTTGAGACCGGACCTCAAAACTACCGAGCTCATGCGCATTCATACGCACCCATCGATCCCTCCAAAGACACCAATGGAAGCCGGCCACATGCTTGACTGAGGCTCTTCCCAAGAGATCTCACTGGTTGAGAAGACGAGATTTGCAAAATTGGATGGATAGGATGCAATGAACTTACCCCACGTCGCTGAGCCTGGAACACGTATATACCTACCGATTCGGGGCACCCGAGGGGCTAGGTCCGGACCAGCCACCCCGATTATCTGCTCTTGAGGATATCAATCTCGCTCTCAGCTGGGGAAGCGAATCGCGGAGGCTCAGCTTTGACTGACGATCAATCGCAGAGTTGATCACGAGCCCTGAAGCCCGAGTCGCACGACCCAACGGGACGACTCCACGTGAACACCGGCCGTGGAACGATGGCATCCGACACGCCATGCCCTTACACACCCGGATTGAGCACCAGCCAATTCCCCGCATTACCGCTACAACCGCCTCAGAGAATCTCACCTCGACCTGGGAACTGGGAAGGCGAGGACCAAGGATCCTTGCAAAATCACATCCCTCCACACAGAATGCAGCTCCGGAGCCAATAGCCAATAACCCGACTCCGAGGACAGCCGCCCGGACACCACGCGGAATGACGAGCGTTGCTGCATACATGGAGCGGCCTGCTGCTCTTGGCCACCCACTTATCAACATCTGTCACCCTCCTGCTCCAGCGCTTCAACGAAACATCGATATGCGGTCATGCAGCAGGGTTCGGCATCTCCCAATCATAGCGCACCGTGTGCGCGGTTTGACTGCAACGTGGCGCTTGTCCGGGGAATCATGCGGATAAAATCGTCAACACCAAACGGGATTGAGGCTCTGCTGAGCCAATGACGATGAGAAATTTCTCAAGGGGAGCTGCTCACCATCCCCCCGACGTGGGATTAGCTCGGATCCCCGGGGACGCGACTTGCCGACGTTCAAGTGGTTGGTTGGGTTGACACGCGGGGTTGCTGCGGTAGCGAACCGCCCGTCGTTGAAGGGGCGGAGAAAGTCTGGCTGGCTCCGGATAGGCCTGAATGCCAGTCAATTCGCAGAAAGCAGCCACGATAATATCCCTTTGTCGGGCATTGGGCCGCATGAAGGTGAGTCTGATATGATCAATCTGGGTATGAGACGAGGGATGACCTCATTCCTGGTTAGTTCACATCATCAGATGGAACATCGTTCCGTTGGTCACTTTCTAAGCGGTGGTCAACAACTCTCTGCCGGGTCCGCCTTGGTTGACTCCACCCGTGCTCTGCACCGCTGACCGGGGTGATTAAAGACTAACCGTCTGGTTGTCTCTGCTGCTTGGTGCCGCGTGCACATCTGCCCCTTAATGAACTGACAGTGCGGGGTTTCTAGGCCTCTTCAATGCTCTGTGCATCGAGGCGCTGGACCCATGATACCGGTATAAGAGGGATGCTCAATGAATTTGCGAGCGACGATCGGTCCAATGCAGTTGAACACCCCTAGACCGGTACCCGAGGCATACGATATCTTCCGTGGAGCCACTGACGGCCATAAAAAGACGCGGACCATGGCCGGGAGCGTGCCTGGTCGATTACATATATATAGAGATATATCGATATATATATATATATATATATTCTATATATCATAGGGTGCCCGGGGAAGCGCCCCTGTAATGCCGTGAGCGGCGGTCCTCGGCGGCCGGCCCCGATCCGGCACACGGGGAATGTCGGGCAGGAATTCTCAAGCCCTACGAAGACCAATCCTGATTGGAGAAGAGGTGAGGGTGTTTTAAACCACGAGTACAAGTTTCAGATTTTCGAGTTAATATGTTGGGCGACTCTTCCTCGCCGTGTCGGCGATATATGTCGCGAGACTGGGTATCTTGACCACGTTTCAACGTTAGACGACGTCTTGGCCAAGGTTAGTACTCGTATTATTCTGTTGCCATACGGCAATGGGGTGTCTCGCTCACCTGGTAGCGCCGGAGTTTCCGCCAGTTGAAAACCAGGCCGGCTGGAGCTCTGCTTTCTGTTGGAGTACAGTAATTAATTCCCTTTGTACTTGATCTTCTCGATTGACGCGTATACTACTAGCACGCAAGCACACGATAACGGCGGCTCTAAGACGCATCCAGCTGCAGCTTCTACGAGGCGAATTGGCCGCATAATGGGCCAAACAGCGGCGCATGGACGAGGTTATCGAGGCAATGACTATAATGCAGGTAGACACATCGTCGGAGTTGGTCTAATGCTATGTCAGACTTTTCTTTTTTATTACCCATCAGCCGCATGTAAATACATTGCGCCAGGCACGATGGTGGCTTACATAGTACTACTCGTACTATTAGTAGTAATTATCGATAGTAGAGACGCTGTATTCTGTACAGGTAGGTTGTTGTCTGCCATGAGGAAGATGACGTACCCTGGTTGAGTAGTAACGTACTAAGGTACCTAGGTGTTTAGTAGAGGTTCTCACTAGCTGATGCCATGTCGTAGGTACTACTAGTACTATAGGTACCTAGGCAGGGGACGGCCGACGGCAAAATCATATTGCATTCTGGACTCTCCCATTTCCACACTCCTCTTTGCCTTGGTGTCGTGGACAGGACGAGTCGCGGTCCTGCGTCCAGAGGTCAGCCTATGATACAGCACCGTGTATTATATACTTCTGGAGCTCGTTGCTTGGCGATGACCGGCGATGACCGGCGCCAATGCTACATAGGGCCAACTGCGGCAAGGGAAGGGCACAGCGCAGAATCGTGCAGACAGACTCGCAACAGGCTCAGTCCGTCAGCCCCTAAGCCCGTTAGCACCGCCCACCGAGCGGACCGCGATAGTATCAATCTCACGTCTGAGGCAGAGTTTCGACCATTGCGAACCGATCTGAACGACTGACCACCGACCTGCTCGATGCCCTAGCCCGTCATCATCTCGCCCCGCCCTCAGCCATCAGCGATATCGAGCGTCGGATTTAGGTCGTATCGTCCGGGTTCGAGCCATCACCACCCGCCTGACGGAACCGCTGAGCGGACGCGACCGGAACATGGACGTGAGCTACGTGGACCGTCAGTCTTCAGGCACCACCACCAGCGACATGAACCCGTTGGTGTCGCCACCGCCGACCACGATGCCGCAGCACGACTCATCACCTCAGCAGCAGCCACCACTGCACCCAGGCGGACGTCCGGCCGGCAACGTCACCGTCTATCAGACCACCGGCCCCGACGCCTACACCAGTCCGATCGCCGCCCCAGACGGCTCGACCCCTGCCCTCAACCCGCGCTCGTGCGTTACCTGTCGCCGCCGCAAGGTCCGATGCGACAAGCAGATGCCGTGCTCCAACTGCCGCCGCGCCCTTATCCCCTGCGTCTTCCCTGCCCCCGGCCGCGCCCCGCGTCAGCCGCGGCCCAAGGACCCCAATGCCCCGCCGAAATCTTCGAGCCACCGCGAGGTCGAGCTGATCAAGCGCCTGCGGAAGCTCGAGGGTATCGTCGAGGAGCTGAGCGGGCAGATAGAGATCGAGTCCGGCGGCAAGGGCGTGTCGTCAGCCGGGTCGCCTCGATCGCCGGATCAAGCGACTGCACCGAGGCGGACGTCGACCAAGCCGCCGCAGGGAACAGGAACCTGCAGCGATAGGGCACAGGGATCTGCTTCTGTCTTGGGTGAAGGAGACTCATTGAGCGAGCAAGGAAGCGAAGGATCGAGGAAGCGGGATATCAGTTCCCAACTGGGACGAATGGTCCTAAACGACCACAAAGGAAGCACGAGATATGTGTCGAACGGATTCTGGGCCAAGCTCAATGACGAGGTTTGTCCCCAGCCCCCTTTACTACGGTAGTACTTGACCGGTCGCTGACTCTCCCATGAAGCTGGATGCCCTGCGACAAGATACCCAGAGGTTAACCGACGACGAATCCGAGGCCGAGTCTGACTACGACGAGACTCCCGAGGTCTCCCCACCCGGCGGTGGCATCGACGGCTCCGACGATGACCATCACGCTTTTGTATTTGGCTATCGGTCCGCCGACGTCGATCTGCGTAGCTGCCACCCCATCCCGTCGCATTCTACCTATCTCTGGTCCGTATACAAGGAGAATGTCGAGCCTCTCGTCAAAATACTACACGTCCCGACCGTGGAAGCAATAATGCTTGATGCACGGAGGGACGCTGACAAGCTCTCCCCGGGGACCGAGGCTCTCGTCTTCGCCATTTACTACAGTGCGGTGATTTCGCTGGAAGCAGACGAGGTAAGCTCTTAGATTCTGTGTGTGGCGGCCTCATCATTGGGGAACGAATCGTGTTAGATCCCTGACTCTCGTGTAGGTTCTTGCGAATTTCAACTTGACCAAGGACCATGTGCTCAAGCAGTATCGGTTTGCCTTGGAGCAGTCACTTGCCCGGGCCAGCTTCCTCCAGACGTCGGACCTGGTTGTCTTACAGGCGCTCTCTCTCTTCCTCATCGTGGTTCGGCGAGTAGACCACAGCCGCTTCTGCTGGACCCTCACATGCCTAGTGATCCGGATAGCACAGGGAATGGGCCTGCATCGGGATGGCTCTCAGTTTGACCTGACACCTTTCGAGACGGAAATGAGGAGACGGGTCTGGTGGGCGATACTGGCGATTGATCTGCGATCGGCCGAGGAGGTTGGCACAGACCTGTGTATCACTGAAGCATCCTTCGATACGCAGATGCCTCTCAACATCAACGACGACGACATCAGGCCGACGTCCACAGAAATCCCCGTCCCCTGCGCGGGGCGGTCCGACTCGTCCGTCGCGGTCGCCCGTTACGAGATCCTCACCCTCTCCCGGCGTTTCATGACGGAGTTGGCGGACAAAACTTCCGACGCTAGCTCGGCGGACCGGGAAAAGATCCTCGTCGACGCCTACCACCGTGTTGAGGGCAGGTTCCTCAAGTATGCCATCGACGAATCGGACCCTCTCTACTGGATTGCGGCCATGGTATCCCGCATCATCGTCGCCAAGATGTGCCTGCACATATACCAATCCAAACTCTTCACCGGCGGCCAACCCGAGCTGCCGGACGAGGTCCGGGACCGCATCTTCGTCGCCGCCGTGGAGGTGGTCGAGCTGGGTCAAAAGGTCAACTCTGACCCGCGCTGCCACCAGTACCGCTGGCTCTTCAAGACCTACACCAACTGGCACGCTATCGCCTTCAACCTCATCGAGCTCTGTCGGCGCCCGTGGTCGGCCCTCGTCGAGCGTTCCTGGCAGGCCGTCGCCACCTTTGAGCGCGACCCCATCGACCTCGCCAAGAGTGGCAACCATTCCGCCGTCTTCCTGCCGCTGCGCAAGCTCTACCTCCGGGCACGCCGTCACCGCGATGCCGAGGTGGCCCGGCTCCGGAACAACCTGGAAGAGGTGCGGCGCCTGGACTGGTCGGATCGTATGAATCCGGCCATGGCGCGCTTCGGCCCGGTGCCCGGCGATGAGAACCGCCTGGAGCGAATGCGGAAGGACTGGTGGGCTCTCGTTCAGCCGGACAGCGCCTATCCGCAGGGTCAAGATATCCAGGCCCCGTTAACCGGGCCACTGGCGGGAGCTTCAGAGAGTCCAACTTCACAGCCCGCCACCGCCGACAACCGCGGGGATGCTCCCGGCACCAATGCGTTCAGCAAGTCCGACCCGTCCTCGACAGTGCAGATGGCTCCTCCGGGACAGGTAGACCTCACGGATGAAGCGATGCAGATGTTCAGCGACATGATGGCGGAGCCCACCCCTATAATCTCGCACTTCTGGCCTCACATGCACATGCACGAGAAAGGTGTGGTGGGCCCGGCCGCTGGCGGGAGCAACGCGGCCACGGCCACACAGGAACAGATGGACCCGGCCACGTCGCTGCCTGGGCAGTCTCTGGGATCTCTGGGACCGCAGGTACAGGCTGCTGCGTCGTCGCGAAACGACTTCCCGCCTTTCCTGTGGTCGAATGCTTGGGGCCAGCCCGCTCTTATGCCGACCGCCGTCGATGAGGGCACGGGCGACCTAGATATGATGGAGCACGACGACTTTGACTGGCAGAATTGGGGCCAGACGCTGCAGAGCTTTGATATGGGTGGGATGCGGCCACCGCTAGTATGAAGTACTTCCCAGAGATGGCTCTTGGGCTGTGACTGCCAAAGGAGTTGTTCATTTGCGTTTCCAGCCAACGATTGGTTTTTGCAGAGTTACGTGCGTTGTGCAGAGAGTTTGATGAAGGGATGACATGCATGATTTCTGGGTATGGTTGGGTTTGAGGCGAATTTGGAGTTAAGGGGTTTGTTCGCGTAGGACCGCAGCATGGCAAGTCGCCCTTCAAGAAATGGCAAATATTACTGATTATCTCTAGCACTACTATCTTACTACCAAGCATGGGCGATGTTTCATCGAGAGTGATTCCTGCATCAATGCTACCGGATCGGATGGTCAAACCGAACAGCGGACGGCGCGATTCTCATGGCGCCAGTGATGCGTAGGTATTGGTGGCCGAAGGAATGCGGTCCATCAATCATGCCTTCGTGATGATGACTCGACGACGCATTGGAATCCTATTGTGCTCTGGACTTCTTCCTTCCTCTTTTATGGAATGCGGATAGCTGGAAGTGTGGCTGGTTGATCTCCGCCCTTGTGAACGGAATGACACTGAGACACGGGTCTTGCGAGGCCTCCGTGGGAGGACTAAATGAAGAAAGAGTCCCTTACTTGGGAAGAGAGACTTTAAACAAGACGTTTCGTCATCTCTTTAAGTAATTCGTCAGTCTTGGCATTCTGCTCAACTTTTACTTCTACCATGCTCGCCGTCAGCTTCGCGACACTCTTCACCAAATCTCGATAACCTCTACGGATACAACAGATAAAGAAATGTTGCCGCGCCACATATCTGTCGCGCTTGCTGTCCTGGGCTTTACGAGCTCGGTCATTGCCGTCCCAACATTCCCGAGTCGAGCATCAGACAGCAGCAACAACAACAACAACATTCAAGCGCGACAGCCACCGCCCGAATGTCTACCGCCATGCGAGGACGACGAGGAGTGTAGGTGGGACAGGTTAGAGAGCACAGGGGAATGGCAGACGTTCTGTTTCAAGATCTAGGCGAATATCTAGACCGGTGGAAGAAGCAGCGGGGAACGTCGATGGGGTTTTAAGGGAAAGGGGATTTGCGGTGAAGAAAAAAAGATAAAAGAATTGCTGGTATGAATATTGGAAATCTAGCGGGTATGTACATAGGCATATATCTATACCACCTCCTGTAGCCCGTGCTTCGAAATAATCTACAACTTCGCACCCTCCTTCTTCTCCGAGGCCTCCCTCTCCTCCGCCAGTACGTCCTCCCTCCTGCGAATCTGCACCTCCATCGGCCCACGCTTCGTGAACCTCACCAGCGCGACCCTCTCCCAGTCGCCCCCGCGTCCCGAACCCTTGAGCTCCGGGCCCGGCTTGTCCAGCCCCAGTACTGCCCTCTGGTCCGACTGCCGTATGAGTAGATTGTGCGGGCTCATGACCTTGTCCGCCCAGCTGATCCGCGACGTCCAGTGCTCCCTCCCCCGGGCAGTCTCCGCCGCGGGCACCCGGCGTATGTACGCCAGGAGCCTCTCGCGCTGCGAGGCGTGGTGCAGCGGGCCAGCGCCCTCGGAGATGGTCCCGCTGACGAACTTGGTGAGTATCCACAGGAGAAAGTACTGCGGCGGGAAGAGGATGATGTCCTTTGCCGCGGCGCGCGAGAGGAAGGCCTGCGCGGGGGCAAAGGTGGCGGCCGTGTGCTCGACGCCGCCGTCGGGCGTGGGCACCAGCATCCTGGAGGGAATGCAGCTGGGACCCGTGGCCAGGGGGAGGAGGTAGAGATACATCTGGGTGGTGAAGCGTTTGGGGACGTTGGTGGGTGTTATCCACCGGGTAAAGGGGATGAGGTTGTCTGTCGGTAGCAGGGCGTCAGATCACCAAAAAAAATGTACCGCCTTCCTGTGATGGGCTTTGATTCAATTCACCTGTATCCGGGATGCCGCCCACGGAGTCCACCCAGTCGGTGAACCTCACCTCGTTGGCATGTACCCGCCTCCGGGCTGCCTCCCTATCCACATCCTCCAGGTTGACCAGCTCGCCACTGCCGTCCTTCTTCCTGGCCAGCAGAATGCCCGTCTCCTCGAACGTCTCCCTGATGGCGCCGATGCGGTACGCGAGCCCATCGCGGTGCCGCTCGGGGGAGTCCACGCCGGGAATATCGCCGTCGTGGAACTCGTCCAGGTTGCCGCCCGGGAAGACGTGCGCCGAGGCGAACGACGACGAAGTCTTGACACGGTGCAGGAGCAGGACCTGGTTCACGGGGGAGAGCAGGACGACTGATGAGCTGGGTCGGGGAGGAGGCGGGCCTCCGTCCGGAGTCGTAGAAGCCGACGGGGAGGGGGTCATTGTGACTACCGGCGATGGTGAATTCGAGAGTGACGCCCGTGGTCGCGATGCAGACTTGATCTTTTCCCACCGCCTGTGAGCCGCGCAGGTGTTTGTTGGAAGGGCGACGGAGCAATCACGGAACCTCCAGGTCGCGGTATGTCTCCCGAAGGATGGGAAAGACATGTACATTGGGGGGGGGNGGGGTGGTGGTGGAGGGACCGAGGACGCGCTCGTTACTGTTTTGGAGATTTCAGCCTTGGTTGGCGTTGATGTCAATTGCGGGGAGACCTAGATGGGATTGCCGATGGGCTCTGGTGCCGAGGTTGGATCATGGATGGGCCATGGCAGAGGGGGAGGGGGGTTCCACATCGACCCCAGATCGTCAGATCCGGGGTGCTGTGTTGTTGTTGTGAAGCCGAAGAATTATGGGAACTACGAGTATATTACAACCAACTTCCGACGGCCTAGATCGCACCGCATTAGGAGAAGCAGAGTCTAATAAAACGAGCGAGTTTAGAAGGCGCGAGGTGTGATGTCGTGAAAGGGATGCCGTACGATGCAATCAATGCATATAGGCCCAGTAATGCATATAGGCCCAGGGGCATGCATATAAGCCAGGGGTAGTCCGTATATATATATATGATATATCTATGCCATGCAGATGCGCCAGTGCGGGTGATTCATGCTCGTACAAGAAAAAAAAAAAGAAAGAAAAAAGAAAGAGAGACATATAGAGTGCTAGGTCTCGTCGTCATGAAAAATAAAATGCCTGTCATACCACACAGAACGCCACCTCTCTAAAAACGCTTTCTCTCCTTCCCACGCAGATTCACTCGCCACAGGCAGCAGACACTCTTGGACTCACACCACTTCTTCACCTCTCCCGGGTTTACCTCGCCGTCATAGCCGACTCGAGTCAGCTGGCCCGAGTTCAGCCACGCGGTCAGGCCCTCAAGCACAATCGGGTCGTAGAGCAGCATCTTTTCGTACCAGGACGGGTTTGCAGGGTCGGTCGACCGTGGTGCCGACGTGACGGCCTCTGTAATCCGCTCGAACAAGGCCTCCTGTTTGGCATCTGGCGCCATCGTGAGCGATAATTCGTTATCCTCCTCCATGGAGAGGGAGAGGTCTACGGCCGGCGGGGGAGAGAAAGTCTGCCCGGGTGATGAGAACGGCGAAGAAGGCGACATGTCACTCTCCGCTTCGGATGCCGAGTCTGGAATTTCCACTATGGTTCTGGGGACGGCAGGCTTGCGAGTGGGTGTACTTGGACGTGGGGGCGCTTCCGCAGTCGAGGCTTTGCCATGCTTCATCGTCGCTGCCATCACTGGTGATAGTCGTGATGGGCTGGTCGAGTCTTTCCTTGGTCGACCGCGAGGCCGCTTGGGGAACTCGAGCGCCTGCCCCGACGGTGGTGGTTCTGTTCGTCTCGACGACACCCCTTTTGAGCTTGTGGAATCCTTCCTGGGTCTACCCCTAGGCCTCATCGGTGATTCCATGGGCTGCGCTGAAGGTGGCGGGTCTTGAGGTTCTATACCAATGCTATTTTTCCTTGGCCGTCCGCGTTTTCGCTTGGGACTTGCGGCTACTTGTGCAATAGCTGGAGGTTGCTCACTTGGCCCGGCCGAGGTGGTGATTGTTCTTGTGCCGGCCGCCACCGTGCTGTTCTTGCTCTGCCAGCACTGGTCAAGAAGAGAGATCATGGCTGCTCGCCTCTTCACCGGCTTGAAACCGTAGGAACTGATCTCTTTTGTGAGCTGCGCATCTGTGTACAGCTCGAATGTGGGACGCTTAGGTTTCCCCAGAGTGCGATCCTCTTCTGGCCGACACTGCTGAGTGTCAACGGCCGCTGGTATTTGCGCCGAAGCCTTCTGAGTCGGCAAGTCTGATGTTGCTTTCGGTTTCTCAATATCGGTGCTCACGGAAATTTGACTGCTAGAAAACGGTGAATCGTCGTCGGCGATTTCCTGTGGTTGTTTCACTGCCCGGGGCAGGATGTCAGGGAGAATATCGAAAGTATCACCATCTCCGCCCTCAACGCATTGACCGGGCCCCTTGTACGTTCCCCTTGGGCCCGAATGGTCGCGGTCGTTTGACTCGGGCCGCTTGGTTGGTGGCGGCAAAGCGTCGGACAAGATTTCAAGGGAATCACGGCGAGGGCTTGTGGGGCACCCGACCACAGGCACATTCTCCTCTTCTGCCTTGAAATACCCAAATGGGTCATCTGTGTCATCGGCGGGCAGGCATTGCGGAGAGCCGTCAACCAGGTCAATAATCTCAGCATCAAAGAGTTGGCCATCTGTATCCCGCGCGGCAGCGTCCCACAATTTTTGCCTCTGCTCAGATGGTTCCAGCATATCGCTATTCAGCGGTGTAACACCGTTACCAAAGTCCATCTCTGTCAGATTTCCGATGGCAGACTGGATCTCGCGTAGTAGAGATGGTGATTGCTCCCTCACAAGTTGACTGGATGTGCCAAAGACGAAATCTTGCTTTGAAACCTCTTTGAGAGCAGTACCAGGAGAGAGCAATACGGGTTCCGGAGGCGGTGGTTTCTTCTTTGTCTTCTTAACAGGTTTCTTTCGACCGGGGCCCTTGACGTTGCCCTTTGCGCTCGAGCCTGCGCTTCGGGGCCCTCCATCCCCATTTGACAATCGCCCAACGGCAGGTTCCGCAGCAGGGACAGGTGATATTTTAGTGGCAGGACGATAAGCTGCCGTCGCTAGCTCAGTGATCGTCCGCGGCTTCTTCTTTGGAGCCTTCTTCTTGGTGGGTGACTTGTCCAGGGCTGGCGAAACTGACCGGCTACCTTCGTTGGTGTTTAGGAGCTCGATGCGTTTTCGCTTTTTCAGAAAGCTCAAATCCTCATCTGAAATGACAACCGCCTCTTTCGATGGCTGTTCGCTGCACCCGTAATTCTCCAGCAAGCTCTTGAATAGCCCCGACTTGTCGCCATCTGTCGCCGAGGAGTTGATGTCGTTCTGCGTCGGCCCGTGGGAGCCAATATCGACAGCTGTCTTTGGATTTTCGGGAGGGGGAGTCCAGTCCACCCTCCGGCTCATCGCGGGTTCCAGATACAGCGATTCGTCTTCAACAGGCCTCGTCGACTTCTCCCTGACTGGCCGCTCGTTTCTCGTCGGAAAATGTTCGCTCACAGTCCCCGTCTTCTCGACCTTCCTCGTTTGGAATGCATCCTTCTTCTCTGGAGGCTTATCAGGGGCGTTGTTCTGCGCTGCCTTTGCACGGCCCGTCTTTGCTTTGGGGCTCGGCACGTATTTCTTCCAAGGCTGGTCCGTCGCTGACAATTCAGCCGTCTCACCGTCTTCCACACCCTTCTTCGTCTTCTTTCCCGGCGCTGGCTTCCTGGTCCGGGGCTTACGAGGCTTTGGCACCGGTTCGGGGGCAATTTCGATAACCGAGACCGAAGTATCCTCATTCGCGGCAGCGGCCTGGGCCGACTTCCAGTGTTCCCTGGCGCTCGTAAAGGTAGACGTCGCGCCATCGGGTATCGGGTTTGCTCTGCTCCCGCTTCGAATCGGTGGGCGTCGAGGAACTTGTGACACCAGGTCCTGGACAGTCGGGAGGGGCGACGACGAATCCGCCAGGAGAGAGGCACGTCGAGGTGGCCGCATCGGCGACGATTGGAAGACATCGGGTGAGGCCATCGCACTCGTGGTCAACAGCCGAGAGCGCAAAGCGCATCTCAGGCTCCTGACGTGCTGCAATGTGACTATTATGCAGGTAATCCCATCGAGTAAGAGGCAAGGTTCGCGGTGGCGCGTGAAATGTGGAGTGGGTTTATCGCTGATAAACAAGTGGTGGTGAGCGCGGCAGAGCCTCCAGGTTCACGGCGGGGTCTGGACTCCCTGCCGGTCGCGAGTTTGCCGCGCGGTCACCTGACACTAATCACCTGGCACGTGATGAGACAAAAGCCCTGGCGGCCCCACGAATTTTGCTGGACCACACCAAATTACCAGAGGAACTTTTCGAACATCCCACTTCAGCGCAGTCACCGACCCGAAACCCACGTCAATCCGACAGACAACCGCGAAACCGCTCAAACCCTTCAAAATGGAGAACGACCGTGGCGAGATTGTGGACCTGTAAGGAGTGAACCGATATTCTGTCTAGATGCGGCGCGCCCGAAAACCAGAGTACTGATGCATCCGAACCCTTTCCAGCTACGTCCCGCGCAAGTGCAGCGCTACCAACCGCATCATCAAGGCCGCGGACCACGGCTCCGTGCAGATTTCGGTCGCCAAGGTCGACGAGAACGGCCGCGCCATCACCGGCGAGAACCATGTCTACGCCCTTTGCGGCTTCGTCCGTGCGATGGCCGAGAGCGACGATTCCCTGAACCGCCTGGCGCAACGTGATGGTCTGCTCAAGAACGTCTGGAGCGGGCAGAGGCTCTAAGAGTTTTGAGAGGGGGCGGGAATCACGAAGCCTTATGTTAAAGAGAGAGTTTCACGATCCGTCGATACCGAATGCTCGGACGTCAGCATAAGAGGAAAACTTGACTGGGAACGTCAGGCATTGGTCCGGACATGGTGGCATGGGTGGTTACAGAGTTGGCTGCATTTAGCAATTCCAATTCAGGGCGTTCGGCTCGATTTGAAACAAACCCATTTCGACTCTCGAGAGTTGCCATGCGGGAACCTGTGACGACCCATTGACGATCAACCCCATATTCCACGGCTAGCAAAGTCTCCTCGGACCGACCGCACTGGCCGCTTCATGCTCGAGGATTCCGGGGCTACTTCGATAGTCTCCGTGCCGCAGATTGATACTGGCCTGCAAAAAGCCGTGGTGCCAAAGTTCATAGCCATGGTACAGATACGGGTCAGACATGTTATGATGCATGTGATACGTCTCCAGGCCAAGGTGAGGCCATATTGATACAACTAACGTGTAGATGATCTACCCTCATCACATAGTTCCTACTTCGTCTACATCGCATTCTCGAGACCCTGTTTATAAGCTCTCAGCGCTCGCTCTCGACACGCCTTATGCTCAACAATGGGCCGCGGGTAGCCTGTCCTTCTGGCCTCGTCTCCCGCGCCACGATTATACGGGTCATGTATAGCCTTGCCCTCGATACCAGCTAGCTCTGGGACCCATTTTCGGATGTACTCGCCATTGGGATCAAACTTCTCGCTCTGAAGGAGCGGGTTGAAGATCCGAAAGTAGGGTTGCGGGTCGACCCCGACGCTGGCACTGAAACCCCAACCCCCGTTGTTGCTGGCAAAGTCGCCATCAATGAGATGCTCCATGAAGTAGCGCTCGCCCTTGCGCCAGTCAATGAGCAGATCCTTGGCCAGGAAGCAGGCTGCGATCATGCGGCATCGGTTGTGCATGTACCCAATGTTGCTGAGCTGCCGCATGGCCGCATCTACAAATGGGAAACCAGTCTTGCCTTCGCACCATGCGACGAAATGCTCCTCGTTGTAGGACCAGGCAATGTTTGAGTATTCCGGTTTGAAGGGCTTATTCATGCTAGGCGTTCATTAGCCAACGACGGGTTGATGATGCGGTTGAGCTCACTCACCAGACGTACGGCCAGTTGACCAGGACATGTCTATAAAAGTCACGCCAGGCAACCTCGCTGATCCAGGTCACGATCCCGTTGTTTCCGCCATTCAGTCTCTTCGTCTTGTTTCTGTCCCTAGCTGTGCGGACGCAGGTCCTCGCACTGATCGTTCCGCTTGCCAGGTGTACCGAGAGGCAAGAGGTCCCATTTCCCGCGGGGATGTTTCTTGCGTCTGAGTATCCCCCGATTCGTTCTTGACAAAAGCTTTCGAGGCGCTTCACCGCTTCGTGCTCCCCGCAGGGCCACAATTTTTGGTACCGCCTCTTCTCCTCGTCGCAGAGCGCCTTGTTCTTGGGTGCCCCCGGGATGGGGCAGTCAAACAGATGCCCGAACTTGTTGCGAGCACTCTCCGGATTCCTGCCTGGTGGCTCAAACTGCTCCAGCAGGTCAAGGTTCTCATGAATATAGGCCACCCAGGATCGATACCACGGAGTATAGACAGCGTACTGTTTTCCACTGCCGGTCTGCAGCCTCCCTGGGGGGACCACGCAGGTGTCGTGGACGACCTCAAATGACTTGCCTTTCCCCGAGAGATGCCGCACCAGGTGCCTCTCCCTCCGGAGCTCATCGGCTTCGTACTCCATATTTGCAAACAAATGGCTGGCGCCCCATTCATCCATGAGTTCCAGGATGCGATCTGGAATCTGGTTCCTCTTCTCCACCGTCTCGACGTGCAGAGGGATATCTAGCTTGGCAAGATCTTGCCTCAGAACTGCGAGCGTCCGGAGCATGAAGTCTATGCGCACAGGCGCCCTCAGGTGTGCCTCAAAGTCCTGCGGGCTAACAAGGTACATGCATATCAAGGGAACACCGGCCTTCTTGGCCACCTCGCCGGCATGCGCCAAAGCCGTATTGTCCCATAGGCGGAGATCCATCTTGAACCAGTGGACGACGGCATCCTTGACCTTGACCGACTTGCGTTTCCCCGAGGTGTCTTGGAGGGCGGCGTAAAGCTCGTCGATGGGCCGAGGGATCTCGCCAGAAGCGTAGGCGCGAGCTCTCGCATTGCTCATCTCTGGTGGATAGTAGTTGCGAAGCACGATGCCATGGTCGTCGGCTCCGTCGGCCAGAGGGTTCGGATGACGTTGAAACAGGTTGTCGACGACCTTGACAGTTTTGGCCTTCTTGATCTGCCTCCCATTGGTCTCGTTGAGCGGAGGAGGAGGGCGTTTGGCGGCCGCCTTTCGGGGCGGCATTGTGCTGAAGTGAAAGGTAGAGGGAAGGGGTTGGAAAGGGATTCCTCGACTGTTCTGCAGAGCGACAGCCGGATGGATGGAGGAAAGGCACAGAGTATTATTGCTCGGCCTCAGAACGACACGAAATAGTAACATTTATCATGGGCCGGCTGGGGCGGCTGATTGTTGAAGTACGAGATTGGGTTGGAAGATTGAAATGGTTACCTACTTATTTACCGATGCCAGAACCGTCCAAACTCAAGAATCAGTGGTAATAGCGGCTATACTACTAAACGTACGGGCAGCATGCCTCTCGGTTACGCGGGAGCGAGAGCGGCTCAGAACGCTATGACGATGTCAAGGAGAGGAGCTCGATTCTAAGTTCAGATCGGAGTCCCTGAAGATCGATCGCGGGACTCACGTTAGTGGCTCTCCCAGATCCCCAGGGGGGATACAGCGGGGAGACATTAATTTTCGTGTCGTGTTCCCGCACAAAATGGCGGGGCAATTGCACGAAATTAATGTCGAGTCACTGTACTATTGTGGGGGGTACCGTTACACCCTGGTAGAGACACTCATTTATCGAGCAAAATGAGGTACCACAAGTTAGTGCCAGCGGTAGCTCCCCTGCAACAACCACGCCGACAGCGTCTTTCTTCCCTCTCTTGTTTGTAGGCGCCACTTCTGATCTTGAGAATCTCAGTCCGCCGTGAGCATCAAAACTCTGCACTTCGCTTTTGAAAGAATGCGACGAAGTACCTACCAGGTAATATCCTTCCGAGCCAGTCCGCATCCAAGATCACGACGTCGCATCTATCTGGCCTCGCCGAAGAGATAGAAAGCGACACCGACCACAACCCACCTCTCCTCTCGGGATGCCGAGTCCACGTATCTGCAACTGCCCGACCATGCGGCCCGACCGAACGCACTGCCGTTGCACAAGATGAGCCACCGACGGAGTCGGTCATGAGGGCCGCTTCGCGACGGCAGAGTCGCATCCGGGCGTGTTTACACCGGTAGGTTGTAGTGCGGGGCCTCGAGTCGCATTGCTCGATGGCTGGTTGGTGATCTATCGAATGGTGCTGGTGGTCAGGCCCTCCTCCCTCGTGGAGCCATTGTACTGCTTCCCAGTCCTCTCGCTGCTTCGCCGCCCGCCCCTGCTGCCCGTTATTCGCCCCCTTGTGCCTGCCATCTGCCACGAGGGCTCGTCACGAGGGTGTCCAAAGAGCGGAATCCGATGTTACCGTGTGTTGGTGGAAGCTGGCCTCCACCGTCAAGCAGGAAATGGCACCCCTCAAGAAAGCTCCATTTCCCCCCTCATTTCCTACCAGTTCTTTAACGCCGTCTCTTCGTGGCCATTTTACTCTCGCCCATGGCCCGTAACGAACTGTTGGCAGGTCTTTTGGGCCTTGTTGTGGTGCTGTCGCGCGCAGCAGAGTTGTCCTCCTACTGCCCAGTCTTCTACACCGAGCCACCAGCAGACTGCGAACCGATACCGGACACGTTATTCGGTCCCGCAGTGGACAATTTCGGACATCGCGAACCAGACATTGGCATCCTGGAGGACACATTTGATGCGCTTGCCGTCCTCCAGGGAGATTATTTCGACCTCCATGACGGCACCTGGCCCTCAGCCATTGACTGGACAGGGGCGGTTGTCGAAACGGTCGTGGCGGGCGCCCTGAGGACCCTGTCTAGTTCGCTTGGCAGAGTCGACCTGGGAAACCTCAAAGATTGGAAGGCGAAAGAAAACCTCGTCTCGTTCCTTTTCTCTCAGGTGACTCGCTCATACTATGGTCAAGATGCCACAGCCATAAGAGACCAGGTAGAGCAGCCGCATATCAGTACCGTGACCGCCAGCTCTGACCCTCTTTTAGGCGTATGATGATATGCAGTGGGTGGTTCTTGGTTGGATCGAGGCCATCAGGTTTGTTTCTGTTCATTCGACATTGCATTACCCAGGCAACTACGATGGCAATGCCACCGGAGCTAGCCGGCTGGAACTAGTGTCAGACGAGCTTCCTTGGCATGGGAACAACTGGATATCTCCATTCGCCCATCGTGCGCTCGTCTTCTGGCACCTCGCCTCCCGCGGCTGGGACGAGAAGCTCTGCCACGGTGGTATGATCTGGAGTCCGCACGTCACTCCATACAAGAACGCCATAACCAACGAGCTCTGGGTTACTGCCTCCATATCCATGTACCTGTACTTCCCCGGTGTCAACTCCACGGCGCCTTCGCTTGGCTCTGACGACTTCCCGGAGAGGGACCCGGCATTCAAGGCCGCAGCGATACAAGGTTACGAGTGGCTGATGGGCATCAACATGACCAACAGTCAGGGGTTGTTTGTCGACGGCTATCACGTCAATTCTGAAGTCCCTGGCAACGTCGAGTGTGATGTCCGTGACGAGATGGTTTACACGTACAACCAGGGCGTCATCCTGACAGGCCAGCGGGGGCTCTGGGCAGCCAGCGGTATCCTGCTCTATCTGAATGAGGGTCACGATCTAGTGCGATCCGTTATCAACGCGACAGGTTGGAACTTGACGAGCAACTCGCCTGTTGATGGCATAATTCCGGGTCAACTCCCCCCATGGCGTGGTATCGGGCGCGGAGGAATTCTGGAAGATGAGTGCGACGCAAGCGGGGAGTGTTCCCAGGATGCCCAGACTTTCAAGGGCATCTTTTTCCACCACCTCACAGCGTTCTGCGAACCCCTCGAACCTTCAGGCGAAGTTGGTGTGACTGTTGATACGGACGGGTTTCGTCGCGTCAGGGGAGCTCACGCAAGCGCTTGCCGTTCGTACGTTGATTGGGTCCAGCACAATGCAGAAGCCGCCCTTGGGACCCGGGATTCCCACGGCCGATTTGGCATGTGGTGGGGAGCAGGGCTCTTTGGCAACGTCACTGTGTCGCGGAGCGAGGATGGCATCGACCACTCTGCCGCGAACACGACCGATTACCGCAACCACGGCACACCTGACGATGATATCTGGGGCGGGCGTTGGGTACCAGGGTCCGGTGCCCCCAGCAGGACGGGGAACGGCGGCGAGAGCCTCCCTTACTCGGATGCAGGCGGGGAATTAAGGAGCATGGTCCTGGGTATCAGGACAGCCGCCGGGCATCGCCACAGGGTTGTAGGAGACCCGAACGATCGTGGACGAGGGCGAACAGTAGAGACGCAGAACGGAGGTCTGGCTTTGCTGCGGGCCTATTGGGAGATGTCACAGTCAAATTAGACCCGATGATGACGACACGGCCGGAGACAGAGGCATTGACTCTAGAAACATATCTTCCGGCAAGTACAGATGGTCAATATAATTACAACACTGCCACGCTAGGCGGAATGGCCAATTTGCCAGACGCAGATGAAGTCGGTCTCGGCATAGCTCAGCCACACCCCACCATCGATGCACCCACGTTAGTGAGTGGCGACTGCTACTACGAGCATATACATAAGCGAATGCGAAGAATCTGGAGGTTGGGAATGAGGTGGGATTGGGCCGTTGGGGAGCGCCTTGCCAGATTTGGGTAGCGAATCAAGATATGGCCCATTGAGTTGCGTATGTATAGCTCGGACTCGGATCCCGCAGCGGCACTTTCAGATTGCGAAGACACTTTCAGATTGCGAAGATAATTGACCCAGAGCCATTCTCATACTTATATATCTTGGGCAATGGGAATTGTCTCAAACCGGTTCCAGATGAGGAGTCGTGATCTATCACCACTTACACCCACAATCCATACTTACCCTACACTTCCATATTCCGCAAGACTCCCCATTACGCACACACAACTGTGCTTCCTAGTCTCCTTTCGGTCCACCAAAGACTTTCCAGGAGGGTTCTCGAAGTCGCTCAACGGTGGCACAACAGAGGCAAAGCCATGTGCTTGTTGGTGAAACTCATCACGAAGCTTGCAGCTGCAGGCAACCACAGCAACCACATGGGCCATTTGAACGATACGTTTTACGCCGACAAGGCACAGCATCAAGACACAGCTACCTGTGCAACGGACCACTCGCACAATAAGCACGCGGCCCCTCGACATAAAACATGTGGCCAGCGAAAGGCCGAGCGCAGGGCGCAACGCCAGATGCGCCGAGAGGTGCGTGCGGCGCTGCCTCGAGGCTGCTGCGGGAGTAGGCTGCATAGACTGCCACAGGTGCAGACCACTAGCTCGGTGCACAACTTGCCGGGGCCACATCTGTACCAGGCCGATGCAGTTGAGGGTGCCGGAGTCGATGATGCCGAGCGGCAGACACCGAGCCGTGCCGGGTGGGGCCCGGAGCATGGCCCGCCCCCATCTTATGAGGAGGTGGAGAAGAGCTGAGGGGGGTACGGATGCTGAGCGAGAGTGACGTGAGGAAATTGTTCAAGGAATCGAATCTGATGTATATAGTGCTTAATGGGCTTTTTTGCTTTTTTTTTTTTTTTAAAAAAAAAACAACCAAAAAAACATGTGTCTATTGATCAACCTTACCTTGCGGCTGGGTTGGATTCTATCGCCGAAACTCGGACATCGCAATTTTGTTTTACGCAACTATTAAGAGCCATCTCTGCATAAAAAAAGCTTAAGGCAATCCACTGGTGCAACGTGCCGATAGAGCAATCCTGCATCGCAAAATGAAGTCTGTACGAGTGCTAATCGTAGTACACACTATACAGACCTGTGTCACAAGCTTTGGCTCGGTCCAACACATGGGAGTAATTAACCGTCATATTGGGGATCAGATGACGACCAAAATCTTTACGCACGCGCAAAAGCCTCTTCGAGCACTACTATGATAATCCTAGGTCAGTATGAGGGAGGCTATTAGAAAAGCTAACCTGTGTAAATGGATGGGGACAGTTCGGTATTGTTAAGTACTACAGGTAGCCTGTTAGAAGAGATCGCACTGACTTTTTGCCCCCTTTGTTGGTGGACGGTCACAATAATATCGGGTCTGCCCCTCCATTATCGGCGCATCTGGGCCTGTCTCTTGTCTTATCAAAAGTGGCTTCCCCTCCGTCTTCGGAAAACCCACCAGCAGAGATGGACTAATAACCACCACCAGCCCCGAGTCAAGGGACCTCAAACTTCCTCCACAACCACCCCCCAAATCGAAACGGTACGATTGCGTGGAAATGCAAAGGCGGTCTCCAGCAGTCCTGCTTGAAACGCCTGCCCCTCGCTCATAATGCCTTCGGTCGACCCCTACGACGAACATGCCCCGGCAGCGGAGAACGGACTCAACGGCAACGGCCCCGTGACCGACACTTTCGACTCGGAGCTGCTCGACTCTGCCAATGGCGCCAATGCCAACAATCCCCCCCGCGACGCCAACACCTCAGACAGTGACGACCCCCACGGTGTCGTCGAGATCAACATGGAGGCTAGATCACGCACCAATACCTACGCCAATGGCTCCCGCCGACCGCGGACTCCCACCGGCAGCATGGCCTTGACCGACTACAGCGTCAATCCATCCACGCCGTCCGCCGAGAAGCGGCAACGTATCCGGGACATTGTGCCCGAGGACTTCTTGCTGCCCAATGGGCACCCAGATGTATGACCCACACCATTCTGGTCATCCTCGAGATCCGCTGACTTGGTTCCTTGCGCCTTATAGTACCTGCGTCTGATTGCCAGCGCCACGTCTCGCGTATACGAAGCCTGCAAACTCACACCATTGACCCACGCCGTGAACCTCAGCAACCGCCTCGAATGCAATGTCCTGCTCAAGCGCGAGGACCAGCAGCCCGTCTTCAGCTTCAAGCTGCGCGGCGCCTACAACAAGATGGCCCACCTCGATCCCAAGAAGAGCTGGAAGGGCGTCGTGTGCTGCTCTGCTGGCAACCACGCCCAGGGCGTGGCCTACTCGGCCCGCAAACTGAGAATCCCCGCCACCATTGTCATGCCCGAGGCGACGCCTGCCATCAAGCATCTGAATGTCGCTCGGTTGGGTGGCCACGTCGTGCTACATGGCGCGGATTTCGATGAGGCCAAGGTCGAGTGTGCGAGGAGGGAGAAGAATGATGGGCTCATCAACATCCCTCCGTTTGATGACCCTTATGTCATTGCTGGCCAGGGCACTATCGGGAACGAGCTTTTTGGCCAGACCAACATGAGCAACGTCGACGCCGTCTTCTGTTGTGCCGGTGGAGGCGGTCTGATCTCTGGCATCGGTCTGTACGTCAAGCGCATGGCGCCCCATGTCAAGGTCATTGCCGTGGAGGCGTCCGATGCGAATGCCCTGGCCCAGTCGCTCAAGGCCGACCGCCGCGTGGTGCTCGAACGTGTGGGTCTCTTTGCCGACGGAGCCGCCGTCAAGACTCTCGGCGAGGAGACTTTCCGCATCTGCAAGGAGGTAGTCGACGAGGTCGTCGAGGTCTCCACCGACGAGATCTGCGCTGCCATCAAGGACATGTACGACGACACCCGGTCCAGCCTGGAGCCTGCCGGAGCTCTGTCCATTGCCGGCCTGAAGAAGTACGTGCAGAAACACCCTCCGAAGAACCCCAAGCGGACCATGATAGCCGTTACTTCTGGCGCCAACATGGACTTTGACCGCCTGAGGTTCGTCGCGGAACGTGCCTCCATGGGAGGTGGCAAGGAAGTCCTTCTGCATGTCCAGATCCCGGAGCGGCCCCAGGCTTTCGCGGAGCTGATCGACACCATCATGGGCAACCCTGTCACCGAGTTCTCGTACCGCTACGCGACAGACGACATTGCCAACGTCTTCTTCGGCCTGTCACTGGTAGGCCCGCCAGAAGAACGTCCGTCAGAACTCCGCTCCATATTGGAGTGCATCGAAGCCGAGGGGAACAACGTGGTGGACGTATCGCAGGACGAGCTCGCCAAGAGCCACATCCGGTATCTGGTGGGCGGGGTCTCGGGCGTCAAGGACGAGAGGTTGTACATGTTCAACTTCCCCGAGCGGCCGCGGGCGCTGGAGAAGTTCCTGACGGTGCTGCGGCCGCGGTTCAACATCAGCTTGTTCCACTACCGCAACTCTGGTGGCGACGTCGGCAAGATCCTCACGGGCATCATTTGCCCCGATGAAAACCTCGCCGAGCTGGAGAATTTCCTGCTCGAGATTGGGTATCCGTACGAGGACTGCACGAATTCGCGGCTGTTCAAGTCCTTTTTGCGGCGTGAAAAGTTGGAGGACAAGGTGGACCATTGATGGACCGCATACTGTGTGACACCGGAGTCGGGAGTTTATTCCTATTCTTTTTTTTCTCCTCTTATTTTGCCTGGCTGATAGATGGGAGATGTTCTTTACGATTTGGTCTGGACAGAAGAAGACTTGCTTCGCAAGTTCCCGAAAATAAAAGACGAGGTGCTGAGGGGTTGCACAGACGAAAAAAAAGCAGGGGTTGGAAGTCGGTTCACTAAGATTCTATAGTTGGTCATGATAGAAGGGAATTCATCAGCTGGACTGGGCTGGCTAAGAAGCCGTTCTTTAAAGATGCCCGTCTACATTGGCCAATCTTGTTTCATCCTAGGTGAGTACTAAGTAGCAGTGTCTACTCTATGCGGCATTGCAGGTCTTGCAACGCCACTGGCCGGCGACAACAGCGGCTACGTTCTGTACCTACCTATCTCCGGCAGGAACCCGTTGGTCATTCTCGATTTGGCAAACATTTGGGTCCTTTTTTTTTGTGTAGGGAGTTTTTATTTGATTTTTGGACCGTGTTGTGGATCAAATCTGGCACAAGAGCAAGCTACTCGTACGCTCCCGGTTGGCTCGGTTGGGTCCGTGTCCTTGTTCTCAAAGACGCACAGAGGCGAGGGGCAGCTGGTGGTAGGGAGACGTCCATCAATTATTACTTGATGCAACAAAGGATGCTATATCGCGCGCTTTAGGTTACTGCTGGATTAATTATTACCTGACGAACGGACTTGGTGATACCCGAAGTACTAGGGGGAATAGCTTGCGCCGTGAACGAGCCTCTCAACTGTGGCTTGCGGTGAGCTTGCCGCTTGTGTGAGCACCCCTGATGGGGTGACGCGACTGCCTTATGTCCAGTATGAAGTTGTACGAATTCATGCGTGCGCGCCGAACCGTTGGGGGCCACACCGTTGTTTTCGCGTTATTAGGGCACGTTGCAAAGGCAGGTAACGGCAGCAGGTGGGTTAGAGATATGTGTACATAGCCTCGCCCAAGGTACCAGGTACCTTGCGCAAAATTGCCAGCGCGGTCGGCGTACGGGTACTCGTAGATCATAGGGGTACTACCTACTAGGTACTAGTACGTGGGCGGCGCCGTGCCCACTTCCCACCAATCAGTACTAGTACGGTACCCACCTACCCGCGAAGCGAAGAAGCTTGGCCGTCAACAACTCGCCCACACTAACTCAATTTGACCACGGCGTTCCACCACACTTACCGGGATTGGGGCTGTTGCTACCCCACATTCGCTTGCTCTTTCACCAGCTTCAAAGGTACCTTACTACTGTACCTTGGGTGCTACTGTACCTGCTCAGGCCCCGCCACTTAGTACCAGTAGCTAGCGCCTTTGCCGGAAAACTGCTGCTGCCGGCGGGTACCTTGAGGTCCCCCCATCTTGCCCGCCTCGCCGTCACCCACCACCAGGCCACCACCGGCAGCACCAACTACCTGTGCTACTACTAGTGAGTACTACCACGTACTCAGTAATAACTGATCCTTTGAACTGTTGTGCGACCTTTTTTTCTCTTCCTAGCAACCCCCATTCCTCGCCCACTCCTCGACGATTGACACCGCGCATTCGATAACGGCCTTTGCATGATTTCTGGTTTCTTCCTGCACCGCCTAGTTCTATCACCGAGCCCCGCGACCCAAACCCTGCGACGTTGGCCCCAAGTGGCGGAGCTCCGTCATCGCTCGCCCACGACGCACCACGTTTTTGCCAACGGTTCACCCAAGCACCACACGACCGGCTGCATCGAAGCATAATACGACCCTCGCAACTTCTCAGCGTTACAAGTCTTGTCTGCCCTGTCGACGCCGAAACGTATCATGTGTCTGGAAATCCTCTAGCCTGACGGCTCCGACCTGCAATATTCCTCACCTACTACCCCCGCCTCTTCTCTCCCGTTCCGCCCTCGGTACGAAACTGCGCGGGCGCATCTGGACCTTCTGATACTCCAGACGATATTACCTCGAATATTTTTTGACAACTTCGTGCGTATTGGTGTATCCCGCCCTACGCTGTGCGAACTATCCCCGGGGTTGGCGGGCTGTTCGCCCCCACGGATCAGCGACGTTTGTTTACGCCATACTGCCTACTACTCGAGCTTGAGTGTTCCTGGTGAAGGGGCAACCTGGAGCAGACTTGCCGGTCACGGTGGCCCTTGCCCCTCGCTTGGGTGCAGACTCACCCCCTCGAACCTACGATAACCCTACAGTCGCCCGCCGAGGGTTCGAGAAAACATGCGGCGGTCACGGTCTCCGAGCTCGCCTTCGCCCTTCCGGGCATTGGCTCATCACCAGATGACGCATGGCGGCTCGAGTCCGAAGGATAACATCTCGCTGATACGGTCGTTCAACAATGAAAACAACCCGACCCGGCCTATACGGCCCTCGCCACTGACGGCATCCATAATCAGAGACATGCCCCAGGATCTCGTGGACCGTATACGTTCTTTCCCTCTCTTCATGTCGGCGCCCGAGGAGTTTCTTGTCGAGATCGGGAACCACCTAAAGCCGCAGATCCAGGGGATGAACGACCATGTCGTTACCGAGGGCGATGATGCCAAAGCCATGTACTGGCTTGTGCGGGGTGTTGTTGCCGTGACGTCGCGCGATGGGGAGGCTGTTTATGCCGAGTTGAAGCCTGGCGCCTTCTTTGGCGAGATTGGTGTCCTCATGGACATGCCTCGCACTGCCACCATTATCGCCCGGACCAAGTGCCTTCTTCTTGTGCTCAAGAAGGAGGACTTGCAGGCTGTTATGCCCAAGTTCCCCGAGATGGAAAAGGCCATCCGCCAAGAGGCCCAGGAGAGGTTGAATCTCCTCAAGAAGCAGCGCCAGGAGATCAGAGGGAGCGCTCAGACAACCAAAGGCGAAATTTCGCGCGCTACAGTCCCGGGTGAAGTATCCACAGGGGAGAGAGGCGCTATCAAGAACGGCGAAGTGGTGAATCTGAAGAAGCGCAAATCCCCGAGCCCTGGCATCATCGAGGACCCCGCCGCCGGCAGTGCCATCGGAAGTGGCTTCGTTAATATACGGCGGACTTTGAAAGAGCTACCCTTATTTTCGACACTGCCGGCGGATATCCTTCATTTCCTGGGCCTCAGTGTCCAGCCGAGAGCCTATCCACCCTTCACTGACATCGTCCGACAGGGAAGCTCTGGAAACGAAATTTACTTCATTGTGAGGGGAGAGGCAGAGGTAATCCACGAGTCACCGGACAGCCATGCTGCTGCCGAGAATGTGGCACCGATTCAGAAGAGGCCGCGACTGAAGGAGGGGCAGTATTTTGGCGAAGTCTCAAGCTTAGGGCTGTCTCGGGGGCGCACGGCCACCGTGAGGTCCATCACGACTGTTGAGTGTCTGATGATCCCAGGAGATGCCCTAGATGAACTCTGGAAGCGGTGCCCACCCGATATAAAGTTGCAGGTGGAAAAGACGGCTCGGATGCGGTACAATGGGAAGGACGAGGACGAGGTGATGGCCGACGTCGATACAGGGGACAAGACCAGTAAATCCGACCCTTCAACACCGACGACACCTCTCCGACCCTTGCCGCATGTCACTTTCACCAACCCGTCGAAGCCAAGCTCGCCCAGCAAGGATGATTCCGAGATGATGGAGCGCAAGGATCCCGACCCCTTCCTCAGTGTCAACATGGAGAACTTGAGGAACAGGAGACGTCATTCGCTGGCACCTCCCACGCCGCAGACGGACTCATCTACGCTAGTGACGAATGGTCCTCGTCTGCCCTCGATTGAAAGTTTAACACCAATCAAGTTTCAAGTGACAGACATGCCTCCGCATTCGGATGCACCTATCAAGCGAGTCAAAACTCTCCCGCGAAGGCCTCAGAAACACGCAGAGCCGACGCTGTCTGACGACATCCTCGTGGAAGTCTTCTCCTATGCCGACGTTGGCGAGCTTCTGCGGCTCCGTCAAGTCAACAGTCACTGGCGGCGGTTGCTGAGAACATCCGACAGGTTATGCCATTACGTCGATCTGTCCATCTACAACCGCACGTTGACGGACCAGATTATCTGCCAAGTCATCGCGCCGTTTGTCGGAAACCGGGCCCTCACCGTTGATCTGAGCAATTGCTTCCATATTTCGGATGAAGGCTTCTCCGCACTGTGGCACATGTGTGGAAAGAATGTGAGGCGATGGAGGATGCGGTCCGTCTGGGATGTGTCGGCAACTCAGATTCTGGAGATGAGTGAAAACGCCAAGGACTTGGAAGAGGTTGACTGGAGCAACTGCCGAAAGGTTGGAGACAATCTCCTTGGGCGTGTCGTCGGGTGGGTCGTTCCTGAACCGCCACCTGCGAATAGGCAAATTGTGATACAAACTTCTGCCAAGCCCAAGACGAGAGCGCAAATCGAGCAGCAGCAGCAGCAACAGCAACAGCAACAACAACAAAGGCACTCCCACATGCCCCCTCCGGGCACGGTCATTGGCTGCCCGAAGCTACGCATCTTGAACCTGTCCTATTGCAAGCACATTACCGATCGATCGATGGCCCACCTGGCTGCGCATGCCTCGAACCGACTCGAGTCGCTATCTTTGACCCGGTGTACGTCCATTACCGATGCTGGGTTTCAGTCCTGGGCGCCATTCAAGTTTGAGAAACTCTGGAACCTCTGCCTCGCCGACTGCACATATCTGTCTGACAATGCCATTGTCGCTCTTGTCAATGCGGCCAAGAATCTGACTCACCTTGACTTGTCATTCTGCTGCGCACTGTCCGACACGGCGACCGAGGTTGTCGCACTTGGCCTCCCGAAGCTGCGGGAGCTGAGGTTGGCCTTTTGCGGCAGTGCCGTCAGCGATGCCAGCCTAGAGAGCGTGGCGATTCACCTGAGTGACCTGGAAGGCATCAGCGTCCGGGGCTGCGTCCGGGTTACCGGTAAGGGCGTTGAGAGTCTCCTGCGGGGATGTGGCCGCCTGCAGTGGATCGACGTTAGCCAGTGCCGGAACCTCGAGCCCTGGGTGTGTACTGGAGGCGTCGAGAAATGGGGCTACGATGATCGGACGGGATCACCACCTGACTATCAGAGCGACGAGGACGAGGACGACGAGGACATGGAGGAGACTCACTCGCCGCCATCCAAAGCAATGAGCATCGCATCGCTTACAACACCTAGCTTCCTGGAGCAGTCGGGAGTAGGAGCGGCCGGCGGGCGGCAGAGACGACCCGTGAGGTTTTACATCGAGAAGGCGAATATGGGATTGCGATGATTTTATCCTCTCACCCATTTTTTTCCTTTTTACCTTCTTTTTTTTTTGGCATATAATTGAAGGAAATTCACATACTTACTTATGATACACGAGGCTAAAATGGGAGCTTCCGACAACGGGCTTTGGAATCCTGACTGGAAATGGTGGTTTCGGGTACATAGAGCGGCTCGGGAGATACCCAGTATGTCTTACGTGGGCTATGAAGCAAGCCTGAGAGCTATGAAATGACGTCTTCTAAATTTTAATGAAATGTTTCCTTTGTCGACTCGGTACTGGGGGTTTACCTCGTCGGCGATAGTTTTCAAGTCATTGTGTCCTATGCGGGCGCTAGTGTTATAAACTCGAGCTTCTCCACCTCGTCACCTCCCGGATGCAATAGCTGGCTACGGTTCTCGTGCCCTTGTAATAGAGAGGACAGAGCCAAGTTAGAGATAGGAACTTATTAGGGTGAGCTCACAAATATGGGTAAAAGGTTGTTACTCTGGGTGGGTATAGTCCCCTCGAGCCAGGTGGACTTGGTATCTTGGGGCACGGTAAGAGTAACTAAAATTGATTCTTCTCTTTTTTTTTTTTTTCATGGTAAATATACATCTATAAAAGCTACTGCTTAACTTCCATCAGCCAACATGATGACAGTTCGTGCAGTAATTAAGAGTGACTCTACAACTGTTGGAAAGATACGCAGTTCCGCACTTGGTCACGCCGTTGTGTTCCTTCATGTGGTCCACACTAATGCCACTTGTTAGCGATACCAATATCGTGCAAGGAGTGGATGACAAGGGAGGGGGGNGGGGGGGAGTTGACTTACGCGTTCTTGATGTCCCTGCCTTTCATACCCAGGCCATAGTCGTCGCACTCAAACTGGGCTGTGCAGCCAGCCTGGCCAAAAGAGAGGACGACGATGATGCCACTACTGACCCTGTCATAGCGGGAAGTGAAATCCGTATAGGTGACATCGTCCTCAAAGTAACCTATTGCCACGTCGCAGGCATCGTCGATGCTGCCGCACATGCTTGAGCCGTCATTGTTGGCGTCGACCTGGGTCGGCAGGGGTGTCTCGAGAGTGACGGGGTCGCCAACACCCTCGACTGTGGTGGTCGGTCCGTCGGGGCCGGAGATGGTCGTGGTGATCCTTTCGGGGTATTCGAGGACGGTGCCGTCCTCGGTTATGGTGATAGGGATGGACTCGGGTTCCGGCTCGGGTTCCGGTGCCTCTGTTATCTCGGGGATCTCCGTCGTCGTGGACTCTGTCTCTGTGGGAGAAGGTTCGTCGGTTGGGGTGGGGGTGGGTGTCTCAGTAGCAGTCTCAGTAGGAGTCTCGGTAGGAGTCTCGGTAGGAGTCTCGGTAGGAGTCTCGGTAGGAGTCTCGGTAGGAGTCTCGGTAGGTGTCTCAGTAGGAGTCTCAGTAGAAGTCTCCGAGGTGACGGTAGGGGTCTCAGTGGGAGTCTCCGAGGTGACGGTGGGTGTGTCAGTAGGAGTCTCCGAGGTGACGGTAGGCTCATCATCGACAACAATTGTTGTGAGCCCGTAGGACACAGTGACGTCGGCCGGCCCCTCATCAATAACGATGGTTTCGAGCCCGAAGGAGACAGTGACCTCCGTGTCGGTAGGCCCCTCATCGATGACAACAGTCTCAAGCCCGAAGGACACGGTAACCTCCGTCTCGGTTGGGCCATCGTCAATGACAACAGTCTCGAGCCCGAAGGAGACGGTAACCTCCGTCTCTGTCGGCCCCTCATTAATGACAACGGTCTCAAGCCCGAAGGACACGGTAACGTCCATGGACGATGTCTCCTCGGACGTTTCTGTTGTCTCCGTGGTGTCGTCGTCCTCATCGTCCTCTTCGTCCTCTTCAGGGGTTTGGGTGCTGACAGGAGTGGGAACGCCATTATTGATTATCACAGCTGATGGTGCCGGCGTAATTCCAGGCAAGGGGGGAAGGATGTAGGCTCCAGGTGCCGGTCCTAGATGTTTTTCATTTCATCTCAGTCTCTGGGCTCTTGCTGTAGTAGGGCATTTGGGTCACTCACCGATTCCCCAGAGGATGATCCCTCCTGGGCCATCGTCTTCGCCAACATGTTCGCAAAAGATCAAGCAGGGGAGGCCAAAAAGTACGGGTACCACGGTCTCATGGCCGTCTTCATCAGTGGTTGTGTGCAGGGTGTTCTCAGTCACGCCCTCGATAGTCTCCTGCGCCTCAGCCGTAACTGAGGAGGGATCAGGCGTGATTTTGGACTCGTCAGGAATGACGATGACGGGCGGGGTAGTGGGGGAAACAGTCTCCTCGTCTGTAGTTGTGGCCTCGTCGTCTTCCTCCTCAGTCGAGGTCGGGGTCTCCTCAGTTGGATCAGAAGTCGAAGTCAGAGTCTCTGTAGGTGTCTCCCCGGTTGGGATAGGCGTTTGCTCGGTTGAGGTTGGTGTCTGCTCGGTCGAGGTTGGCGTCTCCTCAGTCGGGATAGGCGTCTCCTCAGTCAAGGTTGGTGTCTCCTCAGTCGAGGTTGGTGACTCCTCTGTCGAGGTTGGTGTCTCCTCGGTCGAGGTTGGTGTCTCCTCGGTCGAGGTTGGTGTCTCCTCGGTCGAGGTTGGTGTTTCCTCGGTCGAGGTTGGTGTCTCTCCAGTCGGGATAGGGGTTTCCCCGGTTGAGGTTGGCGTTTCCCCGGTTGAGGTTGGCGTTTCCCCGGTTGAGGTTGGCGTTTCCCCGGTTGAGGTTGGTGTCTCCTCAGTCGAGATCGGCGTCTCCTCAGATGTAGGAGTGCTCGAAGACGTCAACGAAGGGGTGAAGGAAGCGGAATCAGTGGGCAAAGGGGTGGTGGTGCTATTGTCCCTCCTCAAGCTTGGTAACCGAGGGAACAGAGGGAACTCTGGGCTCGCCTCCGCCAGAGCGAAAACGCACGCCAAAAGAACAGCCAGACGCATATTGTTTTGCCTGGACCTCGAGGTGCAAATGAAGTCCCTAGTTGGACATGAAAGACGGGTGAAAAGAGCGAAAAACGAGGAAGAAAAAAAAGAAAAAAGAAGGTCTGATGACCGAGAATGCGTTCGGTACGGGGAACGGACTTGATATGCGTAGCGCTCTCGTATGATGGTAGTATATAGAATTCTAGTTGATATTTTTGTCAAATTGTCCCATTCCTGAGTGGATATCACAGGCCAAGGCCCCAAGGTCCGAGTACCTAGATCGTCTGAAACGCTTACATGCACAGCATAGTCGGCATTTGGGTCTTGGCGCCACAGGCTTAAGGGGCTATCCTAGTCTAGGGTCGTATACTGGCCCTGTGGGAACCAACTGGCCGGGAATAAAATCCTTGGCGTCAAAATTGATGCACAGTCAGCAGTCCGCAGTTGGCAGCCTATCGCTACCTACGAGTAATTTACCTAGTTCACTAATTGGTAGGTACGGACTAGGTAAGAGTACTAATGAGTAGGTACTATGTACTAGGAGTATCAGCAGTCCCCCCGACTTGGACCCGGTATTTATCTGGCCAGAACTTCGCAATCAATCCTCTCGGTACGTAAGTAGTTTTTGTTTCAGCCCACAACATCCTCATCCACCAATACTTCTTCACTCCTCTCTATCCCACCCCCCGTTGTTGCTCGCGGTCATTTCCCAGAATGTCATCTCCCGCCAGCCCCCAGCAAATCCTGCAGAGTGCGATTGATGCGGCCGAGTCTGGGGACTTGGTGTCCCTCAAGGATGCCTTGGCCCAATGGGACCAGGTCGACCATGTTGAATGGTTCGAGCGCAGCTTCGCCGAGCTCTTCATCGAGAAGCGACACTCCATCCCTGAAAAGACGCTCCCACTGCAACGCGCCCTCAACCAGGCAGCCAAGAACGGACACGCCGACGTGGTTGCTCATCTCCTCGAGAAGGGATGCGCCGTCACAGCCCCAGCCGTCAGATATGCCTTTGTCCGCAGACACTGGGATGTCGCACAGGTCTACCTCGACTGTGGCTGGGACATTAATGCCCCATTGGAGGGGGGAAACACTTGTCCAATCTTGAAGTATGTCTTCTTCCTAGCCAAACAAACACGCACATGCCCGACCGACCCCTCCCACCCAACCCAAACCCAACCCAACCCACCGGTCCTCCCCGAAACAAAACTCCCTCTGCAACGTCGCGGTGCAGGATTCCCCCCACACCACAGCACAGTTGTTCTGATTAGATTCGACACCCGACAAAAGGGAGATTATCTCGAGCCCTGAGCGGGTTCGCTGGTGCCTAGAGCATGGAGCCGACCCAATGTTTGTGTCGTCTGGGCACAATCTGAGCATTGCCGGTGCTGCGGCAGACATGGCTCCTGTGGAGACATTCCGGCTCCTGAAAGAGCACGGTGCCGATTTCACAAGAACCAATGCCCTGCATCGAGCCGCGAGCAGTTCTCGCAAAGCACGCACCGAGGTCATGGCCTACTTATTGGACGAGGCAGGCGTCAACATCAACCAGTTCGAGTATGAGCACGATCCGGATCACTTCAGAGACGGTCCGCAGAGGATAGGACAGGGCACCGCGCTTCACGCTGCAGTCGCAGCCAAGTGCACCGAGAATATCAAACTCCTGGTTGAGAGGGGCATTGACAAGGACCTCGCAGATGCCAAGGGACGGAAGGCCGTTGACAGGGCGAGGGAGATGAACTATGCCCAAGGTCTAGCCTTATTGGAGCACGAGCAGTGAACGCATGTACGAGTAGATGCCGCTCTGCCTAGTAATAGTGCGTTGCATCGAAGGATCGATATCTAGGAAATAAACGCACCTTGCCAGTCCAATGACCCTACCAATGCTCCGAGTCTTTGCACGAGGACCCACAAGGCCAAGCAGAGCGGGTGCGTGCCGTGAAACTAGCCAGGGGCCCTGTGTATGTATGCACTATGCAGCAGTCCATCTAGGTATGCAATACGATGGACTATCCTCACTGTAGCACCCGCCCCAACATCGATGAAATTATCTCGATGCCAACCGTCCCATTGTTTCATAGAGCTGAAACGATATCACCTCCGGAATACCCTTTCCGGATATCGCCTAAGGTCCTGAGCCCCTAGGACCTGAAGCGACCCACAGCATCCCTAGAGAGATCCTTCAGCACAGATCACCCCCAGCTCCGAGGAATCAGCACTGCCGCGGACTTGCATCCTATAGAAAAGAAAAAGAAAAAAAAGTACTTCTCTATGGGCTCATTTAGGTGTAATTCTTTCCTAAGCGAGCCCCCACCGTCAGCTCCGCGCGCCGGGCCTTGTGTTTCATGCACTTGGATTATTGAGCTGAGTTGGATTGGGATATATGTAGCTCCGGTTGCAACCAACTTCTCTCCAAGTAACCCATCTGCCACGCAACTTGTTACCGCAACTCCTCGTTTCTTTCTCTCTTTAATTTTCAATTAGTTGTTTTCTTCCATCTTCTCTTTGCGGCTTCTCATCCGCAAGCCTACTCAGCATGATGGGCCCCAAGAGCCTCCGAAGCGGGTTCGCCCAACTTCTGGCCGCCGTATTCTGTCTCCTCGCCGCGACTAGCCTTTGCATTGCCGCACCCTACGATCGCGCGTAAGCATCACAACACCAACCGCTCCATCTCCCCCACTTGCCGAGAACTTGGCTTACAATTCGGAAGTCTTGCCCTTCTCGATCCAGTGCGCCTCACTTCCAGGGCCCTGACGCCTGCGCTTTTGGACTTCAAACAAAAGTTGGAGAGCAGAACCCACGGTGTCGCCACAGGGGATACCGAGTTCTTCGATTTCACAGAGGATAGGAGTTACCGCATCGCAAGCGACGGTTTTGAGGGATGCGTGGGAATCGTCCTGGCTACCAATAAAGGTGCTATTGTCGGACATTACGTCCAGACGAACCAGGGCGTTGAAGAGGCCGCGGAGCGGATCACCGCTCTTTACAACGAGCATCGTGACAAGGTGGCTGGCGCGACCCCTCTCATCTATGCCATGGTCAAGATCGACGACGAGACGCTCCAGGAACCCGAAATCGTTCAATCTCACATCGACATGGTGCAGGCGCTTACCGGGAAAGAGCCGCGCCTGGTCGATTACATCAATGCCGTTGACACCATGGTTGATGAAGACGGCGAACTGATCGAGGACCTCGATTTGGACAACATGCAGTACGGTGCTCTCCTGGTTGAGAACGAGGGTGGCGGTAACAGCCCGACCAATGTCATCTTTGTTGACATCAACCTGATCAAGGAGAGTGTGCAGCCTGCTGCTTGAATAGGGTTGATTGCAAAGAGTGGGTTAGCTTCTATTTTAGCACATGATCCATATAGATGACATTTTATACCTGCATCCAATTAAGAGTTGTGTTTTTTTTTTTCTTTTGGTAACTTTCGGCGAGGGGATGAGGGCAGTAACTCGGAGGAACGATTTAGAAAATCGAAATTCTAATTACCAGGTAGTGTTAAATGGTCGTCTATGCATTTTACTTGCACGTGACTGTGTGGACGGTACTTGTAAATTCGTAATTTGTAATACCGAGTGGTGCTATTACTAGTAATATCCACGAGTAGTCTGTACCTTTAAGGTGCAAATACGGATCTGGCAAGGTACCTGGTATTATCATACTTACTACTAGTAGTAATAACCTATTGCCGGTATGAGGTACTACCTTAGTAGGTTAGTATTGTACCAAAGTAGTTCCAAGTTGGGAGTGGAATACGAGTACTAGCGGCGACGGGAATTTTCGACCAGCTTCCACAGCTACCACGTGACTTCAGGCTTAGCTAAGCGCCAGGCCCCAGTCAGACGTCACTTTGGACATGTAGTCAACGACTTCTTCCGACCTCCCCGCAGCGGCAAGTTTCCTTTGTCCTTACACCTACACAACCTATCCATCAGCAAACAAACAACCAAACGGCAATCGAAAGTCCTTCGGCAGACGATGTCGTTCACCTTGAGCGTTCGCCAGGGGCCCGCGCGCCTGGCGCAGCGGCTGCCCGAGCTGACCAAGACCTCGGCGCTCCGATCCGCTGTTCCCGCGCGAGCCTTCCACCAGCAATCCCAGCAGCAATCGAAGCGCGCGGGTGCCAGCTTCTTCACCTCGCGCATCACGTCCCAGGCCGCTTACAGCAATGCGTTTGCCCGCGCCGGCGGCGCCGCACGATCATACTACCAGCAAGCTCAGCAGGGCACCGCGGCGCTCGGCGGCACGGGCATGCGCAAGCTGCTCGTGGGCGGCGCCATCTTTGGAGGGACGCTGGTGGCGATCAATGCTGTTTTCAACCGCGAGACCAGGGACGATGGCGGTATGCCCGTGTACGAGCGGGAGTACCTGAACAACACCTTCCTGCATACCGGCCTGGGTGTGGGTATCATTGGCCTGACCGCCTGGAAGATGGTCAACACAGGCTTCGTGTACCGGTTGATGGTGACGAACCCCTGGGTCGTTGGCATTGGTGGTCTGGCCCTGAGCTTTGGCACCATGATTGCCACCCGCTCTATTAGCCCCGACAAGTAAGTCTATCGAGTCAGAGAGCCCCTGTGAGTCAGTTGCTAACGAAGCCTAGCTACGTCCCCAAGTATGCCATGTGGACGGCCTTCAACGCCACGCAGGCTGCCTTTGTCGCCCCTCTCCTCGCCTTTGTTCCGCCTGCTCTCCTTGGCCGCGCTGGTCTCTACACCGTCGCCATGATGGGCGCCCTATCCATCGTCGGCGCCACCGCCAAGCAGGAGAAGTACCTCTACATCGGCGGACCTCTTCTGGCTGGCGCTGCCATCGTCGCCGCCTCGGGCTTCGCCCCCCTCATTATCCCGGCCACCGCCGTGCGGACACTAGCCTTCACCGAGAACATCTGGCTGTACGGTGGTCTTGCCGTCTTTGGCGGCTTCACCCTGTACGACGTGCAGAAGGTGCTGCACCACGCGCGTCTGGCCGAGAGGGGCATGATCCGTCGGGATCCCGTCAACGAGAGCATTGCGCTCGAGCTTGACTTCCTCAACATCTTTGTCCGCATGGTGCAGATCCTGATGATGAACCAGAACAGGAGGAAGTAGAGAGTGTACGGGTGGTTGATGCGGCTTTGTAATATACCAACCAGTCTAGCCGGATCAGACGTAGCAAGTAACTCTTCTCAATCGTGGATGGAAATTTGGAGGTAGTACGTCTGTGTTTGTATTATAACAGAGAAACGTTGGAACATGAGGCGAAGAGACGTGGGGAGAACATCAATTACATAGCCGGACAATTAAGGAAATAATTTAAGAACACAGTTTTCGTATGTGGTGCACCTTGGGTCTAGAATATCGTGGGGGCCCCCGTCGCTCTGGAGGATCATTAACTCATACACACCATGTAGCGGTCGTAAAACACCCTGACCGGCCAATATTACAACTACATACCCGACCCGTTCTTCGCTCCTCGGCTCAGTTACTCCAGTGGCGGAAAGTTGCGCAAGAAGTGACTCGGGCACTCGTACCCAGAAGGATTCTTATCGAGGTAGAGCTGGTGGTACTCCTCGGCGGTCCACCAGCGGCCCGCGGGGGCGATCTCGGTGACGATGCCGCCGCCCCACCACTTGTCGTTGGCCTGTCGTGTGACCTCGCGGGCGACGCGCTCCTGCTCCGGGTCGTGGAAGTAGATGGCGGAGCGGTACTGGGGCCCCGTGTCCGGGCCCTGGCGGTTGAGGGTGGTCGGGTCGTGGGTGCGGTAGAAGAACTCGAGGAGCTGGCGGTAGGAGACTTTTGAGGGGTCGAAGATGATTTGTGCGGCCTCGGCGTCTTTTCCTCCGGGTTAGCTCAAGGCGCGTGTGGGGTGGGGGAAACGGGGGTGGGATGAGCAAAGTAGGTGGGAGAAAACGTACGGCCTGTCTTGCCGCCGCAGACGGCGCGGTAGGAGGGGTTGTCGATGTCGCCGCCGATGTAGCCGACTTTTGCGTCGATGAGGCCCCGGCCGGCAAAGTGCTTGCGGTAGAGGTGCTCGGTGCCCCAGAAGCAGCCGGCGGCGACGGTGCAGCGCTGGGCGCCCTCGGGGATGGCGCCCGGGGCGGCGGACGCGTCGGCGGCGATGGAGAGGCTGGCGGACTGGGTGAAGGGCCGGAGGAGGCTAGAGAGGAGGCGTGGGAGGTGAGTGCCCGTCATGGCTGTTGTGACTTTTGTAAGGATGAAGGGATGCCGGTTCGTTCGCCGGTAGCGACGGGTTCGGTGCCGGAGGATGGCAAGGTGAGAGAGGGTTGCTGAGATGGGGAATTGTTATGATTCGAGGTAGCTACGGGGTGATAATCATTTACTGGAGTTAGGTAAGTAACTTCCTTTACTCAAGTACGTGTAGGGGCTCGTCGTGGTCTTTTTGTATCATTAGAGTCGTTGACGTGATCTGATGACCGCCGAGCTCCTCCGACTTCCGGCCTTGCGCAATTGATTGATAAGTCAAAAGTGGGGTCTGTTCTCTGACCTGCGATTGATGCCGGCAGGCGCGGGACCCTTGAAATCATGCAGCTCGTCCGCCCCGCACAGCCATAATGATTCCATACGGTCGCACATTAGGTAGGGTGTGTAGATGTGGCCATAACGACATTTTCCGATTTCCCCGCATAGCCAATTTGTATAATTCCACGTATTAACACTTATCCGTAAAAATACCGTGTAGTATTAACACATTAATTAGTGTACGTAAAGATGCCATTACTAACTTAAGACATCGAATTCCTTTATGATGAAGTTATATTATATTTCTAAAGAGGCGAATCCTATTAGTAACTTTTCGTATAGGTAAATTAACGCCTTACTAAATAAAGCCGCGTAACTATTAGTCTCTAAACATTACGCCGTTAGTTAGCTACTTAGGGACTATCCTATACTATCGTTATGAATAACTTATAAGCCCTTTATGAAGAAGTTATGGAATTCTTCGTATAAGGCGATCGGATAAACGAAATCCTATAATTAGTTAATAGGCTATTACTTTAATAAGGCTAATAGCTAGTTAGCTACTAGACCCTTATACTATAGCTTTAAGCTTAGGGCTTTACCTAATAATAACACGTATAAGCCTTAAATGAACTAATTAATTACGTTCGTCATTACTTCTTCTCGTATAGGTACTCTAATTTATTTATCGTTTAAGATATCTAAACTTAGGATAGACTTTTAGTTACGCTTAACGCTATCCACTAGATTCGTTACTAATATAGGATGAAATAGCGTTTCTATATAGTTAAAGAAAGAGTGGCTACCCTTTAAGTTACGATTAACTTCCTTAAAAGGGACCTTTAAGAATCATTAAGGATCTAAAGCTTTAGTTATGGTTACCTTTATCATTACGTACGATAAAGGGGGTAGGTCCTAATCTTATAGAACCGTCTATATAACTTCTACCGGTCTGTTTTCCTTAAGGAAGTTTAGAAGCATCTTAAAGGAAACTTTAAGTATCGTACGGATTTTTAAGTCCCTAAACCTAACTTCCTTTAGTGCCTTAATGGCTATAAGAAGCTAAAGAAGTTCGGGATCTAAATGTACGTATATATTAATATATACTCACGGTATATTATTTAGTTCTTCTATAGCCGGTCTGTTATTACGTCTCTTAATACCTTAAAGTAATATCTTTATACGATAAATACCTTTAGAATACGGCCTTTCTTTACCCGTTTAGACTATAGCGTTAAGACCCCCCTTTAGGTAATTACGTAAGCGATACTAACCTAAGCCGGGCTAATAGAAATTACGTACGAAGATAAAGGTAGCTAGTAGTATCGTTACGTTTAGGGGGACTAGATAAAGTCCTACTATATATATAGACTAGGCACTCGAAACATTAAGATTAAGTTATAATGACGTTATTTACGGGAAGGGTTAGCAAACCGTTAGATTAGCTTCTTTAACGAACTAGCTAAGTACGCCCTCTTCGTTAAAGGAAATCTAATAGATTAGATCGCTTTATATATAGTTTATACCCTAGTTATTTAAGACGAATTCGCTAACTTTATTTAGTTATGGAATGGCTATAAAATCCATATATAGAAGAACCGTTAATACGTTATCTTTAGTATCTTAATGGATCTTTATTATACATAGGAAGTTAAGGACTGGGCTATTCCTTTAAGTGACGAGGAAGTAAATAATAGGGAAGCATTATAGTTAATGTTAGATCCCTTAGAGGAGATTAATATCGACTCTTTCCTCCTAGATGAAATAATAGACTAATATATAAGAACGCTTTAAGAAGCTAGCCTTACCGATTTAGGTAACGATCCGGCCCGGCTATACTTACATGCTTACCTCTTCTTATAGTAACGAATTTAATAACATTAGGAAAGCGGCTAGTAGCCAATCCTTAGCTTAAGCCCTATCCCTTATAGGGGGGCATAGGAATATATACGTAATAAGGAACATTCTATACGAATTCAAACTAATATATATAGTACCAATTATTATAACGTAACTTTAAGCCCTTAGCTAACCTAAGCCTTTACGGTGACCCTATTTTAATAGCCTTATAAGACTAATTTTAAGAGTTTTAAGATGAGGAAGTTAAAGTTAAAGTCTAGGCTTTACGTATAACCTTTTACTTCTTAGTTAGGCGTCTCTCCTAAATTCGTTATGTACGGAAAGTAAGGCCACTTCTTAGTGGTTACTAGACTTCTTCTTACTAGACTTCTTCCTATTAGACTTCTTCCTATTAGACTGCTTCCTATTAGATTGCTTCCTTTTCCGTACGAAAAGCTAGCTGTTAGGGCGTTAGTGTAGTGTTACGACCTGATATGCGGCCCTCACGTGCTTCGAAGGGGCCCACCTTTTTCCTTTAATTACCTAAGGCCGCTAGGCTCATAACGCTCCTATATAGGTTCACTATAAGCTAAGAGGGATCACGACGAGCCTCACATAAGGGATCACGACGCTCTAACATACGTCGTCTAAGTATATAGACGCGGTCTTAAACCGCCTCTAATAAGAGCTACTCTAGCTCCTTAGCTATTAATATAGAAGTGAACGCTTAACTTACTTTAGTTTTTAAGTCTCGCACTAAACTATAACCTAACCTACCTAAACGACACTTTAGTCTTTTTATTAAATATAAACCGACCTTTATCTACCTTATAGTTAGACCTAAACGTTATATATTAATAGCTCTTATTTAATGGACTACTATATCACCTTTAAGCAATACTTTAATACTTACATTATAGCTCTAAGCACGACCTTAACCCTAACCTTATCTAATATTAAAACCACTCTAACTTACACCTAAATGGAAATTAAGGACATTAAAGAAATCATTAAACCGTAATACCTAACTCTTTTTAATGAAGCGTTAGGAACACTTTAAGGATTCCTTACTTAACTTAAGGCTTACTATCGGTTTTACCCTAAGAGGCTTAAGAGTGACCCTAATAAGGTCCTCTATATAGGAACTTATCTAAAGGGAACCGCTCTTACTTAATTCGAGCTTATCTTACGGGACTATCTTAATAACGAACCATAAGATTAAGACTAAGAAACTATAAACATCTTTATTAGTTTCGCTAACTTTAAAGAAGCCATTAAAGAGGCTTTTAGAACCGTTAACGAATAACGATAAGCTATTAAGAAACTCAAAACACTTAAATAACGAGGATCCGTAATTAACTACATAATTACATTCCGATAAATTGCTATAAGCTTAGATTAAGATGATAAACCCTTAATGTTAGCCTTTTACAAAGGACTTAAGGAGGAAGTTAAGGATAAACTCTATTAAGACGAAGAACCTAACACCTTAATTAAGTATATTATTATGACTATACGAATTGATAACTAATAATATACGTGATGATAGTAAAAGCGTAACTAAGGATTCGGATTCATTCTATATACTATAAACTAAAGTAGGAAACGCTAACTATAAGGAACTAACTAAAGGCGTAATTAATTAGGAATTACGTAAGCTCACTTAATAAACCCTAGACTTATAGAACTAAACGTAATTTAACGAGATAAGAAGAACCTTATATACCATAATTATGGAAAGAAAGGACACTTTACATAA